>CAIGQV010019070.1:13445482-13466746 GCA_903798115.1 Danio jaintianensis | reverse complement strand
TTATTATTATTATTATTATTATTATTATTATTATTATTATTATTATTGTTGTTGTTGTTGTTGTTGTTTATTAAAACTATAAAAAATGATAACAATAAAAAATCTAACTCTACTCAATTTATTTTTTATTAATATAAAAATATTAAATATATTATTTTTATTCTTACTTTTAAAATAATACCTAAACAATAAATAAAATCAAGAAGTATCACACTCTTTTTTATTATTTACTTTATACTTTGGCAGAAAATAAAAATAAACTCTTTTGTTTACAACAGATTTTTAAAGCATACTTATTCAAGTCTCCAGTGGATTTTTGGCGCATATTGCATTTCGAAGCACATTATAAATTACTCAAACTCATAGCACATGCAGATATGAATTTCTAGTGGATCATTTACTGTGAACTTTAGATACTGAAAACAGTCATCACAAGCTGTTTATGTTATAAGATCAAAGTGTCGCACATCAAATTACATGTAATTACAATGCAATCTGTATGATTTTGTAATCACACTAAATCATATTTGCTCTCAGGCCTTGTTACAATAGCTACTGTATGTGTCTGTCTGGAAAAGAACTGGTTTGTAAAAGTAATTTGTTCCTGAGTCAGACATTGCCGGCTCGCTCTGTTTGTTGTTGAATGCTAACAGGACGACCACTGTGATGCACGCCAGCCTATTTTTGTAGCATCATTAAGATCATATTTACCTGCCCTTAAGTGTCACATAAAAATGAGCAAATTGTGTTTTGCTCGTTTTATATGTCACTCACACACCTCCTCAAACCGTATACGAATGCGCCAAATTCATTGCCAAATACCTCTGTCTGTCTCGTCTCAGACTGAAGAGTGCTGTGAGTTTATGACATGCAGTAATAATTCCTAGTGTTTTAGCATACCGTCAGCTCTACCTGTCTAGCCTCAAACTGACAAAGTCCAACGGGGCACATCACGTCCTCATTCAGCGGTGAGAAAGTATTTGCACCCAGTGGAGCATTCAATCACATGAGAACAGGCCTACTGACACCAGAGTCGCCATAACTCTCCTCGGAACAAGAGGCTTTTGCTCCGGTCCCGCAGTCACGCTGGTCCAGAACTCCACTAAGATTCAGAGCATGTTCTCTCACTTCACAGCGATCAGTCTCTTGGCTAATGAGTCACGGAGCTCTTGCGGCACAATGGAGAAGCCCGGTTCTACCTCTACCCATCCCGCCCGAATGCTGACCTCTCGCTTCTGCCAGTCTGAAAGACAGCCAAGTCTTTTCATTAGAAAAAGTGGTCTGAGTCTCGGCTCCCAGACCGACTCGTTCAGTCATTTCTGTCCGCCGCAGAGCCATTACGATGATTGAGGTTAATTGTGTAAATATTTCAGGTGGCCCGGCACTGTGCGTTTTGTCATTGCAGCACCAAAATAGAACGTTACATGGCGCTCGGTTGTTTATTCCAGCAATAAAAATAGATTAGTGAAAGATTTGTGCTTTAAACGGACTAATGGACTAATGGATGAGAGGCTTTTTGCATTGTTAGCTTTCTTTAGTGTGTCTTAAGTTGAGCATGAAAAAGATCTGCAAAGTTACAAAGCACAAAGTCAATCCAAAGAGAGTTATTCTAATGTCAGTTTAAATCAGTGCTGTTTCGGAACTACCTCAAACGCCTAAACAGTTGTCCGGAATTTATTTTTGGGAGCACAGTAAACTTACAGTATATTTGGGCAGCCGTGGCCTTATGTTCAGAGAGTTGGACTTGTGATCAAAGAGTCACAGGCTCGAATCCCAGCACTGGCAAGGATTGTTGGTGGTGATAGTGAATAACCAGTGCTCTCACCCCCCTCAATGCTACTATACGCTTGAACAAGGCACCAATCCCCCAACTGCTCCCTGGGTGTTGCAGCATTGGCTGCCTACTGCTCTGGGTGTGTGTTTACACTGTGCATATGTGCAATTGGATGGGTTAAATGCAGAGCAAAAATTCCAAGCATGGGTCACCACCAGTGTTGGGGAAAGTTACTTTGGAAAGTAATTCATTACAATATTGAGTTACTCCCCAAAAAAGTAACTAGTTGCATTACTTAGTTACTTTTTATGGAAAGCAAAGCGTTACGTTACTTTTGAGTTACTTTTTCATACCTGCCTGAGGATTAATCTCTTTCAGGACTTGCAGGGTATTTTTTATTTCTTTTTAATAGAGGAGCTCTGCATTTAACGACACACTGTATAACTTACACCTTAATTTACCTTAAAAAAACAAACGAAAAAATAAATAAATAGAATAATGTTAATAATGCATTTGTACATTACTCATGTGGTTTTTTACAGTTTTAAATGAACTAACGGTTCAATGACTAGCATAAGAGACTTGTTTAGAAACATAAAAATATCATACAGACATGTCAGTTTATCTTTAATTACATGTCTGGCAAATCAGATATACCTAAAACATTTTGTTAGTCAATGTTTTTGACTGAAAAAGGTCCAGCACATAGGAGTCATTTTTGGATGAATCGGACATTACAGGTTTCTGTGTTTGTTGTTGTCTCTGTCTTGCTTCGTGAATCACACCTGTGCAACAATGACGTTTATACAGTATTGAACTGATCTGAGGCAAACCCAGCATTCTGCTGAACTAAACATGCATAATGTGTTGAACCTGTTTCATAATGATGAAACTATGTACCTGATTTTTAGCATTGCATGTTCAGCCCTATAAAGCTTCTTTGACATAATGTGCAGTGTATAAAGCACTTTAGAAATAACATTGACTTGACTTCCACCACAAATAAATGGTGGAACCATATCACACTCAAAATATGATTTTTGCTGCTTGTTCATATTTAAAACACAATTCTTTAGTTTTTTGGGGGACAACTTAATTGTTTTATGTGTGGTGGACCGCCATTGTGAATCTCACTGCAAGAGGCTCATTGTGCCGCTGACTTGAATCTCGATTCATAAGAAAACATACCCACACTTCGGTTATTTGTAACTGACAGTGTATTTTTTTATTTTTTTATTTGTGGTGGAAGCTGAATGTCATTACTGAATCATTTTCCACCTCGGCAATATGTTGTTGCTCGCTGGGAACAATTCCAGAACAAGCTTCATCAGTGTGGCCGATTCATCACATTCTCTTCAACAGAAACATAGATTACAACCTACAGCCAGCACGTAAAGGAACCAGGTCAAGGACCAACTTGATGGATGGGGTATATTTAAAACATAGTTTACAGCCACCCACTTCCAAGCTTTTTCAATGACAAACAAATCTTGAAGTCCCCTGACAGATATTCAGTGCTTCTTAATTGATTAGCTGTTACTCTCACCCGAACAGAGGAGGGCTAAATTAAAGAGTGGTTGTGTTTTCCTAACTGACACAGGCACTTTGTCAGTGAAAGGTTATTGGCTTTTCTCCAATCCTCATGACCTGCCAGCACAATCCGACGGGGAGCCTACGAATCCAACTTCTAATAATTCCTCCTTGGCAGTTTTAAGCAGGATCAGTGAGCGGAGTGCTTGTACGGCTAGAAAGGAGAAGGCATTTCGATTCTGATCACAAACCAGATTTACCTCCCCCGGTGCAACAACACGGAGAAGCACTGCTGCTTTGTGTTGTCTGGGTAAATGGCATAGCCTATCTTTTGTCACATGTTTTGGAAAATAAAGACACCCAATTTTTTTATATTGATGTCCATTTGTTGTTGAACTTTGTTGGTAGCAGTGTATTTTACTTTTTTTTGGCAGTGAAAGAGTGTGAGGTAATAATATGAACAGTGAAAGCTCAATGATAAAGAAAAGAAGGAATCTCTTGATGGCATATTAAAAAAAAAACTCTATTAGGATCACAGTGGAGCCCCAGAATTTCTAATTAATTAATACTTTGCCAATATCCTTCAAACTAAGTTTTAGCAAGGCCAGCAAGAAAATTGTATGCAGATTATTGATGGATCATCCTCATATTGGACATTTTGAGCTCATTAAAGTTATTCAAAACATTAAAGTTTATTATTTATTTTATTATTTATTATATTTAAGTTTGTTTATTTATTTATTGTTATGATGAAATCACTTTGTGACAACAGAAAGGTCAAAAACATGACAATCAAAAACATCAAAAATCTAAAAATTTTAATGAGCAATACATGTTTTTAACATTGATAATAATAAGAAATAATACTTGAGCATCAAATCAGCATATTGAACTGATCACCTTTTTGAACTGAATTAATAATCCTAAAAAGATTTATATGTTAGTATTTTATATATTTTAAATATTAAAAGAGAAAAAAGTTCTTTTAAATTGTTGTGTACACAATATTTTGTGCATTTTTGGTTTAATTTTAATTCAATAAATTAAAAGACAAAAAATGTAGCTGCAACAGTAATTAAGATGCCAAGTGCAACAGAGGATGAATGAAGAGCATGGCCAAACATTTTAAAATTATTTCATTCAAAATGGTAAAATAAATGAATATGGTCATTACTAACATGATTCGTTAGTTTATCACATTTAAACAGTTGGTGACGTTGTTATCAATTTAATTTGGTCAACAAAGTTGGTGTCAATACTGTACATTAAAGCTTTGCAGAGATACAGCCTCATCATGTTATCAACTTTACTGATGTGGTAAAAGTTAGACCTACTATCACACTCAAAATATGATTTTTGCTGCTTGTTCATATTTAAAACACAATTCTTTAGTTTTTTGGGGGACAACTTAATTGTTTTATGTTCAATCCACTTAAATTTGTAAAAACAATTAAGTTAACTTAATCATATTGTGTTTTGACAACATCAAGGAACTGTGTGGAACCCAACATTTTTACAGTGCACAAACTACAAAAAACTAGTCCCGCTGGTGCCTCCTGCTCTATTGGGACACGAACCAGCAACTTTCTTGCTGTGAGGCAACCATGCTAACCACATAGCTACCATGCCCACTCATAATGACAGGCAAAAGTAATTAAAATCCATGAACATTTTTTAAAATAGATTTTCTTAGTATATTTCAGGGCATGGTGCCAACAACACATACTGATTTTCATAACGAAATGCCAACGTGTTGGTAAAATATACTGTTATGCAAAAAAATTCAAAATAGTTGAAAAAAAAAGTGGAATCGAATCATCTTGGGGAAAGAGTCTGGATTCAAGCCAGGAGTTAGATTTAGAGACTCAAAATATGCTGTGGTCAAAGTTAAGACTATCATCTACCTGTGTACCAAATTTCCATAGACTGTACAATAAAAATTTATTTTTATCCCAGCTTTAGACAACAAACAGCAGCAGAGGAAGAATACATTAATGAAGAGATGTCTACACCTCTAAAAATAATCATATATATTATTCATTATATGTGTATATAATGTGTTTGCTGTGTATGCATATGTGTGTGTGTTTATTTAAGAAAAACTCTTCTGGATTGCCGCCAGCTGGTTGTTATGCTTAAGTGTTTCTCAGGTGAGCGACAGCTTTGGCAGTCCCATATGGCTGTGTTCAGTCTGATTCTGTCAGGAGTGCAAAAGAGCTGTGAATAGTTTTGCAGTATTTCTTGGCAGCTGTTTCTCTCTGGTGGGAGCTGTCGCTGATATTCCATACAGGTAATTAAGGAATATTAACTCTTGCAAGTGTGTGTGTCTGTTTAATATGTTTACTGATTTGCTCTGTTTCAAGAATGGATTTATTCACTATATTTTAAATATATTCAGCCGGTAAAAAAATTTGAAGGCCACTTGAGAATTCTTTCTGTACTTATAAGGTATTAAAATAATATAATGTTTTGTCAAAAAAATTATGTAAGTATGTCTGAAAACATGACACCTTTTTCTAATTTTTTGCACCAAGAAAAAAACTGTTATTGTTTTACCCTGTACCACAAAACCAGTCATAAGTGTCAATTTTTAGAAAGTGAGATTTATACATCACATTAAATAGGAATAAACAAGCTTTCCATCAGTGTATGGTTTGTTAGGATAGGACAATATTTGGCCAAGATAAAACTATTTGAACATCTACAATCTGAGGGTTGAAAATAAATTGACATGTTGAGAAAACTGCCTTTAAAGCTTTCTAAAAGTGTAATGTGTATTACTAATCAAAAATTGAGCAGTGATATATTTACAGTAGAAAATGTGCTAAATATCTTCATTAAACATGATCTTTACTAAATATTCTAATAATTATTGGCAGAAAAAAAAAATCAATAATTCTGAGCCATACAATCTATTGCCAAAAATATACATTCTAAAAAATGCTGGGTTCCACACAATCGATTTGTGTTGGGGCAACATGAAGGAATTAAGTTAACTTATTAGTTTAGCAAATTTAAGTGGATTGAACAAAACGATTAAGTTGTTGCCAAAAACAACTCAGGAATTGTGTTGTTTCAGCTCATTTTAAATAAGTATTTTGAACAAACAGCAAACATCATTTTTTGAGTGTGCAACATAAGACTGATTTTGGGGTCCAGGGTCACATTTTGATTTTAAATTTAGAGGAAAAGTCATCAGTAGTTTACAGAATTTACAATTTACTCAAGCACATAACTTTAAATCATGAATGAAGAAAAAGTAGAACTTTCAAGTGCACATTTTTCCATATCTGTAAAGTCATTCATTTATTCATTTGTTCAATCTTTTACATATATTTCTTTGAAAGATACAGTCTTAATATATCTACAAAATCACACCAGAACTTTTACATCCTTCTACATTCAGCCGGCTAATATATTCCAAAGGTAATTGGACTTTTCTGGAAATCAAGTAGGTCATCTGGCCTAGTCAAAGAGAGTGGAAAAGAATAGCCGGCCACCTTTGCAGATCTCGCCAGGGAGACGTCTGGCATAATTACACCCACCTGCCTCAACGCACCACCCACAAACCCCTCCAAGTTGGCAGAAGAAAAAGCAGAAACCAAGGTCAAATAATACACAGCATTTGGAAAGCTAGCTGATGAAAAGAAAAGGGCTCTGCATGGGGGATCTGACTCACTCTGACAGAATAGAAAATTACATGTAATATGCCTCCAGTCTGAGCTTCCTGGCGGTGAATCGCGTTACAAGTTTTGTTCCTCGTCCCTCACAGCATCAATTAAGTGACTTTCGGCCTGAATTGTGTGATGACCAAAACCTATTAAAGAGTGACAGAAATGTAACTGTTGGGTTGATGGGGCCAGCTGCATTTTTTAATAATGCCTGCCGAGGTCTTTCCAAATGGCAAATTACATATATATATATATAAAGACCATTGACGGTAAAAGAGATCTAGCCAATTTGATTCACTGGATATTGTTGTGTAATTTCCAAATGATAAAACTGGCATCTGTTTGGTTTCGAAACAGCCTGCTAAATATTACATCATCTGCGGCTGAACAACTGTGGGGGATTGAAGACATGTTGTTTTTATTTATGCAATGATAAATTTAAAGATCGCAGTTCTCTCTATCCACAGATGGTTGAAGCACATTTAGCTTCAATGCCTGTTTCACACTGCATATATTTTTATTTTCTTGGTCATATGAACAGGTCAAAGTGTTCACCCAGCGCATAAGCAGAGCGATGCTTCGCTACAGAGCGTCAGCAATGAGATATATTCAATACATGCTGAATACAGACTATTTTTAGCAGATTAGCAGATTGGTTTGTGTTTAATGTATTATGACCTTTTGGATGGAAATGTGGTTCCGCTTGTCATGTAAATTCATTTTTAGTGATGATTGACACCATAAAATAAACATAGCACTGCTTTGCCATCTCACATGTTGGGAAGGTTTAGAATCCTTTATTTTCAAGCAGAGGAATATTACATTAACTAAAGACATATGTTCATATGGTAAGGCATTTTGACTTAATTATACTCACCATCAACAGAAGCTTCAGTGTGTTCTAAACAGGATACAAGTTCTAAGGGATGTTATTCGGTGTTGGACTTTCCTATACCCGAATCCCTACAAAGCTGTCACTCCGGAAGGTAAACCCTTGAAAGGGATTTAGGGCATAGGGATGAGGCCTTTTAAAAGGAACACGGTGTTTGTGTTCTGTTTGCTCAGATGTCTATATTATGACCTAACATTTGTAATGATAACTAACATTAATAATAAGAAATAGATGACATAATTACAACATTGATTATGACATTGATAGTTGTGACAATTGTTATCCTATATCGCATTATATGAAAATAGGCTTCCTTGAACAAGAAAAGTCAACATTATGAGACACTAAATCATAATTAACTCGTAATTATGACATAAATTAGTGACTTTTGAAAAATCTCGTTTTTATTTTACTTCAAAATTGTGACAATTATGAATGTTTAGAGCTGAAAGTATCAGCTCATGTATCATAATTGAATCATTTTGTCAATTTAGTTTTTACTTTTAAGCTCAAAAATTTTAATTGACATCTCATCATTTTGGGCTTATTGTTTTGGTATTTAATCTCTTAATTATTTACATTGTTGTGTCATAATTATACAAAATTACAGCTTTTTAAAATTGGCTTTAAGTGGACAATTTAAGAGCACTTACGCATCTGGTAAAAGCTGGTAAAATGGGTAGCAGATTATATTAAAAGTCTGTATATAGCACCATCTAATTTTTTCATGTGAAGTGAAGTGAAGTGAAGTGAAGTGTAGTGTGGCCAAGTATGGTGTCCCATACTTGGAATTTGTGCTCTGCATTTAACCCATCCAAGTGCACACACACAGTTAGTGAACACACACATACCGTGAACACACACCCGGAGCAGTGGGCAGCCATGCTGCGGCGCCCGGGGAGCAGTTGGGGGGAACGGTGCCTTGCTCAAGGGACTCACCTCAGTCGTGGTATTGAGGGTGGTGGAGAGTGCTGGTCATTCACTCCCCCCACCCCCAATTCCCGCTGGTACCGAGTATCGAACCAGCAACCTTCGGATCACGAGTCCAACACTCTAACCACCAGGCCACGACTGTGATGTTCTACATAAAACATAGGATAGAGACTTGATGCTCATTTAGATGTGTGTAATCCACTGGTCCTACTGCACCCAACCCGGTTTGAGCTCAAACAGACGATTCTTTGCATGGGAGTCGGTTGCTCTAACAACAAGGCTAAAGACCATGGCCTCTAGCATTTGTCACTAGAGCATCTTTTGAGCTCAGATGAGTGATATCGCTAGCACTTCACTAGCTGGCCTCTGTTACATGTGTATAGCATCAAGTTGTTCAGTTTAGATGCATAGAGTTTTTTTTGTAAATGCAGCAGTGAGTACTGAGATGTATTGTTGGCATATGCTCCTCTGCCCCTATAATATCATCAGGGTTAAGCTGTCAAGAACATGTTTGAGTGTTTCTTCAGTCAGGGTTTGATTTAAAGGTACAGTATCTTCCTCTGAGCTCCGAGTGTGTGTTTGTGTGGACGTGGAACAATGTAACCTCCCAATGACACACTTTTGAGTTCTGAGTGGCAGACGTGCTCATCGCATCACTTCCTGCTCAGTAGTTCATGTCAACTAGTTCAAACGCTGCACTGAGCTGAATATGCTTGGGCGAGTGTTCAGGTAAGGGTCATGTGACTGCTTCATCTACTTTTATGTAAACTTGCATTCAAAACTTTGGGATTGTTTTTGAAAGAAATCTCATGCTCGTGAGGGATGTGTGTGTTTGATCCAAAATACTGTTGACACTGTATATTGTAAAATATTTTCACGATTTAAAATAAGTGTTTGTTTTTTTATATATAGTTTAAAATTGTGATGGCAGAGTTGATTTTTCAGCCATGATTATTACAGTCATTAAATCTTCTTTTTTTTTTACAGTCACTAAAAACTATTACTACAGTCACTAAACATTTCATATTTAAATAGTTTTAATATATTTTATATTTAAAAGTAGTTTAATAAACCAGTCTGATCTCCCATAGTTATATTTTTTGCCAGTAGCCAAAAAATGCATTGTATGGGTCAAAATTCTAGATTTTTCTTTCATGCCAAAACTGCAGAGAATATTAAGTAAAGATCATGTTCCATAAAGATTTTTTAAAATATATATTGTAAATATATCAAAACTCAATTTTTTGATTAGTAAGGTGCATTGCTAAGAGCTTTTAAAGGTGATTATTTAAAGGAGATTTTTTTGGAACTATAAACATTTATAATAAAAAAAGACACTTATGACTTATGGTTTTGTAGTCCACGGTCACATATTAATGCAGAAAGGAATTTTTGAAGCAGATATCTTTTGTGACATTATAAATGTCTTTAATTCCACAATTTATCATATTGCTGAATAAAAATACTAATTTACTTTTAAAAATTAAATGCTAAATGTTTCTGGCAACAAAACAATGTTTTTGGAATTAAAATATAAATGTTAGAAAAATCATGGCAACGTTAAAATTTAAAAATTTAAATTTTATTAAATAGACACAGTTAAAAATTTAAGATATGATACACTTTACTTTCAAAAAATACATGCAAACAGTATTTAATATACTAAATTCAATTTAAGTGACAATCACCTTAAAGGGATAGTTCACTCAAAATTTTTAATGAATCATTTACTCTCCCTCAAGTAGTTTTACGAGTTTCTTCTTCTGTTCAACTCATAAAAAGACATTTTGAAAAATGCTGGATGCAGGAACCCATCGACTTCCATAGGAGGAAAAAAAAAAATCATTCTGTAAGTTAAAGGCTCCCAGCAACTAACATTTTTCAAATTATCTTCTTTTAACACAAGAAAGAGACTCAAATAGGTTATGAACAAGTGAGGTGTGAGTAAATAATGACAGAATTTCCATTTCTGGGTGAACTATCCCTTTAATTCAACAATTATTTATTAATTTAGTCATTGTGTTGTGTTTATATGATGTAGTTTCACTAGACAAAACACTCAAAAGCCTATAGTCTCAAATGCAATACATATATCAGTAATGCAGTATTTATGTATCATACGCTGGGCTCTTAGTGTTGTTTGCTGTAAACGGCTCTTGTGCAGCTGAGAGCTTTGGAGAGGCCAAATGAAGTGAATGAGATGTAGTGTCTGTCAACAGCTGGAGGATTCTTCCTAATGACTAACAGCAGGTGCCCTCTGTGGAGAGACCAGACGCCATTATATCAACAGCCTCTGACTGATCAGCTCGCCTCTTTGACTTTAAGAGAGGCTTGTCCTCTTTGGGGGAAAAACGTACATTCATTCATTCATTTTCTTTTGAATTAGTCCCTTATTTATCAGGGGTCTCCACAGCGGAATGCACCACCAACTATTCCGGCATATGTTTTACGCAGCGGATGCCCTTCCAGCCGCAACTCAGTACTGGGAAACACCCATACACTCTCACATTCACATACACTCATACACTATGGCCAATTCATCTATAGCGCATGTCTTTAGACAGTGGGGGAAAACAGAGCATCCGGAGGAAACCCACACGAACATGGGGAGAATATGTAAACTCCACACAGAAATGCCAACTGGCCCAGCCGGGACTCAAATCACCAACCTTCTTGCTGTGAGACGACAGTGCTAACCACTGAACCACCGTGCCGCAAAAAAAACATACAATAAAATCGTTATAAACATATGAATGCAGTTTGACAATGCAGTTTGCACCAGCCCTTCCGGTACTTGTTCTCTTATTTTGGTACGTCAGGTTATTCAACGGTCCCCTTAAGTGCTTTAAAATGTGCCGTTTTTTTATTATTATTAGATGTTTGACATAATCTCAGCTTTTTAAAAATCAGTCAATAGCATTTTGTTATTATCACAGAGAATGGTTGAGATCAAGCGCATCAAAAGAAATTACGTCATACCCCTCACCCTTTTCCCCCCACTTACAATGCCCCTGATGAGGAGTCTAAAGTTCATTCATTCATTCATTTTCTTTTCGGTTTAGTCCCTTTATTAATCTGGGGTCACCACAGCGGAATGAACCGCCAACTTATCCAGCATATGTTTCACGCAGCGGATGCCCTTCCAGCTGCAACCCATCACTGGGATAAAGTATGAGACACTAAATCATAATTATGAGAGACCTGATATGATAACATACTGAATCATAATTAGCAAATAATTCATAATTATGTAAAAAACATAAACATACGATTTAGCTCCAAAAGTTTAATTAGCATCTCATAATTCTGACATTCAAATCAGAACATTGGGCTTATGATCTTGTTATTTTCGCATTTACCTCATAAATATTTACATATATTTGTGTCATAATTATTCAAAATGTTGGTTTTGTGGAGTTTTATTGTACATACAGTACATGCATACACTTTTTCCCCTGGATAGAGAATGTGACCTTACACCAAGTACACCAAGCATAGAGTTTTCTTTTTTTTTGTTCTATTTTTAAACATCCATCAGCTTTTGAACAGTCTTTTCCTTTCTGTCAAAGTTGTGTCTGCAGTTGTGTCCACACTGTGAAAAATGACACTGTCTCGATGAACAAAATGGGATCATTTCATTGTCCCCACCAGGAGATTTAATGGTTTTTGTGACAAAGCTAAATGATGCTTCTGCTCTCTCTTTCTCTCTGTCGGCTCTGTGTCCTCAACAACCCTTTATATACCGTCTTTAATCTGACACTGTGTTGTTTGCATTAAAACAAATGTTTTTTAAGACACTTGCTGTATAGGTGTGTGTAAGCATGCATGTGTTTTTCACCACATAATTACATTAACACCGCGTGGAGGATGTGTAGATGTAATAAGTTTGTTGTCTAAGGCAGTGTTTCTTCTCTTTAGGGTATTTGTACACGCCGCCTCTGCATATTAGTTATGTTTTTAGATAATTACCTTACTTCATCATTTTGTTTTCTTGGAACATCGAGTTGAACAGGTAACTGAAATAGGCTGTCGTGCTTTAATGTTCAACACATTACTTTTCACATATTGTTTATTATTGCAGCACCTTTGTTCATCTACTGGACTTCCTATGGCTGTTCACAGGCATACAGTTGAAGTCAGAATTATTAGCCCTCCTGTGAATTTTTCTTCTTTTTCAAATATTTCCCAAATGATGTTTAACAGAGCAAGGAATTTTTCACAGTATTTTAGATAATATTTTTCTTCTAAAGAAAGTCTTATTTGTTTTATTTTGGCTAGAATGAAAGCAGTTTAGATTTTTTTAAAGTCATTTTAAGGTCAATATTATTAGCTCCCTTAAGCAATATATTTTTTTATTGTCTACAGAACAAGTTATACAATGATTTGCCTAATTACCCTAACTTGCCTAATTAACCTAGTTAAGCCTTTAAGTTGCGCTTTAAGCTGAATACTAGTATCTTGAAAAATATCTAGTAAAATATTACGTACTGTCATTCCAGCAGGCACAGGACGTCAATATGACGTCAGATTGATATACTCCAATGCCGTGGACGTTGTGTGGACATTACTACTATGATGTCTATCAGACATTGGATTTTGGTTGCCATACCTGACGAATAAATGTCAGTATTTGATGTCAATATGACGTTGGCTTAAGGTGTTGGCTCGACGTTGGATTTTGTTCACTTATCAACGCAACTTAAAACCAACCAAATATCAATGTCATTTTACATACCTAATATTAACATCTTATGATGTTGTGCCTGTTGGGATCATGGCAAAGATAAAATGAATCAGTTATCAGAAATAAGTTATTAAAACTATGTTTAGAAATGTCTTGAAAAAAATATACAGGGGGGCTAATAATTCTGATTTCAACTGTATAAAGCACACATGACACAATCATTAAAATGCAAATAGAATCATTTTGTATAAGCATATTAGATTTATTTTTACATTAAACAGCATCAGACATGAATTTTAGTGTCTGAATGTCATTTTTATATGAATTAAACTGATAATAAAAAAGTTATGGATGTATTCTATTAACATGCACTCTATGAATTTAATTTGTCTGTATTTAAAAACCTCAAACTCCTCTAACATGCATGAATTGAGTTTGCTCTCTGTGTGATGACATTGCGGTGTGTTCCAAACTAATGCATTTCTCATATGAAGTGAACTTCAAAGGATAGCCAGTGCTCAGGGAATATGGAGCAGTGAACACCGCATAGGGACCCTATCAGTTGGAACATAGCTCTGGTTTTTATAAAACCCCTTATTCTGAAAAGCCCAAAGTGTCCCAATTGGCCAGTTGAGCCAGTGTGTTGTGATTGGCCAGAAACATTCATTATTTATCAGAATGTAACACCTCTAATTATAGTATATAATAGTATATAATATATTATATTAGTTGGGCATTACTAAGAAAGATTACTGAACTAAAATTTCTGAAGACTACTGCAGTAAAAAAAACAAAAAACAGGCTGATTGGAAATATATGCCTTAGCCTACAATTTTTGTAAAATCACAAAAACGTATGGTAACACTTTAAAATAATGGTCCATTAGTTAATGTATTTACTAACATAAACAAACTATTAGTAATACATTTATTATGGTATTTATTCATGCTTGCTAATGTTAGTTAATGTTATTTAAGTTAAAGAATATTATTTCTTTGCATTCTTGGTGCATTAACTAATGTTAACAACTTTGGATTTTAATAATAATTAAATAATAATTAGTTAACTATGATTAATAAATGCTTTACAAGATTATTGATAGTTAATGCTAGTAAATACATTAACTAATGGATCATTATTCTAAAGTGTTACCAAACATATTTCAACATATGTTTGACTGCAGTTTCTAGAATAAATTAACACTACGGAATACTACTACACCAACAATTTTTGCTCATTTTCACACTTATGACATTTACAGGGACATATTATTGACGAATAAAGCATATTTTATATGATATGAATAAAGCAAATAAATACAACAAAACACCTTATGTCTATAGCTTGTAATCAAATGCGTTTACCTGAACTATCTATCTCCATATGGACAACTTTTTGGGGAAATGAAATGTTTTACATATTGTTCAAAAATGGGCTAATTTGTACGAATTCTCACAATAAAATTTTCTTCCCACCCCTAAACAAAACCGTCATTTGAGCAAATTGCACTAAAATGTACAAATTCATACAAAATGAGATTATGTTGACTTCTGGTATGGTCAGTTTGCTTGGTAGCTATCTTTGTACGGTGTTTTACTAGTGATGCGGAGCACTTGGGTTGGAGTCTGGTGAAGCACAGTTCCACAAAAGAGATAAAAGTACTGGGAAATCAAGGTTAAAATTACATCAAAATTACAATATCATCACATTTTTTTTAATGTTTGCTTTTGAAATTTTTTTGTTGGGTCTAGGTCAGTTATTTGTAGGTAGTAATAATAATATTAATAATTCCTTAAATTTATGTAGCGCTTTTCTAGACAATCAAAGTGCTTTACACAAACCGGCTCTTTTCATCCACCACCAGTGTGCAGCATCCACCTGGATGACGCGACGGCAGCCATATTGCGCCAGACCGCACACCACACACCAGCTGATTGGTGGAGAGGAGACAGTGATGAAGCCAATTATGATATGGGGATGGTTAGGAGGCCATGATGGACAGAGGCCAGTGGGAAAATTTGGCCAGGATGCCGGGGTTAAACCCCTACTCTTTTTTTTTTTCGAAGGACATCATGGGATTTTTAACGATCACAGAGAGTCAGGACCTCGGTTTAACGTCTCATCCGAAAGACGGATCTGTAAGACAATCCCCGCCTTCTCGTAGACATGAACATGAAGGATGTGTATCTGAAATGTAAAACAAAACATACCTTAAATAATGTATTTCAGATTTGCAAAAATGTAGACAGCACCCTCTAGTGAATTTGTCTTCTAAAACATGCAACAAAATGTACCCGAAACAACGTTTTTTACATTAGCAAGTTGAGGCACATATTTTCAGTGAGCCTGGGCTGGTTGATCTGATTGGCCATTGAGACTCTCCATGCTATCCTGCCCTTGCTTACATTTGCCTTTTATAAATAACCAGCATTTTTGGGAAACTTGAATGAGTTAGTGACATTGTAAATGTGCAGTATTCAAGAAATTACCTATTTGGGGTGGACCAGCTTCTTTTTTTGTGTGGCTGAAAGGGTCTTTATGCCTCTGGCCTTGGCACCTAAACATCAAGTCTATACTAAATGACACAACAATTACCCCAAGATATCCAATGATCAACTTTATGATCTCACGTGATGTATAAAAAGTATTTCTGACATTTAAAGCATGAAAAAACAAGCCAGAGGCCTCTCACTTACTAACTGTTATTTTATATTAAGTCTTTGTAACTTTAATCCTAACCTAGGATTCATTTCTGTAAGATCACCCAGGATCACATTGACCCCTCAAGCGTAAACAAGCTACCACACAGTAAAAAGAAACTGTCCCCATTGGGTTTCATCTGTTATCTACTGCGGAACTGAAACGTGCTCCACTTGCTGCTTTTTTTTTGTTTTGTTTTTCTCTGGTATGGTTGTGGTTGTATGCTTTACTCTGGTGCCTTCAGGCCCGGTTCTTGATCTTCACTGCTTCACCAGGAACTTGTTATGACTGCACTTTGTTCCCCTGCCTCTCGTTTACCAAGTTTTCCCTCAACTGCCTTAAAACTCACAGCATCAGCACTGAAGGGCAAAGCCTCTTCACCAGATTATCAATTCAAACCTATCCTATGTATTGTGTTAGCGCTATAGCCCTGGAACACTCTCTGAATTTAAATGAACTTTCGAGGCAATTATTATTCATTGGATTGCAGGACATTTAAACACCTTATTAGAATGTGCATAAAATCAGACTTAAGGGAGAGTTTGGAAACTGTGTTATTTTACAGATTACGAAGCTGATTTGGCAATTGTCGCAGGTATTGTGTTTAGACATGTCGGATCGTTCCCAACAATACCCAATGATAGCGCGCTGCGATTTCCATAACAATGACACATAAAACATTCCTCCAGAGAAATCAGTTTATTTGTTCATCACTGTCAGACTTGATGTACATTATGGGTGTGCTTTTCTCAAATGAGTTGATGAAAGGATCGCTTAACAAACCATAGTAGCATAATACATCTTTGCAGTGCAGTCATTTCATGGCCAGTTTAACCGCAGCTAGAAACATAGGTTTATTACTTTATATTTTTTAAAAATCTGAAATATTATGTGACACGGAAAATTCAGTTTTCAGCTGTTGGCTGTAAAGACCTTTGGGAAAAAGCTGATCTGAAAAAGAGATATGAAACTGATTCAAATTTTAAATTTTAGGAATCAAAAAAACGTGCATAGTGCATTTTTGGCACAAAAAATTTGGTTGAAATGTAATTAAAAATGTTGAATAACTCATAAAATGAGTTACTTGTGTTGTTCTAGCTCAGTCTCAAGAAGATATGTCACTGTAGTGAGTGGAGCTGGGCCGTGAGTCAGCTGTAATGACCGTTAATGACTGTCACCTGTGTGCTCCAGCTGTCTCGAGTCTCATGGAGGAGCTCTGGATCTTAATAGGAGGAGAGATAGTAGTGGAAGAGGATAGAGGACACTTTACGTTTAGTTTTACTTTCAGTTTAGCAGTAGGCACTGTGAGGAGCTACCGCCACCCATTTTTTTAATGTTTATTTCATTATTAAAATTATTTAATGTTCATCGCTTCTTTGCCTCCTTCTTCCCAAGGGCCAGGGAGCCATCAGCCTTTATTATAGTAACTATTTCATGTATTGCCAGAAAAATGTCTAATTCATGAATTCATACAATTTCAAGTGTACGAACATTTTAAAAAGGAGGTGTGGCCCCAAACCTCACCTCTAAATCAACCTCATTGGAGAATGAGCAAATGGTACTAAAATGTATGAATAAGATTGTACAAATTCATAAGAATTAGACAGTAAATCAAAAAGTTATGAATTGCCGTGAGATTGTGTTGGTTGATCCAGAGTGTTTAGAATGAATTAGATGAGCAAATAATTCAGTGACATATGTACAAGCACATCCTGAAAAAAAGGTCATTTGGAAGTGAATCCATGTTTTAAATGAAAAATACTCAAAAGGCATTTGTCACCACCTACAGAAAGAGTCCCCAAGACTAATTTGCAAAATGCCTAATTTAATAATATAAAAAAATGACCAAGGAAATTGACAAAAAAGGAAAGGTTTTGTGTTTTTGAAAAGTTACATAAGAACATTATTATTACACAAATTCATGAAAATCTGTTTGTTTGTTTTTTTGCAAAAAACTACAATTGATCAAAATATAACACAATATCACTGTTGTTTTAAAGAGTTAATAAATCTACATTAAGTGGAATAACCCAGATTTTTAACTCACAACAAATGACAACATTTTGAACACAATTTTTCATTATTTGATATGTGATTTGATTCTGTTACATCTGAAAGAATTTGATGAAGTTTTTAATAAGCTTTCTGGTCTGAGGGAAAGATGTGATCCTGTCAGAAAACATCATGTAACATCACAGACAAATACAGATGATGACACATGAATTATCTGCATGGAGGAACGTGTCTCATTGACTGAAGTCAGTACTGTGACATCGTATTAATCATTTGAAAATGATTGGTTCTGGAATGACCGGAGGGCCACTTTCTGTACTGACACATTTTATAATGATGGATCAGTAAAATAGCGATACTCGGGTTGTGTGCGGCGAGACTAAACTTTTTTTTTTGGTGAGCAAATTTATAAGGATATGCTTTTTTTTGTCCCTCTGTGCCCTTCAGAACGACTGAAATGTAAAAATATGACTTGATTGTGAAATCATTTCAAGGCTCCATCGACACACAAGTGTGGGTTTGTGCTGGTGTGTGATTGATGCTTTGTGCCATTACAGTTGGGGAAGATTACAAGTTAGTCACGCTCTGCTGTTACAGCACCAAGGGCATGTTCAAAATCCTTCTCCTAAGTCTCTTCCACTCCACCGAGATTATTTTCCTTTTTCAGAGAAACGTCCTTGTGCTTATTCAGGAAATCTGCTGTAAATGAAGATGAGCATGGTTTACATGCACACCAATATGTTAATAACTCACAAAAATCAACTACTTCAAATTACCTGATGTCTCAGTTTACAAGCAAACCAATAACCTGGGAATACAATAAACCGTGTTTACAAGGCTTTATTAATAAATCAGTTTATAGCCCTGTAGTACGGTGGCTGAGAGAGCTCAAATGCACTGTAAGTTAAGAAAACACATGCAAATAGAAAAACACTAACAAACTGAGAAACATCTTCATCGTCATGTGCACACAAATCCTTAACACATATGAAAATATAGAAATGCACTACAAATAGTGCAGACCAGAATGGAAATGTGTTGGTGGACCCCAAAAAGTGACATCAGTGGTGTGTTTTTTTTTTTTTAATAATATTTTCTTAGGGGTTTTTCACCTTTTATTGGGATAGGACAATGGGGGTTACAGACAGGAAAGCATTGGGAGCAGAGAGAGGGGAATGATCGGTCACCACTAGGCTATTGGCGCAGACGAGATGTTTATTTTAACATCCTAATCGTATAGTTTCTTGCTGTTTGTTTGTTTTTTGTCAGGGGACCCCAAAAAGTGAACCCAGCAGCAGTAGATACAAACAGCAAAACAATGTACCATCAGGATATTAAAATAAACTAAATGAATAGCTGTTGGATCTCTGACAACACCGCTCACACCACTTAGGGGTCCCCAAACACATTTTCACTGTGGTCTGCTCTATAGCACGTTTTGTATTTGCATGTGTTGTGAGCTCAAGCACGTTTGAGCTCTCTCAGCCACCATATTGTAGTGGCTTCAAAATGTAATAATTTGCATATCTAACTTCAGTATAGCGGTTCATTCCGCTGTGGCGACCCCAGATTAATAAAGGGACTAAGCCGAAAAGAAAATGAATGAATGAATGAACTTCAGTATTTCATTTATTTTGTTGTCATGTTACATAAAGCATTAAAAGCTGAAGAACATTTTGCACATGTTTTGCAACATGTCAGCAGGAAAATTACAGCTCATATTATGCTCTCAAGGTGCAGCATTTTGACTCTATTATTTGGACTACGTCTGCTTGACACGAGAACAAAACACCTAAATTTGCAGTATGTTTCCTCCTTCCTTATGGCAAAATGAGTGTTCTTGTTCTGTTTGGATGAAATATCCAGACTGATCTAATAGTTACAAGGAAATGTAATTATTTTATGTATGTTTTACGCAGAAATGTGGCAAGTTTGTACAAATTCATACAATTTCATTCGTTCACTTTTTACATTCGAGTCTCCAACCCCACCCCTAAACCCAACTGTTACTGGATGATGAGCAAATCGTAATAAAATGCACAAATTCACACAGATTAGACACTAAATCAAAAAGTTACAAATTGCTATGAGAATGGACTTATCGCACATGTGCACTTCAGTAAACACACAGAAAGCAGATTATTGCTTTTGAATGTTGTGTGAAATCAGCATAAGGGGCAAAAAACTGTGACGATGTTTATGCTTAAGCCGTTTATGACCTTACTTTGATAGAAGAACATGGGTTAACACATGCATTGTCGACTTATTAAGTAAAATCGGATTACGTACATGCATGCAAACCCACTCAATTTTATTAAAACCAGACACGGCAGCTAAAGGGTGCAAGCTTTACATATTGCATTAAGATAATGACAGAGTTGCGTATGTGTGTGTGTGTGCCATGCTATATGAGGCTGTTGGTTTTAAGATGCACAAGGCATGTTGGAAAGGAAAGCCATTTCAATGCTAATGTGACGCAAAGTCTGTTGCTGAGGGTAAAACACCATCTGTATGGCTGCATCAATATGCCTCTCAGTTTCAGCCTTGATGAAAGGGTGAACGTTCTTCTATGGAGGATCCATCTGTTCAATCAGAGCCATTAGTTTGTCTAAAGCGCCGTCACCTGGCCAACTGTGACCTGGGCTGATTGGATCTGGGAGGTCGAGAAGGTTGATGAAGCTGTGAGATGCAAACACAAACACACGCACATACACAGAAACAGCCATATACTGTATCCTTGAAGATTGTAAGCGAGGAAATTACAGGCATGCAACAATCTCTGCTGTTTGTGTTTGTATGTGGGCTGAAAGCCTGTTTGTGTGCTTCTATTCACTGGGGAGGTGATGCATAACATGATCGGATGTTGAAATTTGTATGTCAAAGAAATGTTCGTTTTTGAATAAATTCCTCGAGTTCACCTTGAATGACCTTGCTCTGTCACAAATGTATTAACATTTTAGCAAGTAAAATATTATTTATATTAAATAAAAGTTTTCGATGCTACAAGGATTTAGACAAAATATCTATCTATCTATCTATCTATCTATCTATCTATCTATCTATCTAT
>CAIGQV010019070.1:13417914-13445472 GCA_903798115.1 Danio jaintianensis | reverse complement strand
TATCTATCTATCTATCTATCTATCTATCTATCTATCTATCTATCTATCTATCTATCTATCTATCTATCTATCTATCTATCTATCTATCTATCTATCTATCTATCTATCTATCTACCTGTCTATCTACCTGTCTGTCTGTACACAACTTGACAAACCACCTAGGACATATTTTCTTCTCTCCATACAATATGCGCGGAAGGAAAAACAATTAGACTTGTATATTTAGTAACTTAGACCTATCATAGTGATTATTTGCTGCTACTCTCTGCTTATTTAGAGTGTTTCTTTTATCCTCACGCTTTGGATAAAAGCATCTGCTATATTAGTTAATGTAAAATATAACTTTATTTCAAATATATATAATTGTATTAATGTGATTATCTAATTTATATACATGTATAATTTTATGGTTAATAATCTATCAGTTTTCTTTTTTTAACAAACAAACTGATAATGCAATTAATAACACTGTACAATTGGTGATTTTTACATGCTGCATTGTAATTCACAGTATGACTAATGATATCTACTATTGCAAAATAAGTCTATTTTTTATTTTAAGGCATTCTTTTTACACATATTTTACACACTTTATGTAGTAATTACAATTAATTATGCAATTAATTACATGCAACTAACCCCAAAACTACACTGTATTCTAACACAACGCATAAAGACGAAGATATTAAAATTGCATAAGTAATAATTGTCTAAATGCTATCTAAAATAATTCATTTTAGATAGAGTACATAATTATCTATCTAGAAATGCACTTTCTCTAAATACCACTCTACATTCTGTGGTAAAGGTTGAAAATGCAACCCATTACCAATAAAACCGCTAAAATAAAGAAATCTGCTTTATGTTTGTATACTGGATTAACCAAAAAGACATACTGCATATGTTATGGCTTAAAGTATATTACAGCCCAGCCGCTGCCCATCTTTATCATCATGTTCAACTGACCCTTGTGTGTTCTCCTGCTTTGGTACAGTAAATCCAGCGTGATTTAGTGATCTCAGACATGTTTGAACTGTATATACACACACACACACACACACACACACACACACACACACATACATACATACAAACACATGTTCAGGCAGGAGGCACTAAACTGCAGACGCACCAGGCAGATTTAAAAGACAGATCGCCTGCAGCTTCACACGACACAAGGGAGCAAACAGCAAGGCCTTTCACTGTTTGCTGCGCTCCGAGGAGCCTTAAAGACGGAACAAAAATATGATTAAAAACTGATGCAGGCACCCGGATTCCTGAAAAAGACACAAAACAGAGGACAGAAAGCTGAGGGTCCCTGTTTAACCTTCAGTTTTTGCATATTTACGGCTGATTCACATCAAGAATTATAACTACTGTAGAATGAATACTATATTGTTGTGCAGAGCAATGTATGATATGTTCTGTTTATTATAATCATGTGCTGCAGTTTTGCTGTCTACATATTTTAACTCTTTGGAATTCTTCTATCAAAAATGGTGGATTTTTTTCAATCTTAAAAAATATATAACTTGAATCCTTTGACCTCAAAAATGACTGACAGGAAATATAAGAGTGAAGTCTGATTCATACTTTTGCACAGAGTGAGCGGCATACCCCATGGCGCAAACTATACCTTGAGGACGTTATGAGAATTTATACTTCTGCATTCTACAGTATGTGTTGCTGTGTAATAACACTTCCGAAATTATAGTTGGGAGTGGAGATTCAATGTTCCATTTTGTCGAGATTCTTTGCTGGTGTTTTGAGTTTACAGCAGAAATGCTAATGCTATTGTAGAAACAGCTCAAACTCACACACATTCAAGGAAAAAGAGACAGGAACCAGCAAATGTTCAACAACTTTAACCAAAAAATAAACACAAATCAAAAGTATCCATCTAGAGCTCTGAACTGGAGGCTTGTTAAACAATCGCACCACTGGCCTCGACATTGTGACGTGTAGTTAATTTTTTTTTAAAGGTGTGGGAATGGTACGTCAGAACTACTGCGTGCATTTGACGCAGGACTACAAATTGACCTTAAGACTGCATTTACTGAATTAAACTAAATTAAATTCAGATTAATAGCAAACTGTTTAAATTAACAAAGATTTTTGTTTTTAATTTGTTCTATTTCTTTAATTATCTAATAAAAAATTTTTTATATTTCAATGTGGAAGTCAGTTCTGACTGACGGTTAATAGCTCTTTTCACAGAGAAGTCCAAGAAAATAACTGTAAATGACCAGAAATAATTTTCCGTTACATATAAAATGAGATGTTCACACAAGTAAGATACAGGTAGGATGCACATCAGAACCAATACTGTATACTATTAAGGCCGAAACACACCAAGCCGATGATTGGCCATTGGACAGCATGAGGCCATCAATGAGCAGGCTAGTTTTTTTTTTTTTGTGTGTGTTCTACACAGCATGTCGCCTCACATCTGGCTTATGTCTGAGGGAGTTTGCCAGATTCAGCATGTAGAATTGGTGTCGTACATTGGTGAATAAGAGCGCTCTGATTGGCTGTGACAAAACTAAGCAAACAATGCAAGTCAAGAGGGAACACAAAGAAGCCATCTCATCTCATTTCTACATTATTCATGAACGATATGGATTTTCAGATTATCATATTTGCACAAATCAATATCTCTGTGGTGATGGAGAAGTACTGTGAAAAATGATACGCAAATGCTGCTTTGTTTACGGTTTGTATGTGTGCAGCACTAGTTCAGGTTCCCCATTGGGGAATGACAATACAATACTGCCACCTGCTGGTATGCAAAGATTCATCCTCTCATAATGTACATTCTCGGTTCAGTCAGCAGTCATCCATTTAGTGTGTTCACACATAGCTTTTTGGTCCAGATGGGACCAGACGCATATGACATGAGGCAACAACACAATTGGTTTCATTACCGATAGTTTTTTCATGTCAGCTTGGTGTGTCCTGGGCTTTAAGTTCTACAATGTTAAATATCAAAATTAGATTTTTAAAATGATCTCACTTGGTGTTTAATCCTGAGGTTTTGGGTATTACTGTGTATACTGTAAACAAGACATACAGTACAGTAGCAATTCTGCTATATTCAGTAAGGCACCAAATGCCTACTTCGGCACATTGCTTAAAAAAAACAACCAAACATGAACAAATAATTTTAAGATGTTTTAGTCTCCCAGGCATCTGTCAGATTTATTTTCCTCAGAATATCTTAAAAGCGAGTCTTTGAAACATTCAAGTGGCTTTATGCTTGGAAACAATCTTTTGTCACCACTTCTGAGAAGTAGAGAAGAGACATCCACTTGCATCATGAATTTTATTCCTCATGTTTTCAGAACAGCAGTAAAACCGTGGGGTCCGGCCCCTGTTAATGGCATCCACGCAAGTCCACAGCAGTCACAAAGTCCAACTGATATCAACAGTCAAAGAAAAAAAAAAAAACAGAACACTTGAGCTCATTCCAGCTCTTGTTCCTTTGCTCAAAGACAGCACAAAAAAGTATCTATTTACTGCTGCGGAAAGTTCAGCCAACATAATCAATTCATGAGGGAACTGATAATATATTTTTTGTTCATGAAATGAGGCACATGAACACAACTTTTCACACACACACACTTAAAGAACTGCTCAGTGCCGTACATGTATTGATGTAGTGGATATGTGGACTGTATACTGCAACCACACCAAGATGCACATGGAAATAAAAATCTCTTTCATTTAGACATTAATCTGTCACAGTTCTCCAGGCAAGACGCAATGACCTCAGCACCAGGCCTGCAGGAAATTATGTAATTCATCCGGGCCACACAGCACTTTATTCTCCACGGCAGAGGCTTATAAAGGCAACTTAAAGCCAGATCTGATATATTTCATTAAACCTCATACATGGCTCATTAATTATACTTGTGTTAAGCTCACTGATGTAGATCTCTTTTCAAAACTCCATAGGGGCCAACATTGTAATTTATATTTATAACGGCTTACGGGGATTGCTCAAGCAATTAAAAAAGAAACACTCACTCGTGACATGTGGATGATGATCTTCCAACCATCTTAATTCACACCGTATATGTCCGCCTTAACAGAGAAATCATATTGAACTCATTTTAATCAAATCGAACTTGTCAAGTGTGAACACCCTAAAAATACTTCCATTAATTCACCAAAAAAAGTCTCAAAAATATGGCAATTATACACTACCTGACAAAAGTCCTGTCGTCGATCCCAGTTGTAAGAGCAACAAATAATAACTTGATTTCTAGTTAATAATTTGGAAAAGTGGCAGAAGGTAGATTTTTCTGATTAATCATCTGTTGAACTGCATCCCAATCATCACAAATACTACAGAAGACCTATTGGAACCTGCATGGACCCAAGATTCTCACAGAAATCGGTCAAGTTTGGTAAAGGAAAAATCACGGTTTGGAGTTACATTCTGTTTGGGGGCGTGCGAGAGATCTGCAGAGAGAATAGCAACATCAACAGCCTGAGGTATCAAGACATTTGTGCTGTCCATTACGTTACAAACCACAGGAAAGGCCAAATTCTTTAGCAGGATAGCACTCCTTCTCATACTTTATCCTCCACACCAAAGTTCCTGAAAGCAAAGAAGGTCAAAATGCTCCAGGATTGGCCAGCCCAGTCACCAGACATGAACATTATTGAGCATGTCTTGGGTAAGATGAAGGAGGAGGCATTGAAGATGAATCCAAAGAATCTTGAGGAAGTCTTGGAGTCCTGCAAGAACACTTTCTTTGCCATTACAGATGACTTTTTTAATTTGTTTTTATTAATTCATTTTAAGTTATTTGAGTCATTGCAGAGATGTATGGATGCAGTCCTCCATGCACATGGGAGTCATACACAATATTAATTATTTTTCCACTGCACTATGACTTTATATTCTATACTGTACATTATTTCTGTTAAGTGACAAGACTTTTGTCTAAGCAAAGTCAGACCTTACTGTCCTAATTAAATAATTAAAAATCAAGGCATGATCGTATTTTATTTTGGTAAAATAATCGTTATCTAGAGGCCTTTGCCTTTCACATAAGCCATTTCCGATACCAAATGATCAACTAGAAGTCAAGTTATTATTTGTTGTTCCTAAAACTTGGATAGGCGACAAGACTTTTGTCAGGTAGTGTACATAGTTCCTTCTGCACAGCAACATGGACTCAACCTATTGTTTACGTTTGGTCTTCAAACCAGTGAAACGCATAAAGAATGTTTGTTTAAACTTAAAACAATCCGGCTTTAAGTAAAGCTAATCGCTAAGAAGCCACGACTCAATCTCTAACAGTTGGAATTGTTTTTATTTAGCCTACACTGAATGGCGCTAACCGATTGATCTTTTGTGTGTCGTTGAATAACTCAGAGCCCCGGTGGGATTCGCCACCAGCCCTACTGTGACATTGTCTGAATTTGCAGCTGATCCCAGTTTGGCAATGTGCAAAAGAGTATTACACCAGCGCTTAATCCAGACACATCTGAAGCATGCTGGCGGCGTGCTAATCAGCTCTGGGAGGATTAGCATCAGGCTAACGTCATTCTGCAAGGCAAGTCTTGTCTAGTCTGGCTGAAAGCCTCCTCTCGTTTTAGAAGGAATCTCGCAGGAAGGGGACCGTCAACACTAGTTTGACTTTGACTTTATGCTAAGTCTATTTGCCATGTCATATTTTATTCTGATTTTGACTGTCTGTGAGGTAAACTTGGTTGTTATTTTGCTATAAAACCACCATAGACATGCTGCACCCCATATCTGGATTTGTAGCCAACCAAAAAGACTTTTCATATCTTAAGTATCACATCCTTTCTGGTCCTCAATACTGTATATGGTTACATCCATCTGCTATGCTAATACATTACAGACATCCTAGCATTTATATTACTGGCTTTGTGAATAATCTGAATGGTCACTACTAAGAAAAAAAGTCAGTGTATAATAGGGGTGTAACAGTACACGTAATCATACCAAAAATGTTAGAATGGATCTTTTAGTTTGGTAAGAATATTTCCTGAATAAATACAGTGTTTTTTAACCACTGCATGTGCAACTTAATTAGCAACTTCTAGATTTATAAATCTTAATCAGTTGATATTGATTCCCAAACCCCAAGGTAGATCCTTTAGTCTATTCTATTGGATTAGTTCTGAAAAAAAAAATGTTGAAATGTTTTAACGCAACAACCCCAGGCATAAATGGCTTTTGATTTAAATTTAAATTGATATCATATTATTTAAGGAAGTATCACAGAAGTGCTGTTTTATCCCAAAGTGCAAATTTGACATATATTTTATATAAAATGTAATAATAAATATATGATAAAAAAAACCATTATGTTAATATTATGGTATATTTTAGACACAACATTTTCTGTGTGTCAGTTTTACAAAAAAAAAAAACATTTCTTATGAGGTAATATTATACCTCTATACATATATAATCTAATCAACACACAGCGATGTTTTGTTTCTGAATGAATCCTCATTTTGAACAAATCAAAACCTGTAGGACTTTCTTTCTTTTACAGAACATATAAGAAATGATTATAGCTAAAAAATAAACAGCAATTAAATGTAATAGTTTGGGATCTGCTGTTTGTAGCTCCCTACATATTTCACAGCATTAGCGGATCTTTAAGAAAATGAAAAAATATAACAGAATTTATTTAAAAATATATATTTTTTAAAACCAACGTAACCTAATTTTGGTGTACTGTCACACCTCTACATTATCAAAATAAAACAATGATGTTGTTATTGTATCCGATGAATCGTTATGATCTTCCACTCATGTCACATTAGTTCATAAGCAATTACATTTGTTGTTTATTAGGCCTCTTGTTGACTTGTAGTTGAAGGATGTGATTAAGCACTCAAGTATCCTCACAAAGGAGTAAGCAAACCTATTTAGCCTTTGACTAGAGATGTTTTTGATTCTCAGATCTGCCGGACTGAATTTGTATCTTCAAGTCTGATCTACAGACTGCTGTTAAAACATGCATACGTTAAGCATACACTTTAAATGCATATGCTTTTATTCAGTTTACACGTTGGCATACTGTAGTTTTTTTTATTATTTAAGTGTTGATTATTATATCTACAAATAAACAGCAATTTTTGGGCCTCTGGTGTTAACTGTAGCTCCCTTTAAGCTTCATTTAAATCTTAAAAAGAAAAAACTGATGATGTTGTTATTGTGTCTGACATGTGGTTATGATCTACCACTCACATTAGTTCATAAGTGATTGCGTTAGTTGTTTATTAGGTCTCTCATTGACTTGTGGTTAAAGGATGTAATTAAGCACTTAAGTTTCCACCCAAAGGAAAAAGCTAAACTTATTTAGCCTCTGACTGGAGAGGTTTTTGTCAGGCTCTATTTTTATAATCGACAGTGTCTGATCTACAGACCTCCGTTAAAACATGACGGTCTCAAAGTGCACCGGTGGAGAACAGCACCGCATGCTGTTATTTTCAGCCTCAGTGTGTGAGTTTATCAGTGAATACTGTACTTGTGAACTTATCATCTAGGAAGGTATTCTTGTGGTAATCCAGAATGGTTGCTGGCTCTGAGGGCCTGGTCCACAGTGTTGATATAGCCATCTATCAGCCGCTTCATATCCACGGTGAAGGGGTCGAAAGCGGGCCGCCGCGCACCTGAACGCTTGAAGTGACCGTCCTTGTTGCACTCGGCACAGAGGAGATGCTCTTCACTGACGCTGGTGTTGAGGAAAGAGGTGATGGATCGTAATGTTGGCACCAGAGACTGCTGCAGATCCTCATAATGAACCACCAGAAGCTTCCTTCCAAAGCGCAGCCAGTCCAGCACATGAGAGGCCCACCAGGAGGCATAACTACCCACAAATTCTGGCCACTCTGGAAAGACGAGAAAGCAGGACAGTGAAAAATGGATAGCTCTATATACAGTATAACTGGCTAAGTAATGGTCAAATACTGGATATGATTTAAGTAAGAATTATGGATCATGCAGTTTTGTGGTTGGTAAGAAATATTTATATTTTAATGTATTAAATAATATACATTTGTTATTGTGTTTATTATATTTATATTCAATAATAATGAATAAATTCACTTTATATTGTTCAAAATGTCATTTTAAAAACTTATTGTATTATTTGAGTCAAAAATGAAGTGAACCAATTAAAAAAATTATTCCATAATTACTCATTCATTCATTTTCTTTTTGGCTTAGTCCCTTTATTAATCAGGGGCCACCACAGCGGAATAACCACCACCGCCAACTTATCCAGCATATGTTTTACGCAGCGGATGCCCTTCCAGCTGCAACCCATCACTGGGAAACACCCATACACTCTCATTCACACACATACACTAGGGACAATTTAGCTGACCCAATTCACCTATGCAGCATGTCTTTGGACTTGTGAGGAAAACCGGAGCACCTGGAGGAAACCCACGCCAACACAGGGAAAACATGCAAACTCCACACAGAAATGCCAACTGACCCAGCCGAGGCTCGAACGAGCGACCTTCTTGTTGTAAGGCGACAGCACTACCCACTGCACCACCGCGTCCCCCTTATTTCATAATTATGGTAATAATAATTTTAAAAAGTATAACCAAAACTTTATATGAAGTGATTTTCAGCTCTACGATATTCTGTGTAAAAAGTATATATTATATTAATATATACACTATAACTGTTATTGCTTAGTATTTATAATATTGCATTATTTATTGTTTTTGAAGTTGACTGTATATTGTATTGAACACAACAGAACGTTTGTTACCTAAAACTATTAAATATATTTTTACTAACTGGAAATGAAGAAATCAAACAAACCAATAAATAAAGCTATTAACAAAATGACATAAGCACATAACACAATTACTACATATTAAATGAAAATATTAAAATTAGATGAAAACCTAAAATATAAAGATATAAACATAATTTAATATATCCAACCTAAAAAGAGATCAAAACAAAAGCTAATTCATAATATTACTAAAAAACAAACAATATTATCAGGGTTTTTATTTTAGGTAACCAAAACTAAGGCATTTAAACTAAAATAAAATCTACTTAAAAAAAGCTTGAAATAAAAAAAAAAAACGAAATATTTTTTCTCAGGCTGCCAAGGATATATGAAAAGTTCAGATGCAAAAACTTCTAAATGCCATAAGATTTTTTTTTTTAAATGAGCATTTTTCTCAATTAACTGTGTGTAGGTTCAGATTTTTTACGTTTATGGTGATGAATATGTTATTTTCAATGACTCTGAGGTGAAATACCAGCATATAAACATAGGAGACTGAGGGAAAAAAATCCTCATTTTACAAGAAAATTTCAGATGACATTTAGAGGTTTTTACATCTGAACTCACATCATTTATCATGTTCAGTTACTAAAAGATCTTAAACAAAAATAATTGATCAAAAAGAACTATATAGTTGCAAGAATGTTTAAAAAGATAAAATTTAAACAGATCTCACAGATGAAAAAAATAACTAAATAATGCTTAAATACAGTTGAAGTCAGAATTATTAGCCCTCCTGAATTATTAGCCCCAATATTTTATTATTATTTTTATGTTTAACAGAAAGATTTTTGTCAACACATTTCTAAACATAATAGTTTTAATAACTAATTTCTAATAACTGATTTCTTTTATCTTTGCCATAATGGCAGTACACAATATTTTACTTATATTACTTATATTTAAGATACTAGTATTCAGCTTAAAGTACAATTTAAAGGCTTAACTAGGTTTATTAGAAAAATATTGCTTAAGGGGGCTAATAATATTGACCTTAAAATGATTTTTTTTAAATTAAAAACTGCTTTTATTTATAGCCCAAATAAAACAAATAAGACTTTCTCCAGAAGAAAAAATATTAATGGAAATACTGTGAAAAATTAATTGCTCTGTAAAACATCATTTGGGAAATATTTGAAAAAAAAAAAAAAAGAAAAAAAAAAAAAAAAAATCACAGGAGTGCTAATAATTTTGACTTCAACTGTACATAATATTACCAAAATTACTCTGACAGAAAGAGCGTGTCTCATTTTGATATCACCGAGTCCCAGTCCCTACAGAGCTCAACTGAACAATGAAATGCTCATAATACCTTTGCCCTTCCAGTGCTGATCAGAAGCGTAGCCCAAATGCCCAGCACACTTGCGGTTGAACTCAGCCATGAGCGAGCGGTAGGGGTTTCTTATCAATAGTATTGCTGAGTCATACATCTCTATATCCCGTTGGCTGCTCTCATGTGTCTTCACGCAGATGGTTCGTCCGCTCTTCCAGTAATCTTTCTCACCCTTGAAGCCTGCACAGTTGGAGGAGAAGCGGATTAAAATACAGCCAACTACATGCCTCTCTATCCAAACACATACGCTCCAAAAACGCCATTAGAAAAGGGCTGTTCTAATCCAGACATGCGCACCGCTGACCCCCTCCAGCCAATGTGTGTCAGGTTTCTGTGATGGATTTGAAAAGGCACTGTGACTTTCAAGCAGGTCAAGTTCTTTAATAGTAGAGAGAAAAAAAGAAAAGAATTGCTCAATAAAGTTTGGCATTTGAAAGAGAACAGAAGGTCAGAATGTGCATTATCAAAGTCATCTCAAATAGCTGTGTGGAAGCAGATGGAAGGGGAAAAAATCTGAAATTTTGGAAAAGGAAAAGAGTTTAAACTCTACATAAAAGGCTTTGCTCACTTCATCTAATTTATTCATTGTTAATAGTTATTGATCATTTTGTCTTTGGTCCCTGTGTTTTTTTTAGTATTTAATCATTTTTTAGTGAAGCTAACTTTAAATTTAAGTGAAGTTTTAGAAACTAATTTTGAGAGGACCATGTGATATGATTGATCGCGGCCGGTCTATCATCTGCAACCACCGATAAACCAATCAGATTATTCCAAGCCTACAATAAATAGCCCATTTTCACCCTACTTCTACTTTCCTCCTTTACCAGGGGGAGCTCTCGAGACCTACCTGATCTTGGACCCCCTTTCATGCTAAATGACCAGGCGAGAGCCCTGGGCTCAATTATCTCCGAGCTCAGGGTTCTCTCCCGGGACAGCTTGCCAAACCTGCATTTAGTATCAAGCAGTATCTAAGTGTGAACTCTTGAAGTTGTAGTTGACTACATTTTGCCTAATTTTGGTTATGATGCATTATGATTAAATAGTCAAAATTCTTCAAATCAATTCCAGTAATTCCAAATTGTATTTTTTGTTGTCAATGCAGATACAGTGTGTGGTTGCTAGGTTGCAAATCTAAAGTAAAATGGGGTAAACATGTCTCATTTTATAATTTCAGAAATAATATTAAATAGAGGGCGGCACGGTGACTCAGTGGTTAGCACCGTCGCCTCATAGCAAGAAGGTCGCTGTTTCGAGTCCCGGCTGGGTCAGTGGGCATTTCTGTGTGGAGTTTGCATGTTCTCCCCGTGTTGGAGTGGGTTTCCTCCGGTTGCTCCGGTTTCATTCACAGTCCAAAGACATGCGCTATAGGTGAACTGAATACACTAAATCGACCGTAGTGTATGATGAGTGCGTGTGTAAATGTGAGAGTGTATGGGTGTTTCCCAGTACTGGGTTGTGGCTGGAAGGGCATCCACTGTGTAAAACATATGCCGGAATAGTTGGGGGTTCATTCCACTGTGGCGAGCCCTGATAAACAAAGGGACTAAGCCGAAGGAAAATTAATGAATGAATATCAAATAGACTACCGCTAACCCTAAACACAATTTTACATTTTTTTCAAGATTTAAAAAGATTCCTTTTGTGCATTTTCCATTCATTTTCCTCAAACTGGAATGATATACTGTATGACAAATGTAAAATTTACCGTAACTGAATCCATTACTAATGTAAAATAATGCAAAATGCTTAAATGTGATAGGGAACATTTGCTCCAGCTGCAAATAGTAGTTCAGTAGTAGCAAATAGTAGTTTAGTAGTGCAAATAGTTCAACTTTTTAAACCACTAACAAAGTTGACATTTTTCACCATTTTGTGCTTTAGCTCAAGATGCTAACCAAATACCACACGGCATGTCTAAAACAGACTTATGCATTTTCAACATATTCTTCAGATTCACTCAGATATCACAATAACAAAGTTAACATAATTAATCTACTATTGGTGTATACTAGAAACTTTGTACAAATAAATCAGAGAATAATAATGACATGCCTTTCAGGTATTCAAAACCGTATGGTTAAAGTTTTTGATTTTGAGAAAATAATAGGTTTATCTTGGAGACGTAAAATGTACCAGCGATCCTAGAATCATCCATAAACAACATAACCGTCAAGCCAAATATACTGAAAATGAAATGAAACTAGCACATTAAAAATAACTAAATCAAATCATAAACAATACATGTATAAATATGAGAACTTCTTGCTTTGATTTGAATAAGCAAATCCAACTAATAATAACAATCGCATTTTCCATGCAGAATTCAACTAATTTCATAATGTTATGGTGGCACATTAAGCTTTGGTTAAATGCCCACTTTCCATTAGAGACAATGGCCTGTTTATGTGAATGAGAGAAAACAGATAGCTATGATGATGAATTCATCTCATCCAATAGCTGTGCAATAATATTTTCAGACTGGCTTGATTTGCTGGAAAGTTGCCTCCAGCATGCATGTTTTTGAACTGGTAAAATTCCTAATTTCTGGCAGGGTGATGATACCTCTATTGTAGAGGGTGCCGTCGAAGTAGTAACTGCCTGTGTAGTAGCCGGTGGCGAGCTCGATCAGGTGCCTCACCCAGGTGTTTCCAGCTCCAGGAAAACTGGACAGAGCCACCAGTGTGCTTGACTTCTCAGGCAAAAACCTCTTATCTGTGCATCTGGAATCTAGAAAATAAAAAGACATTTCTAATAATCATTTACCACTTAAATATGGGTAAGAAACTACAGTTCCCCAGCGGGAGGGGAACTACAATGCTATGTGGAAACTTCCACTATGGGGATTTCGTCAGAAAGCCAATCATTCTGAAGAGTAATTAAACGGGCCAATGAAATGCCAATGAGTTGGCGGTGTCAGCGTGCGCAGCTGGCAGCAATCACAATCAGCTTGTGAATAAGAATGCCGGCTGTGCCACACAACAACACCTTTTCGCTTTCAGAAGCCTCATGTGCAGTCTGAAAGAGACGTTTTGCTTTCATCCTCCGACTTTGTTCGAGAGAGAGTGAGAGAAAGCTGCCGTCTTCTGAGAGGCTGATTTCTCCCGGTTCCAGCGCGAGCAACAACGCGAGCAGCGGTGGTCGAGCTGGGTTTCTCCTGTCCCTGGGCGTTTCGCTGGACCGGTACTTCAAGAGCGGTGCGTATAAATTTAAGCAAATTTCCTAAAAGAGCAACACGGTCGTGCAGCGCGTCTTTTTAAAGACGTCGCTCCGACCGTGCGTTTCTGGATGCGGTGGTTTCCTGTCCACGGATGATGGGCACGAGCACTGTATTGCATGTCTGGGGGACCAGCATGTTAATGCGGTGCTCGCGGGCAGCGCATGCCATCACTGCGATGGCATGTCAGTTGCGCAGCTAAGATCGCGGCTCGCTCTTGCAAAAGGGCGAACCACCCCTGTTGTCCCCCGCAAGTAGCGGTTGGCACTCGGGCAGATCTGAGGGTCACAGTGGGGGTCAATCCGCCGCCCTCGGGCTTGCGGACCTCCCATTCCTCAACGCGCTCCATCCAAGCTTCGAGTGAGAGAAGCGCACCATCCTTCGGGAGGGTCGCCCTCTCACTCGATGACACCGAGGACCAGATGTCCATCGCTGCATCGGAGGGTGGGCTGTCATTTTCCGATGACAATTCGGACCCGCTTCCTCCCTCAGGGGTGGTAAGCGAGGCTCCGGATATGGCATCTGATATGATGGCCGTGCTAACCCGGGCTGCTTCGGCGACGAGGCTGGAGATGGCTTGTCCCCCAGCTTCGTCGCCGGACCGATTAGACGGGTGTTACGTGGAGGATAAGAAGGGGAAACCCTCTAAGCCTCCCGTCCCCTTCTTCCCGGAGGTGCACAGTAAGTTCACGCAGTGCTGAGGGCACCTTTTTCTGCCCGGTCTGCGTGCGCTCCGCCCTCACCTTCCTCGATGACGGAGCAGCCAGGGGGTACGAGGCAAAACCCCAGGTCGAGTGTGCTAGCGCGGTCAATCTTGCCCGCGTGGTGCCCCTTCCTGGCGTGGTTAGCCTCGGCTCCCGTCCAAAGCGTGTAGGTTGTCTGCGTCCCTCAGGGCCAGAGCCTACACTGCTGTGGGCCAGGCTGCTTCCGTTTTGCTTGCTATGGCTAGTCCAAGCGCTGGCCCAGCGGCACGAGGAAGGTTCCGACCCAGGCTTAATGCACTACGCACTGCAACCGACTTTGCTCTAAAAACACCAGGTCGGCTGCGAGTGCCCTGGGAAGGACGATGACCACACTAGTGGTCCAGGAACGCCACCTCTGGCTAAACCTGGCAGATATGCGTGTCGTTGACAAAGTTCGCTTTCTTAACACACCCATATCCCAGGCTGGCCTGTTCGGCGACACCGGGGTGAGTTCACCCAGGAATTCACTTCGGTGAAAGAGTAGTCAAGTGCGATCGGTGGGCTCAAAAACTGCTCTCCCTGTCGATTTGTCCACTTTGGCTGCTTCTCGCCGAGGGCGCTCGTCTGTGGCTCCAAAATCTGCTCCGCCGCCCTGTCCGTTCAACTGGTTAAGCGGCAGCGTTGAGCACCTCACAGACAATCACCGCCCCCCGCCTCAGGGCGCCGCTAAGTCCAGTACGGACCGCGAAGCGTCCCTGAGACGGGCCACTCGGAGAAAAGGATGTTTGCTCTTTCCCTGGCGGGGTCTGCTCGGCAATTTTTTCCTCTCTCCGGGTGTGATAGCCCGAACACTGCCAGTATGGGACGCTATGCCTTCCAGCTCGCAGGATCGGTGCTCTTCGCCACAGGCTCTGTGAGTGCCAGAGGACGGGCTCCTTTCTCTCGCACTCCTAGCCGCCCTACGGGCTCTTGGGACGAAGTTAAGATTAAACCTCTTAACTTCCGCTCTTCCTTGGGACGCATGCCTCCCGGGGTGAGCTCTCCCATCCCGTGCTGCCCCACCGCTGGTGCGTCAGTGATTGCACCGATGATGTCACTCGCGTGGGCTCTGCCAGCCTGGTTAGCGCTGCCCAGCCCGTCGCGATGGCTCATTCGGACAATCAGACTCGGCTATGCGATTCAGTTCGCTAAACGGTCCCCCAAGTTCACGGGCGTGTATTACACCAGGTGTCAGCCCTGTGTCCGCCCCTCTCTTGTGCGAGGAGATTGCTGTCCTCCTGGCGAAGGATGCAATCAAGCCGGTCCCTGCAGCCGAGATGAGGTATGGGCTTTTTAGTCTGTACTTCATCGTACCCTAAAAGAGCAGTGGGTTATGACCAATCCTAGTTCTGCGCATTTTGACCCGCTGCTTACAAGCAGCCGCTCAGAATGCTCATGCAGAAGCACATCCCCCGGTGCGTCCGTCCTCAGGATTGGTCTGCAGCGATAGACCTGAAGGACACGTACATTCATTTCTCCATTTTCCCACGCCACCGGCTGCGGTTTGCGTGCGAGGGTCGAGCATGATAGTACAAAGTCCTCCCTTTCTGGCTCTCCCTGTCTCCGCGAGTTTTCACGAAGCTCGCGGAGGATGCCCTAATGCCCCTTCGGCTCGCGGGCATCTGCATACTCCATTATCTCGATGACTGGCTTTTTAGCTCACTCGCGGGATCAATTGATTATGTACAGGGACTGGGTGCTCCGGCACCTCGACCTGTTGGGGTTTCGGGTCAACCGAGAAAGGAGTAGGCTCGCCCCCGTGCAGAGCATCTTTTTTCTCGGGTTGGAGCTGGACTTGATCACCATGACCATGGCTGATGCTGACCTGTCTGAGAGAGTTCGACAGGAAAACTGTGGTCCCACTGATATCATTTCAGAGGCTCCTGGGGCATATGGCATCCGTGGCCGCTTCACGCCGCTCGGGCTGTTCCATATGAGAGCGCTTCAGCATTGACTTCCCGATCAGGTCCCTAGACGCGCATGGCACGCGGGCACGCACCGGGTGACTGTCACTCCGCTGTGTCGCCGTGCCCTCAGCCTCTGGATGGACCCTGCGTTTCTACAGGCCTGTGTGCCTCTAGAACAAGTGTCCAGGCATGTCGTCGTTTCGACGGATGCTTCCAGTACGCGCTGGGGGGCCGTGTGTTGCGGGCATGCAGCTGCGGGTCTGTGGAAGGAACCCGGTTGCATTGGCATATTAATTGCCTGGAGCTGTTGGCAGTGTATCTCGCGCTGCACTGTTTTTACCGGTGCTAGAGGGGAAACACGTGCTGGTCAGGACGGACAGCATGGCGACGATGGCATATATCAACCGCACAGGGGGTATCCGCTCTCGCCGCATGTCTCAGCTCGCTCGCCGTCTGCTCCTCCGGAGTCATTCGCGGCGGAATCACTGCGTGCCATTTTTTTCCCCCGGCGAACTCAACCGTGCAGCCGATGTGCTCTCACGGCAGTTCTTGCCCGGGAAAACTGAGACTGCACCCCCGGCTGTCCAGCTGTTATAGGTGCGCTCTGCGCGCTGGCTAACACAGCTGGCCCCTGGGCGTGCGTAAATACGCATTTCTCTCCAGTGAGCCTACTCGCAGATACTGTGTTACGTCAGGGAGGACGAGGACCAGGTCTGTTATTGCGCCTCTGGCTCAATCTGATCTGTATTTCAGCTCTCTCCTCGTGACGGCCCCTCCCTGGCATATCCCTTTGAAGAAGCTCCTTCTTCTTTGGAACAGGCACCATCTGGCACCCGCGCCCAGATCTCTGGAATCACGTGTAAGTCAATAGATGGAGCGTGGAGGACTTAGGTGACTTACCGGTTCAGTGGTTAACACCGTCACTCAGGCTAGAGCACCCTCTACGAGGCATGCCTACGCCCTGAAGTGGAGTCTATTCGCTGTGTGGTGTACTTCTCTCCGAGAAGGACCCCGGACATGCCAGATCAGTGTGATGCTTTCCTCCTTCAGCTGGCTGAGCTAAGGCTGTCCCCTTCGCACTGAGTGGTTGGCGTTACGATCATCCCCGCTCTGAGGACGCGGGGATGGCGGCGCGCTGGGAAAGCATCGCCTCATCATCCAGTTCCCAGAGGCGCGAGACGCTGGTTAATTAAATCAATCCTGTCCCCCTCTCATACCCACTTGGAGATCTCTCTTAGGAGAGGTCTGCTCGATCCACTCGACTCAGTATCTTTAAGTTTTCTGTCCAGGTAGACAGCTCTGCTGGTCGCGTTGGCATCGGTCAAGAGGGTCGGGTATCTGGAGGCATTTTCGGTCAGAGAAGTGTGCCAGCAATTCGGGCCGGCCCACTCTCACGTTTTCCTGAGACCCCGGCCCACCTAGGTGCCCGAGGTTCCTACAGCGCTTCTTTGGACTATGTAGTGAACCTGCAAGCGCTGCCCACAGAGGCGCTCGGCGCTTGTGACCGCATTAGAGCTTACGACTCTAAGCAGCTCCTTTTCTGTTATGATCGGCAGACGGGAAGTGCCGTATCCATTCTGAGGTTGGCCCACTGGATAGTGGATGCCATCTTCCTCGCTTTTCTATGCCAGGGTGAGCCGCGTACCCCGGGAGTGAGAGCGCACTCGACTAAGAGTATCGCCTTCTCTTGAGCGTAAGCACGCGGCGCCTCTCTAACAGACATCTGTAGAGCTGCGGGCTGGGCGACACCTAATACATTCGTAAAGATTCTATAATCTTTGAGTGGGCTGATTTTCCTCACGTGTGCTGGATACGCCAGTGAATGAGGAATTTCAGTACGGTGTTGAAACACGCTTGCTGCGCCTTTCTCTCTAACACAGAGATTCGTGCGCTTATTCACTCTGTTCAGTTGAGTTCCCCATTTGGCGAACCCTGCAGAGTTCCTCCGAGGCCCCCAGCATCTGACTCAGCGGAGGAGTCAGGTGCCTGGCCCATTACGTAGTTGGCATGCCCACTTGGTCAGCCCGCGTTCTGGGTATAGGTGCCTGCTATGCGCGATCCCTGCTGGCGATCCCATATGCTTCACTCAGCCACGGTGTAGTTCCTCCTCTTAGGCGTGCCCGTGTCTTCCCTCCCCGCTAACCATCCTTCATATGTGTTCTCCCCCTTTTCAGGGTTAGTCCATATGTCTTCCTGTCACCAGGTCTCCCCATTGGGCAGCAGGTGGCCTCCGCAGCGTCCTCCCTATCGGGACTGCACGCTTCCCAACGTACTGTCGTAATTTAAAATTCCTAGTATCTTAACTAGGTGTATTTTTTACGACTCCCCAAAAAATATAAATAAGCCTTTAAGTGCTTCACAGGTAAGTAAGGTAAGTTAGGGCCAGGGGACACGTTGGTGGGCTGCGTCTCTGGTGATGATGGTGCGCTCACGCCGGAGCCTGGCAAACCTCTCACCAGCGACGTGGTAAGGTTCAATCACTGTGGCGTTTTCCATAGATTTCCCCATAGTGGAAGTTTCCACATAGCATTGTAGTTCCCCTCCCGCTGGGGAACGTAACGGTTACTAAAGTAACCCTCGTTCCCCGAGGGGGGGAACGGAAATGCTATGTTCCTTCGCCACAGGGATTGCACCTTAGCTGACAGCTGTAGTTCGGCTTCTTCAGCTAGAAAAGGTGTTTTTGTGTGGCACAGCCGGCATTCTTATTCACAAGCTGATTGTGATTGCTGCCAGCTGCGCACGCTGACACCGCCAACTCATTGGCATTTCATTGGCCCGTTTAATTACTCTTCAGAATGATTGGCTTTCTGACGAAATCCCCATAGTGGAAGTTTCCACATAGCATTTCCGTTCCCCCCCTCGGGGAACGAGGGTTACTTTAGTAACCGTTACGTTCAGTATATAAACAACCTGATTTTTTTGGGGCTAGATAGCATAATTTATATATACAGGAATCAGGAAAGGTCGGGACTTGAACTCAAGACGCCTGAACCACAACGACAAAAATAAAGGCAAGTTAAAGAAATGTTAAGGTTTTAACTATAACTGGCTAACTTCAATAATGATATTTGTCACTTACTCTGTTTATTTGAACCTTTGTTGCTTATTTGAACCTTTGTCAGATCATACTGTTAATGATTTTATTTTTTTTATACTTTGTAGATCATATTTTTGATTGGATTTTAAATAAGCAAAGTAAAAAAAAACACCTGCATTTGTGTATAATGGCTAGTTTATTGATGCTGCATGATAGAATAATATTCATTGAACATGGATTGTATCAATTCAACAAGCCAGCATTGGTTTTCACATCTATATATTAAAATGACTCAGATTTGCCATCAAATGAGTTAATGTAAAATATATCAGTGTTATTATCTAAAATTGTAGTTTCCCATAATGTTATAGTCTTTACAATGGATCAAATCCATTTGCACTCAGCAAAAATCTCCACTAGTTAGCAACCCAAACCCGCCTACAAAGACACAAGCTGTTCAAGGACTTACTTTCAGCCTTCCTTAATATTTTTTAAGCAGTCTCAGATATGTGGGTACTTCACAGATATGTGGGTGCCCTTAGGCTATTATTTGTTGCTGGCAAGCTAAGCATACCAAAAGGCCATTGACTTTTACATTCTTTCATGACCTCTTAAAGAAAAGCTTGCAGCTGAAGCAGGAACAAGTTTATTTCTACCACATATCTCAAGGCTGAAGAGCACAGTGTGAGAAGAATAAACCTGCGTGAGGAGGGAAATGTGAGCACAGAGCTAGTTATTAAGAGCAACGAGGGTCCTACCTTGAACAGGTGTCTGATAGACCTGGAGGAAGAGCTGATGAGAGCTCTGGGTGGACAGACTGCTGTTTTCCACAGCGCAGAGTTCCTCTTTTAATGGCTCATGAAGGGTGAAGCGAGGAGTGGTGAAACCACAGAAACAGTCCGGCTTCCTGACCAGGGCCAGAGGAAACTCCTGAAAACACAGAGGGAATATGGGTTGTCAATCAGTCCCGGCAGGATTTGTAATGCAAAATTAAGCAAAATCTTTTCTTCTTTTATTCAATTATACAGTGTCTATAGAAAATTATTATACCCCTTTGAAAGAATTACTGTATTTATCATACAGCCTGAAATCAAATCACATTCCAAATAACTTTTCCAGCCTTTGAAAAGATTTTGTAGCCTTCTCCTAACATGTGCCTTTCTACAACTTTATCCCGAAGGTCTTTTGAAAGCAGGATGTAATGTGAGTAAAGGTATAGATTTGCACAGGGTATGATGATTTTCTATAGGCACTGTACATTTTATTCAGTTTTACACAAATTTTGGGCAGCCTTAAGCCCTGCTCACACTGCCATTTCAGCCATGATTTGGACAAATTTGGAAAATCCTAAAAGATTCCTGCAATCCTAGGCTACAATCTGTGCTCTTTAATCATCAGTTTGATACTGTATGGCCACTTAATAGCTGTTGTGACAAGAGTCAAACCAAGAACCAATCGGAGCACAGAATCTGATGACGCAATCAGCACGACCACTTCAAACCAGTGCGGGGAAATGTCAAAACAGCTTTTTTTCTGTTTTTATTATTGAGGATGCTGTGAGCAATATGACCACTACAGTATGCTCATGTCTGAGGTATCATGTCAGAATGCAGGATAGTGATTGTGTCATGAATGGATAACGTTAATCACCAGTTGAGTTTTGGTGCATGTCCATGTTTGGCTCGTCTTGGTTGTCATTCATTTGGACATTATGACAACCAAGATCTTATACATATTGTATAGATAGATCTTTCATGCAGTCTGACAATCTGCATCGTTTAGGATTATAAAAAAAAACAAAAAAACAATCGCACCGTGTGAGCTGGGCTTCAGACACATTACAGGACATTACTGCAACTTGCATTTATTGATTTGATCATGATTTGATTTGATTTTGCTTCAACTAGGCATCTGTTACTCCTAGTTAGTGCAGGGTATCTCTGCAAACCCATTCCTGTGGTAAACAAACATGCTCTCTCTCTCGCTCTCTCTTTCTCTCTCAGACACACACACACGCACGCACACACACACACATACACGCACGCACGCATACACACACACACGCACACACACACACGCACACACACACACGCACGCACACACACACGCACGCATGCACACACACGCACATCCCTTCTATCGACCGGGTAAGTTTTGTGCTGTTTTGCTTCATAATACTATTTTCTGACCAGTTTTACTAAGCTACTAAGGCAAATATTGCAACTTGGTGCACTTATTTATATGGTCACAAATGTAAATCTATTGTACTTGCACAATAATTTAGCAGACTAGTAACATAAACTGCATATTTATGCAGTTTATCACTCTAAATCTCCCAGTAATATATCCCATAAGCGCTTAGTTTTATGATGAAACTTTAACTTTAGTAACTCTTAGTAACTTTAAATGTAGAGAGCAAAGCATAATGGAACTCAGTAGGCCAACAATAATGATTAATTGAACTAAAAAAGACATCATATTTGACAATTATATTTTAGTATGATTTTTCTATGCTATTGGTTTTGATAATGTAGAAGATGTTTCAAACATGATACAGTTGGATTGAGTGGTAAACACTTAAACGGACACTTGAAAATAAAAAATGAAAATTATGTACATGTATTTTACTCATCATCCACTTTATCCAAATCTGTTTGAGTTTCTTTCTTCTGTTGAACACAACAATTGACCCCTATGTCTTAAATAGTTAAAATTGCCTTTTTTTTTTTAGTTATCAATATCAAAACATACTCTAAACAAGTGCAATTAGCTTACAGCTACAGTAAAGGAAAAATCAATTGACCATGCTGCTGGAGTGCAACAAAGCATGACCATCTGATAGAAAGGGCTCGAATTATACCACAATCAAGGCAATAATGTGTCAGAGAGGACTGATTACAGACTGAATGTGGGCTCTTCAGGGACACATTCAAGTTTAAAGGCCATATTTGCTAACAGCTTGAGCATCGCAAACCTTCCCTGGTTTTCCTTCTCAACAGAGATCTGGCCAATATTTGTATTTTTATGGTTTTACATTTCCATCCAGGAAGCAGAATAACTTGAGTAAAAGGAAGAAAAAAAAGAACAGTCAAAAAAAAAGGACCTGATGGGGTCTGAGTATTCTGTAAAAACAAAAAAAAATGTAAATATGTCATAACTTAAGCCTAATTTTTAAAATATATTCTCATCTGAGTTTAGATATGACAGAAGACCTTGTGACTGAGAAACTGCAAAGTTAAATCAATATATAAGAACAAAGCTTTTCAGCAGGTTAATCATAATCTAGACCAACAAAACTGTAATTAAAATAAGCTAAAAAAACATGCAAACCTGCAAAAATGACTTTGTTCACCTTTGTTTTACATGCCAGGTCAGGGTGCGCATTTACTGCAGGAAATAAAATGTTTGCGTGTCGCACTGCTGACCTTATTGGCAATAAGGTCTAATACATCATACTGCCCATAGTAAACACACAACCTGACTTGACAGTTAAGAGAAGACAAGAGAAGAGAGAGTCATTTTTACAGTTTTTTGGTGCAAAAAAGTGTTCTTGGAGCTTCATATTATTACAGCTAAACCACTGAAGTCACATGTAATATTCTGACAATGTTTTTGGTTCCTTTTTTGGACATCTCAATAGTGTATATGGAGGATGAGAGAGCTCTCAAATTGTATCTAAAACATCTTAATTTGTGTTCCGAAGATGAATGAAGGTTTCAAAATGGATTGGAACAACATGAGGGTGAGTAATTAAAAAACAGAATTTCAATTTTTGGGTGAACTAACCCTTTAACAATAATTCTGTTATGAGACGTTTGAGATCTTTTGTTTGTTACTTTCCAGACAATATGTAAACTTACTCAAGTCAAAAAATGGTAACAAACACACGTCTACACAGGAGCCAGCAAGATCCTCAAAAGACAACATGAGCAGAGCATTTGCATTGGCTTCCTTTCAATCCCAACATTAGGGAAAAGTGGATGAACTTTATTTCTGATGAAGCTCCAAACTGCGTAAGTAAGAACTTGGTATTTTGCGTAATTCGTTTTACCACCTATTTGTTTACAAACAAGTCATATTGGTGCTGGATTTTCAGAAAGACTATACTGTGTCGATAATATTGGGTCCATCAATAATGTTACATGACACAAATGTGACTAACTGTTGTATTATGTGGTCACTATTGATTTGTCTGTTTACAGAGTGTATGCTAAGAGTATGTATGCATTTGCAACCTAATCCACAGCAGTGTCCATCAATAGTCCCTTACACACATACAGACTTTTCTGGAAAATTACCAGTAAATTACCATGAAGAGATCATGTGTGAAAAGACCCTTTAAAAAATCTGAAAAAATGTATTCTGGCAATTTTCCAGAATGAAAAGTTGTAACATGAACAGTAAATTGCTGGATTTTTGCTTTTTAAAAATTCAGCACTTTTTTTTCCGGTAAAGTCATTTTGATAATTTTACGGCAATTTACTGGTTTTATTCTGTGAAAGGTCATCTAAATAAGGATATAGGCTGTCAAATACACACGTACAAGTGTACATAAGTGGGTGCAACAGCAGTCCTTTCAAACTTTGGCTTTCAAACTAGTCTTAGATGAAACGTATTATTTATTTTTTAATATGCAAAACTGTTAGCCATTGATAAAAGTGCTGAAAAGAAACTTTGTATCAGCACCGTCATAGGACTGCAGTGTAAAGATAATTTGTCCTGTTTAATAAATCTCTCTCGAGGTCCCGAAACAAACAGAATGTGCTGAAAAGATTAAGAAAAAGGAATCAAATATCAGATATGAGCCTAGCAGAGCGAGAACTACAGCAGAAGCAATGGCATGAATCTGTTATTGATATAATAAAGAGAGTCTGACCTGATCCATGCAGGTCTTGATGCACCACTGCGAGGTGAGGTTTGGCTGGACGGCGTGAGCCAGGGACGCTGCGGTGTTGTTGTCAGGTTTTTTGAAACAGCCTCGGTAGCGCACATTCCTGTCTGAAAGCACAGATAAATGCAGAACAAGATTGACAGGAGAAAAATAATTCAGGAATGAGATTTTGTAATCAGTGCATTGCTGTAAGGTCTGGAATGCTACAGTGAATGTGTAATTAAGTATAAGACGTTGAAAAAAAACCCCTCAGACCTTCAAAGAAATTTCATACAGTTCAAGGAAACAGGCTGTATGGGTAATGAGTGAAAAGCAAAGTAGCCACATTTCACAGAAATAGGAAACTGCGCTTTCTTATACTGCATGAAAAAATTCCTCTTTTTTTTTTTTACATGAGGTGCTTCAGATTTTTTCCAAAAGCCTTTTCAGACACAGCTGCATGTTTCTTTCAGCAGGTGCTTTTGAATAGAGAGGAAGGCTTTTGCTTTTACAGTGCTGCTTGCTTTCAAATGACATTTTGATTTTGAAATTCTTTTTATAGCAGATGTACACAAGGTAAATATTAGAAATATTTTAATGGCTTGAAACAAGTAATGATCCTTACTTATCCTAATATGATATGGTCCTTCAAAAAACATTTATTATCTTCTATTATCACCAATATTCAAAACATTTGTCTGGCATAATATTTTCTGGCATTTCAGTTTTTAAAAAGCTAAAATTAAAAATAGAAAATACAAACTATTATTGAATAATACTAAAATAATAATTTAAGTTTTCAATAAAACAAATCATGAAATAAAACAAGGAAAAATTCAATTAAATTAATGAAATAAATTAAGATAAAAATGTAAATAAAATAAAATAACTGAATAAAAGCATTCACCAAGAGGACATATTTGAACTCATGTATTTTTATTTATTTTTATCACCAATGTTTAAAAATGAGCAAGGTTTTTTGTGCAAACTGCAATACTACTTTGATTAATAGAAAGTCTGAAAGAGCTAAATGTATTACATGTAAAACAACATGTATTTACTGTCCGTTTTCAACCATTAGTAAATGGTGGTGTATTTGTTTATAATAGAATTGATCAATTTTACAGCGCCTTTCTCATCTCTATCCCAACAAATGTGCATTCTCTATAACTATTTTAATGTCACGACAGCTAATATCCAGTCGGGCTTGATTCTACATAACTGATTCTGCAGCAGGACGAGCCAGACAGTGAATGTGAGCAGATGTAGTTGTGTGTGTTTCTGCTTTATCTGGCGTTCGCCAGGTCTTCATGACACTTTGTCACCTCTGCAAAGTAAACAAGCACTCGGAAAGCGAAACCCCTGGGCTTTTGTTTACCTCTCCAAATAAATGAAGAGGCCCCACAGACCGCCATTTGCTTTTGCAGGGATCACATGATTGTTTGTGAGGCTGTAAATGAGCCACAGCTGCACCAGAACATCAAACCAAACCCTATTAAAACAGACTCAAGCGCAGCGCAGCACCACAGGCCTCTGATCTCCTTATTATAACCAAAACTAGACCAAAACAATAAGACTCTGGTCACTGATACAGGTGTGGAGAAGTAGAAAATACGGGCTATGTGATACATGCTATAAAGCTCTTTCAAATTCATATTAAGTGTCTAAAAAAGGTCAATAAATTGAGTCTAAGCGTCTTTAAAATATAGTAGTGATTGTGGAGATTTGAACAAATTATATGAATTCCTACATATCTTAAAGGATGGTAATTTAATAAAATGTAATCAATAATTGTAATTTTATTTTTATTAACAGTTTCAATATAAACAAAATACACAACCATTCAAAACTGACACTTCACAACTTTTTTAGGATGCATTAAAATGATCAAAAATAGAGTCATAAAATTTAAAGTTTCAAAATGATATAGTTTTAATAAAATTAATAATAACTGCAAAATATAATATAATACTTTTACTTTCTTAGAAAGGCAAGTAAAAAATTTTTTTCTAGATGCCAAGAAACTATGTATCATTTTAATTGATCTTAACTTATATATAGTATTAATCTATATATAATATTATATATATTAAAATAACCTGAAAAAAATAAGTCACCAAAAAAATTATAAAATCTAAAATAATATAAAATATAAAAATGCTAACTAATAATAAAATCGTATTCAGTGATACTAAAATAATAGTTTAACACTTCAACACGTAAATAAAATACAATGAAAGGTTAAACGAATCATTCAAATTAAATGCCATCCATGAATAAAACAAATAATAATAATAATAATAATAAAATAAATAAATAAAATAAAATAAAATGTTTATCATAAATCCTTGAATAAAAGTATCCACCAAATGAACATATATTTTATGGATTGGTTTTTACAGATTTAAAAATTTAATTAAATCTCCATGAAAAAAAACAAAAACAAATTATAACCAAGCCTAAAAAAATGAAGAAACACACAACACAATTGTTAAATTTGAACTAAAATTAAGGAAAAAAACTGAAATGTAACTGAAATTTAAAGCATTACAAATGTCCCCTTGTGTCTCTTTCACATGATAGTTTTTAGCATTAGGTAATTAAGCAATCATTCAGAGACCACTTTATGGCATTTCTATTGCATTCCTTAAACATCTTAAAACCAACAGCCTGAACAACGCACAAATCCCTCTTAACAAGACATTATTATCTGCTACAATGGATAGCTTTTTCAATTTAGGCCACTAAACATATGGCGTGTGTTTAATAGCTGTGTATGAGAGTGTTGTGCTGGGCTCAATCCAGTTGGCCTGAGATTCAGAGGGACATTGGGTCAAAACACTGAGGTCCAGCAGCATGTGGAAGAGAGCAGTTTCAAACATATGGCCACATCTGAGGATTACAGACATCTGCACAAGCAGAGCTCAGGAGGACTTTCACATGTGTGTTTCTTCTGCTGCAGGGGGATTCCTTTTATCTACAGCATTATACGGTATATTTTGTCTTTTGATAATAGATTATTTTATTTCATTTTATTACAAAAAAATACGTACAGAGAGATTTTTAATGCCATTAAATATATCCCAAATATATTAATAAGACAACAAAAAAGTGAAAAAATTTTTAATTGATTTTTGCTTTTATCCAAAGCTTTATCAAGTTTTTTTTATTCGTATATATATTTTTAATATTTTTAAATTCTTTTTTATGTTGATTTAATTTAATTTAATTTAATTTAATTCCTAAAGATCACAAAGTCAAAGAAAGTAAGATATTAAACTATATTCAACATATGCATTCAAAATATTTTGGTTCAGGATTTCAGAAAGTATTTGTTTGTTTGGTTTTATCCAAAAACATTTTATGTTATAATATTCTTTTAATTTTCTTATGAAAATGACAGTGTTACATAAATTCCAAATCTTGTAATAGTTTATATTTATTCATCTGGTAGATGAAATATTTATTTAATTTATGGAGACTTATTTCAATATTTTATCACTATACATTAATTACTATGTGTACTATGAGATTATTATGTATTAATAGAATTATCAAATAAGTAGATAAGCAATTAAGTAAGTAAATAAATAAATAAATGTGTGAGTGAGTGAGTGAGTGAGTGAGTGAGTGAGTGAGTGAGTGAGTGAGTGAGTGAGTGA
>CAIGQV010019070.1:13399756-13415990 GCA_903798115.1 Danio jaintianensis | reverse complement strand
AGGAAAGGAAAGGAAAGGAAAGGAAAGGAAAGGAAAGGAAAAGGAAAGGAAAAGGAAAGGAAAGGAAAGGAAAGGAAAGGAAAGGAAAGGAAAAGGAAAGGAAAGGAAAGGAAAGGAAAGGAAACAAAACTCAAAACAAAACCTAAAACAATAAAATGAAGCAAAGCAATGCAAAGAAAACAGAACAAAACAAAACTCAAAACAAAACCCAAAACAATGAAGCAAAGCAAAGCAAAGCAAAACAAAACCCAAAACAACGAAACAAAACAAAGCAAAGAACAAAATAAAACAGAGCAAAATAAAAAAATTTAAAAAACAATTAATACAAAAAATAATAAAAAATAAATAAACAGTCTATACATTTATTTTGAATTAGGAAGAAATGTTAGCCTTTTTTTGCTGCAGTTCCTTTCTGTTCAGACTCATTCCTACTACATCCAGTAAATCTATAGAAAGCTACTACAGAAAATGTACATTCACTGACCAGAAGCTCTCCAGTCTGCATATACTTTTTGAAGAAGTTGTTAAGAACATCCATGCATTTGGTCACTTCTCTCAGAAAAGGCCTTATCCCTCCCACCAGACCCCCAGAAAACAGGCTGGCCACAGCAGGGATTGTGTTGAAGTCCACCCGGCCCCCTCTGTCTATCTCTGCCTGTGAGCCCAGGAGGTTAACAGCTGGTGATTGGCCAGCTTGCACAGCCAAACATCTGTCTCGCCATTTCCATACGCTGCAGTGCTGGATTAAGCCACTTTGTAGTGTCAGGCCTTCTCAGGGTGCCATTGCGGACCACCTGGCCAACTATCTGATTTAACAACGCTCGTGAATACAACTCCGTCTCATCTTTATCAACAACAGGCGACCTGTACAGACCTGTGGTACAGTGACGTTACATGGTCATCAGTAATCTGATTATTTACCTTATATTGAACATGACGATGTTACGATTAAAGTGATTGTATGAGTTGCTATAAAATAAAATTTAATTAACTTAAAAATAATTCATGAAAGTTTTTCTATAATAATTTTTGATAATTAACATATGTGAATTATTTAGATTTTTTACATACCTGTTACAAAAATACAGATCTATCCTGAATTCTGTGACTAATACATTTTTTTTATTAATATAATATATATTTAAATTAAATAAAAACTCAAATAAAATGAATGAACACTACATATTTTATAAAATAATAAAAATGACAAAAACAAACACATTACTAAAATAATGATATGTAATTATTTCACAATAATAGAATAACCATTTTAGATCAAATACATGCAACGAGGCTTCTTATCAACATGTTACCAACAACAAACTTTCAAATGGTAGAGTACATGAAATCCTTTTTATTATCTGATGAGTCGGACTAGATGCTTTATTAAAGTAAAATTTGAAGATAAAATTTTTCAATGCAGCTATGCCGTTTTAACATTAGACAGCAGAACAAAAAAGTAAAACAACCACAGAGTCCCACGTCCCTTGCTGATTTTAGAATATTCCTTTCATGTACCCATTTTACATGTTGTTGTACATTAATTGACTAATGGCACATATCATTACATCCCTATGCAATGCTATCCAACGATCCCTTCAGAATTTCACATATCAACACACAATTCATCTTCTTATGGATCCATTTATAGTTTTGAGTGTTTGAGTTTCTTTTTTTTTTTATGTTTGTGAAAGTGCAGTTAATTATTTGTTATGCTTATTTGCCAACAGCTACAACAACTTTGGATAGAACAACTTTGGATAGAAATTCCTGCTCAAAGCCGCTCTATTGTTTGTATTCTATCACAAAATGTGACAAAAAGTCATGCACAATAGTAATAGTGTGTGTGTGTACATGTACATGTGATGTGTGTACATGTCTATACTGTACTGGACTTCGATATGTGATTACAACAGGAAAACTCCACGTCTTAATATCGATCTGTGTTTACTTTGAGTATTAGTTTAGCCAGATTAAGAAAATCAAAAATCCCTGTTTACATGGTAAAGTCTTAATCATGCTAAAATTGGAATATTGTTGTCCATGTAAACATACTGACTAACGGTTAACCATGGCAATCTTTCTCCGCTTGATAGCTTTTGTCCTTTGGCCCTCTTGACTTTTGGAGGTTGCGAAAAGGCACAGTATGATTCCATTCAAGCATGTTGGTGTAGGGCTCAACAGGTATTAGCTTGAGCCCCTTTGCAAATTGTTTCCCTGATCCTCTGCTTGAAACGTGGCATTGGCACTGCCATGGCAACCCAGCCGGGGACATTGGCGCTGTTAATCTGCTCTGCATTAATCACTCAGTCTGAGCAGACATGTACCTGCAGACACAGAACACGACAAGATTTTCTCCCCATCACCTGTCTCTACATGATAATATTGAGCTAGGATGTCAGATCGTATTCAGTCTGAGCAGTCATACAGTATTCAGGAACATTTTTTTAGATTATAAATAAAGGTTCTTTGGTGGCTCCACGAAAAACCTTTAACATTCATGGAACATTTCCATTCTGTCCCAGGATCTTTTTAGTGAAAAAGGTTCTTTACATTTTTCTAATTATTCTTCTTTTTGCATCAAAAAAAGAGTGTATGTCATTTAAAAATCTAGCTTTTAGGTTTGTTTGGTAAAATGCAGCACTAATCAAATGTAAATACCTTTTAAAGAAATGAATCGTTTCATTCAGAAAGGATTAATTTAATTTTAAAGTTACAGATAAGACATTTGCAAAGTTCCTAAATATCTCACTTTTAAAATAAATACTGGTCTTTTGAACTTAATGAAATGAATGAAAAATAATAGCTGTTCAAACATTAATAACAATAAATGTTCCTTCAGCACTAACTCAATATATTTGAATGATTTCTGAAGGATAATGAAATACAGAAATATTTGGGAAGAAGAAAATCATAGGGGGGAAATTGCATTTAAAGAAATACTCAAATAGAAAACAGAAAAAATGCAACCTTGGTAAGGGCAAGAGTTATTAAAAATATATATATAATAAATATATATTTAAATGGCCCAAATGTTTGTGTCTGTAAGTGTCTAAAATTATATTTTTGTCTGGTTATGGCTTTGCAACCCTGTTATTTATTCTGATATTTCCATTTCCATTTTTTTTTTAATTCTGATATTTCCATTTCGTTTTCTGTTTAATTCCATTCTTTTCAGTGATTACTAAATTATAAAAATTCTAAAATCAAGTTTTAGACAAGATTTAGACCAAACTAACAGGACAACAAAAAATATCATTGAAAAAAAATTACATTTCCTTTAGGATTTCTCATATTTCTTTTTCCTCAAATTATATTTCCTTTATAAACCACATTAAATCATATATATGATACTGGTTTTGAGGCTGGCAATCAATCTTTTCTTTTCAATTTCAAGCACCACGTTTTTAGCAACAAATCCTTTAGTTCTGTTGAGAAAAAAAAGAGCCACCTACATATTGGATGGCCTGAGGGTGAGTCATTTAACAGCAATTTTTCATTTTTAGGTGAACTGTATTAATTTCAAAAGTATTTAATTTTCTTTAAGAAAAGCTGTTTTTTGTACAGCTACATATATACATATACATATATATATACATATACATATACATACATACATACATACATACATACATATATATATATATATATATATATATATAATGTAATATATATATATATAATGTAAGTCTATTAAATTACACATGCATGATGTTTGTGTGGGAAAACAGAAAAGAGGAGTGGGAGAAAATCATATATAGCGCATGTTAGGTTTCATGTTTTCTAACGGGCTTTTCCGATTCCCCCTGAAGATTTCAAATGTCACCCAAGTAATTAAATAAGCTCTGAAACGTTGGGGGTAATTACAGGAGGTCAGTCTGCCTCACACTTGTTCTCCGGTGGTCAATTATCTACTGGCCTAAGAACTAGAGAAAGTGTCTCCTCCATCACGACAGATAGATGTTTCTCCTCCAGTTCTGGGTTCAGAGCCGCGCTCCATTAATTGGGCATGATCCAATTCCCAGCATGAGCTCCGCCAGCTGGCACAGGGATGCACACTGCATGTTCTTTTCCCAAAACACTGTTTCATTATTTCTTGAATTAAGGCGAGCACAGAAGACCTTAAGGCAACAGATGTCCATCTGCTTTTTGGTGGCTGAATGATTACAACGGGATCTGCCTGTATTTGAGAATATTGTGTGCTAATGGCATACCTTTCCGTGCAGGTGTCCTGACACAAGGTGCTGGTCATTTTCCGGAAGTCATAGAAAACCATTCCTTTGAGCGCCCGCTCTTTGGCGTCATCCAGAAAGCAGCCCAAGTATGTCCCTGAGTGGAGAAGAACAACATCAGAAATTCAGAACGTGACCTTTTTCCGTGCAAACAGATGGGAAGATTCTGCAGCACAACTTGGAATTGAGATAATTGAGAAAATAAACCAATTATCATAAACAGTCAATTTGTCATTGTAGAAAGCACACAGTTCATTTAGCACTGAGTTTCACCTCTGTGTGCATGTTTTTGGATGTGAACTTTTAGATATGTTTGATAAGCTGCGTTTCTTCCAAATTGCACACTTATACACTAGTCTACACCATTTTATAAGTAGTGTGTTCACATTGATAATTAGAAAAAGAATAAGTGCACTTCAAATACATGGATGATGTGCTTATTCAACTGATAAACAGAAGTGTGGAATGTTGAACACTTCATACACTCAACGGTCTCAGATTTGATTATGTTCCGGAAGGGGAGAAGCTATAGGGGAAAAGGCTGGTTGAGCAAATTGTTGCAGTGTGAGACTGTTAAAAGTTATTTGACACTGATTTAAAAATGGTTTGAATTTCTGATAAGTAAAAACATTTAGTGTTCCAATTGGGATGACACTAAATTCATATACTATGTCATTGTGTGTATAAGTGCGTAAGTGCATGGTGTATAATGCATCGTTTTGGACACAGCTATAACCTTCATTCCTATTTAAGGGGGAAATTTCAAACACATTAGAATGCATTCAATTGATCAAAAGTGACAATAATTTATGTTACAAAAGACTTTCTATTCACCAAAATATTAAGGCACACAACTGTTTTACCAGAAAATAATACGTTTCTGATTGATCATGTGACATAGAAAACTGCAGTAATGGAATTTTAAAAATCTGCTCAAATTGAATACGTCTAAGTTTCAAAAATGTAAAAAAATATGCTTTATTTAATTAAATTTTTTTAGTAGTTTTAAAATATCAAGAGAGTTTTATGCTATTGAAGCAGTTCCACTCATTGCAGCAGATAGAGTAGATCCATGCAAATAATTTAGGACCGTGTCACAAAAGACCCAAAAATGTAATAATGAATGAATTCACCCATTAAAGGATTAAACAAAAAAATATCAATAAAATGGTATTATATCACAATTCATTCTTGGTTTCAATACTGAAAAAAGAGCTGAGCTTCACCTTTGTGTCTGATTTTTCTCTTCGGAAGGACTTTCTCCACTCTGGATGCTTCCTGTTCGGACATGAGGCTGTGGAACCAGCGGCGTCTCAGATGTCGGATCTCCTGGTTTCGTGAGATGAGCCATTGTGGCCCATCGCTGTCTTCGGTCAAAACATTTTGGAATCCCACCCCCTTTCCAGCGAGCCGAGCACCCATTATTCCATAACTCGTCCGCAGGGCAGGTGCTTCCAGGGCCCTGGGAGGAGACGGCAAAGATGGCAATGGGAAATAACTACTCATCCCACGCTGTGACACCACCAGTCCATGTCTCTGCAGAAGAAGGACACTTCCAGCCATAATGTAGGCAACACCAAGGAACAAGAAGAGCAGCTGAGTCCGTCGCAAGAAGCGCTGAAGCCTGTAGAAGGGCTTTGCCATCTTGCCCTCCTTCCAGTGAGGAAATTCAGGATTCTACGGTTTCATTCTGCCATTGTTCCAGCAAAAAAAAAAAAAGATGGATTCCTATTCCAGGAGCTTCATTCTCCAGACAGCTCTGTCACCGAAACCTTATTCACATTCTGTTTAAGGACTCTTTGAGCACAAAACTTCCTCCGGCAAAATGTCCTGCCGTTTACCTGTGAGAGGATTACGCGAAAGCCCGATTGTGGCGTTACATTGCCTTGATGACAGAAGTACTTGTGGCAGGATGTACTCAGAGCTCTTACGGCTCAAAGACTTCAGGGAACCTGGTGGGAAAATAGAAAGCAGTTAGACTCGAGTCGAAGCACATCTTTCACGTTTTTCATTCTCAGGGATACGCCGAAGTGCCAGAGACAAGAAAGAAATATAGAGAGAGTGTGTGGCAGTTATTCTGGTAGTATGTCTCCATTAGGAGGGGAGAGCAGGCCTCGCTGGCTGGAGAAGCATTACCTGTTTGTGTTCCTGTCTGTCTTTATGAGTACACAAAAGATGAGAAGAATGTAAGACGCGGAACTACAGTCTCCTAGGCCTGGGTTTACATTACAGGGGTCATATGATGGTTTTTCATCTTTTCCTTTTTCTTTAGTGTGCTATGTAGCCTGGGAGTGTATAAGATCTGCAAAGGTACAAAGTTCAAAAAGGAATTTTCTTTTCTGTCTAAAGGTGGATTCAGACCTATTGCAAACACCTCAGCGATATTCTCCTTCACATAGGTTTCAGGTTTTAGCCACTATTTTACGATGACCCATCTAAGTAAAAAAAAAAGTGAATGTCTAACAAATGTCCAAAAGAAAAAACAAATTTACTGCGCTTGATTTTTTAGGTCCTTAGTAAGGCTGCACAATATTATATAATATTGCACATCCGCAATAGTTATGTTGAGTTGTGATTATAGTTGAGCAGCAAAAACAGTTTAGAACACATGAGAAGTGTGTAATTATGCAGAGTTTAACCAAAATGGAGTGAAAGCTTTTCATTTGAACATGTGTTTAAGGCCTGACAGAGTTCAAAGTATTCAGGCACAAGACATTTTGCCATTTGTAGCTTTAATTATTTATACAGTAAAGACTTTTGCTGTGTTATTTTACATCTGATTATTCAAATTCTGTACCTGAATACTATTTGACTGTTTCGACAACCATAAAAAGTGTTTTTGTATTTGCTTGTAATTTGTTTATTACATTTTATGCATGATTCACTTCCCCAACAGAATCATCCGAAATCATTCAAGTTAATAAATTCTTTCTAAATAGCAGTTTTTAGGGCATCTGGTGAAATTTTATATATGGCATCATCTGGTGAAATTGTATATATACAGCAAAACGTGAACAAAATATTGCAATGTCAGATTTTTTCCAATATTTCACAGCCCTTAGTTTTATCTACAAAATGCTCACTTCTGAATAATTCATGAACAGAGAGTTATACAGTCAGGTATGTAAACATATAAGGCTGAGCACCTCTACTGACAATTTCTGACACTAGCTGTGTGAGATTTTCCAGTTTTGTTTAGTTTTGTTTTTTATGATGAGCCGCAGCTGATTTGCATTTAAAGGTAAAAACAAGAAAACTGATCATTTTTGCTCACACCCAAAAAGTGGCAAATTGGACATGCTGTAATAAATGATCTGTGGGGTATTTTGAGTTTAAACCTCACAGACATGTTCTCGAGTCTTCAGAGACTTATATTACACATTGTTGCTAAATTGCACATTGTTGTATACTAAATATAGGTGTAAATGAGATCTACATTTTCTTGAGCTGTTGACCACATCTAGAGTTGAACAGATGTGATTGAATTGCATTCGCGGAAAAGACAATCATGTGGCTGAATTTGTTCAAACAGCCACTAAAGACCTCCTACTCTACATGGATGTCATCAACTTAGAAAAAAAAAATCTGAAACAAGGTATTCATGCTTTATTGAGCTGTACAAAACACTGGAATTGCTAATAAAAAAGGTCATTTCCAGCTACGTACATTCTTTTTATTCATTTCCTTCCCACACAATTCTAAATCGCATAACAGTACGTTTGTTCATTCAACAGTACTCTTAAATCTGAATGAACAATTCCACAAAATAAATGTAGAGCATGATGATCTCAGTGAAATTGAAGGAGTATGACATTTTTGAACACCTGTTAGTTCCAAATACCTAGCATGTGTTCAAATGTGTCTTGTGCTACTATGATTTGTAACTAAATAACTAAATAACAAAAGAATACACAAATAAAAGCTATACAGATGATAGTGAGAACTAATATAAATGGGGAAAAACAAATGTAGCTAAAATTTAAATGAAAGCAGAATATATATATATAAAATATAAACTATTAATAAAAACTACAATAGTATCTTAGTGATATTAAAATAGCACAAAATTTGACTCAGAAAAAAAGACACTTATCAAGCTGTAAATTAAGAAAAAAAATAATATAGAATTTGTCGATGTGAAGTATAATATTATTTTAGCACTGAGTAACTTTTTCCTCAAAGGTGTTTATATTCATTAATTCATTTTCTTTCGGCTTAGTCCCTTTATTAATCTGGGGTCACCACAGTGGAATGAACCGCCAACTTATCCAGCATATGTTTTACGCAGCAGATGCCCTTCCAGCTGCAATTCATCACTGGGAAACACCCATACACTCTCATTCACACACATACACTATGGACAATTTAGCTTACCCAATTCACCTATAGTGCATGTCTTTGGACTTGTGGGGGAAACCGGAGCACCCGGAGGAAACCCACGCCAACACGGGGAGTACATGCAAACTCCACACAGAAACGCCAACTGACCCAGCCGAGGCTCGAACCAGCGACCTTCTTGCTGTGAGACGACAGCACTACTCACTGCACCACCGTGCTGCCCAGGGTGTTTTTATTGAACATGTTAAATATGAAACTTGCAGTACAAATAGCTTTACACTTTTTCTTTTTTTCTATACAACAAACAAACAAAACCTCTCACATACATATACATTTAGGTTCTATAACAATATATAAAGAATATTAAAATAAAATACAAATAAATAATAATATTAAGTAAAATATATTTTACTTTTATATATATGAAATAAGGGTTGCACGGTGGCGCAGAGGGTAGCACGTTTGCCTCACAGCAAGAAGGTCGCTGGTTCGAGCCTCGGCTGGGTCAGTTGGCGTTTCTGTGTAGAGTTTGCATGTTCTCCCCGTGTTGGAGTGGGTTTCCTCCGGGTGCTCCGGTTTCCCCCACAAGCCCAAAGGCATGTGGTATAGGGGAATTGGGTAAGCTAAATTGTCCATAGTGTATGTGTGTGAATGAGTGTGTATGGATGTTTCCCAGTGATGGGTTGCAGATGGAATTTTATTTAATTTTATGTTAAATGAAAATAAAAAATAAAAAACTTTTTACAATTATTCCCATTTATATATTTGTTTTTATTACTAATGTCTTTATAGCGTTTATTAGTGTGTTTATTTATTAGTTAGTGATTAAGAAATCAGACCACAAGGCACATTTGAACACCTTATTGTACCAAATGGAAATAGTAATGCATCTCAACTGACCACTTCGGACAGTAAAAAAACGCAAAAGGAAACCGGGACAAAAATGATCTGAAATGTGGTTTAGTACTGCTACTCTAACCTAAATTGTTTCTGGAACTAGCAGCACTTTTTGCTTCCATTGGCTTTTAGACATTCTTGAAACTTTCAGCCCATTATTTCAGCTCCACTGAGAATTCTTTTGTGTGGCAAAGAGGTGAAAAAAAAACCTCGTAACAAGCCTAACTGAACTCAGGGGTGGGCAGGCCCTCGCTTCCATTCATTCATGCCAATCAAGCAAGTCTAGCTGTACAGAGCCCACAGTGTGTCCAACTTATTTTCCCAGTCTATTTCATCTGAAACATGTCTGAGTCCACAGAAGATGCAAACACAAGCTGAGCCACACACTGACTACGCATTAAAAGCATAATCACCAGACTACACATGAATATGAATGTGGATTTGGTTTAATGCATGAGACTTAATGGGAAGAGTTTGAGGCCAGACGATAAAAGCAGAATATCCAACCAATTTTTTTTTTTTCAAGCTGGTCTTAAAGACAGATTGACCCTATTTACTGGTTCTGTTCTTGAACAAAGTGTGTGATAATTCAAATGAAGGATGTTTGCTTTGTAATCAAAATGGCTAATCCCACAACTGATCTCACAACTACATAGCTGTTTTACATTCTGGCAAATTAGTGGAAAATTCATATTAATGCATTCATATGAATATGGATGAGTTTTAGAAAAAAAGCATGCTGAAAACTAAAAACTAAACCCATAAAAATAAAATATATATTTTTACATAAAACTATTATATATAAATACAGAAAATAAATTTTATAGTTAAAGTTATATTTTTATTTTCATTTTACTTAAAAAAAAAAGTTAAATAAAAACAGAAAAACAGAAACGTATTAAAATAAAATAACATACTTTTACACAATAAAAATGACCAAAAATTTGAAAATACATAAAAATATATTTTTTAATTATATTTTAAAAAAAAACTACAAAAGTTACTCAATACTAAAATAACACAGGTCCACATTGACAAATTCTATATTCTTTTCTTTTTGTTTTGTTCACGTTTTACATCCTCATAAATGTCATTATAATTTTCCTAACTCAAATTAGGTTCTATTTTAATATCACTAAGATACTATTATGCTTTTTAATAGTTTATATTTTTAGCTTTCATTTTAGTTACATTTTTACTAACATTTGTTTTATTCTCAGGGCGACATGGTGGCTCAGAAGGTCGCTGGTTCAAGTCCCAGCTGGGTCAGTTGGCATTTCTGTGTGGAGTTTGAATGTTACCCCGTGTTCGTGTGGGTTTCCCCCACAGTCCAAAGACATGCGGTAGAGGTGAATTGAATAAACTAAATTGGCCGTAGTGTATGAATGTGAATGGGTGTGTATGGATGTTTCCCAGTACTGGGGCATCCGCTGTGTAAAACATATGCTGGATAAGTTGGCAGTTCATTCTGCTGTGGCGACCCCTGATGAATAAAGGGACTAAGCCAAAGGAAAACTAATAAATGAATGTTTTATTCTCATTTAAAATTGGTAATGTCCTATATCTTTTTTCTGTGTAATTATTCATTTTAGATAGTTTAGCAAGTAGCTGAAATACAATAAGAATTTTATTCATTTTAGCTAATGTTTATTTTTTCAACAAACAAAAAATGATTAAATTTTAACTATTGTTAATAATCACCATCAGATCTTTATCAGAGAGAAATGAGCGAGTTTCAGATATGCAAGCACATCACCAAACCCTGTTTTTTTTGTTTTTTTGCCAGTGATCCCCAACTTCCTCTTTTTAGGCCTAGCACTGGCACAAGGCCTAGATTTGCATAAACGCTTGAGATGCAGGGGCGGATGTCCTCGCCAGCACCAGAGGAAGCCATAACTAAGAGGCGGCTGAGAATGTCAATCAGCCTGAGGGCTCATTATTCTTCCAGCTATGAACAGTGAGTGACTGGCATCTGCTAGTTTTTTCCCTCTCTGCCAGTACTCAGAGCAGCTTCTAAAATATCTGTCCTTTACGAGAGCGAGAATGCATGCACAGCTGACAGAAATCACAATCGACCATACTACACCTTTATTTTCAACATCAGCTTCAGTGCTGCAAGGTGTTGGGGGAAGAAAAAATGAATAAAAAATGATCATGTTCTAATAAACCATGTCAGATTCATCTATACTGTATGAATCTATGTTTATCACTTGAATCATTTGTGGCGTCATGTTCTCAAAAAAATGATTTCTTCCAATGTATACATAATTGAAAGCTTCTGAATAATGTATATAAATATGAAAAGCTGCTTACATGTATATAAAGCATATTTTCATTGAGTTGACTGCATAGACTAGGGTGTCGATCACAGAAAAGGTGCTCAAAACAGCTAGACAAATTAAGTAAAATAAAGATATTTGAAAATGCGTTTTCAGCTGAGCACATAATATTAAAGACTGAATTAGATGCCAAATAATATCATGTCTATTAAATGTAATAGCAAAAAATATATATATTACAAATACTACATTTGAAAAGTCAATGAAAAATTCAGTTGCAGCAGGAAGAGCATCTGCTGCGTAAAACATATGCTAGAGCAGTTGGCGGTTCATTCCGCTGTGGGGACCCCTGATAAATCAGGGACTAAGCCAAAGGAAAATGAATGAATGAATGAAAAATTTAATAAAAAAATTGAATAACAAAATAATGTTGAAGTATTCAATTATGTTACAATTCCTTATTGATCAAGCATTTCCTTTTCCTTTGTCTTAATCCCTTTATTCATCAGGGGTCGCCACAGCAGAATGAACCGCCAACTTATCCAGCATATGTACACAGCGGATGCCCTTCCAGCTGCAACCCAGTACTGGGAAACATCCATACACACCCATTCACACTCATACACTACGACCAATTTAGTTTATTCAATTCACCTGTACCGCATGTCTTTGGACTGTGGGGGAAAGCGGAGCACCTGGAGGAAACCCACGCCAACACGGGGAGAACATGCAAACTCCACACAGAAATGCCAACTGACCCAGCGGGGTCTCAAACCAGCGACCTTCTTGCTGTGAGGCAACAGTGCTAACCACTGTGCCACCGTGTTGCCTGATCAAGCATTATAATTATAAATATGCACACCAAGACGAGTTATTAAAGATATCAAAATATACATAGTAAACAACACACAGTTATTGCTTTGCGGTTTGGCCTCAGGGCAGATTTGATGTATTTGTATTTGTGAAGATTCTCAGTGTGCACGTAATGTCAAATCCTACTGATATGAATCATTATTTTTGTCCAATACATATAACATTTTTAAACATTATACACACATTTGTACAGCTATCTTTATGTGGACCTCCTATAGACATTATGATTTTTATACTGTAAAAACTATACATTCTATGCCCCTGCCCCAACCTTACCCAAGCCTCACAGGAAACAATCTGCATTTTAACATGTTCAAAATACTTCCTTCTGTGTGATTTATGAGCCATTTTCCTTATGGGGAGCAAAGAAAATGTCCTTACAAGGTCCAAAGTTTATGGTATTGCTATACTTGTGGGGACATTTGGTTCCCACAATGTTAGGAATACAAGGTACACACACACACTACTGCTAGATGCATTTTTTTGCTTCAAAATGAAAACACCGTTTTATAAAATCATCTCTAACAGCTCCTCTGCTTTAAATACTCAACTAGAATTTTTCCATATAGATCCATTCAGCTGAAAATCGCTTTTGAAAAAATGAACCTGAAATGAGGCCGCGGTATGTTTATGAGAGATGACTTTCTCCTCATATTTGGTAAACCGGAGCATTTGGCAGAGTAGCTTTTAGAACATTATTCATTTTAAATAACTGTAATTAATGGAGCCAAAATGAGGCGGCTCGATTAATTATAAGGATGGTCCGTTAATGAATGCTACAGCAAGTGAGATGCGTGGGACACATAATTCATCTTATTTTATCTTTCCTCTCGCTCTGTTGTGCGCTCGCTGGTAAATGGTATTGCGTTTCACACAGAAACAAATGCATTTATGAATAATAATGCAGAGCCAAGGTCATTTCCATTTTTCCGTTCGGGGAAGTCTGACGACTCTACAGTGTCATTTCAGAGGGCATTAAGTTCAGAAGCAAATGTTATTCGCCTTTATTTGATGTTTTATTTATTAGTCTATTTTGCCGCAAATAGCATTGCTCTGAGTTAAGGCTTCCCAGTATATTGTTTCAGAATCGACCTCGCAATGTGTGCATTCGCAATATTCACATCACAGGATGTTCAATGTTGAGTTGGGATTCAAGTTGACCAGGCGCCACAGTTCAAAACACATGTCAATTGCGGAGTCTTTGCAATGTTTAACCACAAAAAGAGTGAAAGTTTATCATTTGCATGCATGTTCAAGGCGTGTGACTGTGTGGGCATTACAAGCCAGTTTAAAGCATTCTGGCACTAGAAATTATATGTTAGAAGCTTTAACAAAGATTAATTGTATTTAATTATTTATACGATTACATTTCTGTATATATTTCTGTACCAAAATATTATATATAATATAATATAATATAATATCCATGCTATTAAAAAAATGCCTGTATTATCATTATTCACAATAAATAAAAATTATTTTGTTATTCATGTTTTTTATGCTTTTGAATTACATTATAGAACCATAATTTTTCAATAATATTGAAATTCTTTATAAAGTGACATTTAATGACATTTTTAATAGTTTGAAGTGATGTAGTGTCTGGGTTGGTGTTTAAATTTCCTGTAAAATTACGATACCATAACCTGGTAATAAAACCTGGTTCACTAGGTGGCGCTTTCAATGGCAGCCGCATGAGTTTATGAGCTGTGGGTAGTCTGGTGTTTTTAGACTTTTACAATTTGCTATACCCAGGAGTAAAACTAAATGTCACAAACTCTCCTTTATTCCTCGTGCTCTACAATTGTTGTATAGATAACTTTTAATTCATAGTGTTCGATGTTTTTTAATTATTTTTTTAACTTTGTTTGTTTATCATGTGCGTGTTTCCTCCAGGTGCCCCCAACAGTCTAAAGACATGCAATACAGGTGAATTGAGTAAACTAAACTGGACATAGTATATGTTTGAATGAGTGTGTATGGATGTTTCCCAGTACTGGGTTGCAGCTGGAAGGGCATCCGCTGTGTAAAACATATGCTGGATAAGTTGGCGGTTCATTCCGCTGTGGCGACCCCTGATGAATAAAGGGACTAAGCTGAAGGAAAATGAATGAATCAATGAATGATTGTTTATCATGTTATTCATTCATTCATTCATTTTCTTTTCGGCTTAGTCCCTTTATTAATCTGGGGTCGCCACAGCGGGATGAACCGCCAACTTATCCAGCATATGTTTCACGCAGCGGATGCCCTTCCAGCTGCAACCCATCACTGGGAAACATTCATACACACTCATTCACACACATACACTACGGACAATTTTAGCTTACCCAATTCACCTATACCGCATGTCTTTGGACTGTGGGGGAAACCGGAGCACCCGGAGGAAACCCACGCGAACACGGGGAGAACATGCAAACTCCACACAGAAATGCCAACTGACCCAGCCGAGGCTCGAACCAGCGACCTTCTTGCTGTGAGGCGAACGTGCTACCCACTGCGCCACCGCGTCGCCCCATTTATCATGTTATATATTAATATTTTTATTAGTCAAATATTGTTTTCAAGTGTGTTTGACGCATTTCAGAGAATTATGCTGCAATACCGTCCTGTCAAATTTTAAATAAACTAAACTAAAATGCCAGTATCTTTTCTGTTATTTTACACACATAATTCTCTATGTATTATTTCTCATGCAATATCTTCAAGTTCAAGTTCAAGGCCCCATAATGCAAGTCATAACCATAATAAAAACGACGAAAAAATTAATTCGAAACCTGTTAATTAACAGACTTTTTTTTTTACAGTGCAGAAAATCATAAAGCACTGTTTATTTCATTTGTGTCCTTGCTCTAGTTTATTTATCTAAGTTTGTGATTTGTGTATTATAATTTATGCAGATGCACTCCCCTTACAAAATCACCCACTCTATCTGAATGAATGAATTCTTTCCAAATAGAGCTGTTGAAGTCATTTGGAGAAACTGTATTCATATCACAACTTTCAGTACATTGCAGAAAAACCTAATATTGCAATGTCAGATTTTTACATTATAATGCAGCCTCTTCATGGCCGTCAGTGGACATCAGTGAGGAGTGAGGACATGAGTGCTGGAGGTCCAAACTGGTGCACTCATTTGTCTTCATCTGCTTTCCCAGCATGTTATCATCTCACTTACAGCAGGGCAGCCACACTTCCATCTCACAGGCTGATGGGACTGACCCTGGAGCTCAGATGGAGCTTGGAAAGCTCTCTTTTCTCTCATTTAAACATCTTGCCACCACCTCTGACCATCTGGCTGCTGTGTGCTCCTCTTTAGTATCTCTGAATGAAGCGTTTCTGTAGAAAACCTCGAAGTAAAGAAGGTTTCCACAAACATAATCTTGCTTCTAAAGAGTGTCACAGCGGGCCGGCAGACACATGACAGGTGGCCCGCTGTTCCTCTGGCCCTCAATGACCCCAATCTGTCCTCCTTTAAAATATATTCAAGGCCACATCCAAAAAATGTGAGAGGGGGAAGTAAAATGCTTTAAATGTAATGCAATTCTTTTTTTCCTCCATCCAAGTTAAGGGAAATGGTTATCATAAGTAGCTATTTATAATTTAAACATGTAA
>CAIGQV010019070.1:13385313-13399356 GCA_903798115.1 Danio jaintianensis | reverse complement strand
ATATATATATATATATATATATATTGGATATATATATATATATATATATTGGATATAGCAAGATATGGTACAAATTTCATGTAGTGTATTTCGGATATCGTTCCAAACAAACACTGTAAAAAATGCAGGGTTCCACACAATTCATTCATGCTGTCCCAACACTAATCCATTAAGTTAACATAACTAATTTAGTAGATTACACATAGAACAACTAAGTTTCACAAAATAATCTCCAAAATGGTGTTGTTTCAGCTCATTTCATGGTAAGTAGTTTGAACAAACAGCAAAAATATTTTTGAGTGTACAGAGTATAATTAGAAAATGTGAAAAAACAGCAACTTAAAGGGCACCAATTTTACCCTTTTTTCAAGATTTAAGAGAAGTCTTTTGTGTCTCCAGAATGTGTCTGTAAAGTTTCAGCTCAAAATACCCATCAGATTATTTATTATACCTTTGTGTATATTAGAAATTTGAGCTGTTTTGACTTTGTAGCTGTTTTCGTGCCTGTACCTTAAATGCAAATGAGCTGCTACTCCCCGCCCACCGGTCCCACGTGCAGAGCCAAAGAGATCGCTCACTATTGCTATGATGGGTGTCGCTTCTCCTGCTGTGTCTCACGCTTAAGCAGCACAGTATCAGACAAGAATGAAGCAGATCTGCCTTACTACAGTAAGAACTTTACCAACGGTTATTTGATGTATTTGTTGTGGAGTTAATTCAAGCCTTTCTACAACAATGAGTCACACACAATGTCGTTATAAAGTTCGCGCGTGCACGCTCTCTCACACACACGTTTAGCTTTAGCTTTGCACTGTTTTTGCACGGCAAATGTGACAGGATACAAGTTAATATCCACTGCTGTATGAATATCCGTTATGTTAATGTACAAAATAAACCTGATTTAAATCCATGAACCGGGATTGAAGAGTCTTCTTTTATAATTGTACTGACACTATGCGGCTGTGGTGAAGAATTACGAAGCGATTTTACTCTCTTTATTACAAACATGCACTGTTTTAGAAACACTTTAAACTTGTAAAACTTATTCTTGAGGTGCTGCTGAACACAGAAAGCTTTAGAGATTGTTTAATCCCGGTTGCTTTACGCACGTCTTGTGGATATGATTATACGCATTACTACGGAGGCATGTTAATATGCGGCTGTCAATCAATTCGGTGGGCGGGGAAACCGCACTTTTACGTTTTAAGTTGTGGTCAGCCTCAAAATGGGAGGGATTTGGATCCTATTTTAACGTCAGAAAAAAAAGGTTTATTGTCTTTATATCACTCCAATATGACTGTGGACACACTATTCCTACACACAGTTCTCTCCAAACATGTACAAAAGAGGATTTCCATCATAGGTGCCCTTTAAATAAAAATGTATCAGTTAATGACCAAATATATTTTGGTTTGGGATATTACCTTTCATGTTTAATTTCACTGTTTGTGAACGTAAAAGGTCTGTGAAGTTTCAAAGACCAAATGCACACTAAACGTGTACCTCTCCGCCTGACCAAATGCACACTAAACGTGTACCTCTCCGCCTCAGTGACAGCTTTCATACCTTCATTTCTGAGAGAATGAATTTGTTTAATTTAGATGTTTCCACACGAAGCACATTTTTGGATCCTTTCACTACTGGGTTAAAATGAGAACTCAAAATTGGTTTGTAGCAGTGCGTTCCATCAACTCTGTCATATGTGCTGCATGATAATCTCGCTCCGCATCACATCGCAGAGTTGAATAATCTAATCAAAGAGATTTAAAGAGACGTTTCCAGCCGTTCGCTGATTGGCAGCCTGTCAGCAAATTCAAAATAGCATATGCAAAGTATTTGTGATGACTAATTAAAAGTTCGCTTATCAAACTTGCATTTCATTTTGCATAATATTGGTTTAAAGTGAAAGGGAAATGAACCCAAAATATGCAACATGCTATTTAGCACAGTTTATTTCAAATCAAATGAATAATTCTGGCTATATTTCTGCAAAGATGTGTCCAGGTTAAATTATTGAAAAATTATGGGTAATATTTAATCCGAATCCTCTGAAAAAAGAGGAACCTCCAGCTGTGAGCTGAACCGCAGGTGACTGTCTGTCACTTTATTTACAGCCTACTGAAACTATTGATCATCCACTGCAGGGATTGATTTCACTGCAGCGTCCAAAAGCTCCATATAAATGGAACAGTTTATTTGTTCTTAATTTGGTCCGATTTTGCTTTTGATCTAACCGAGCTTTTGGTAAAAACACACAAGGCATGTAGCAAGATAAGACGCACATGTATATAAGTGTATATATATATATATATATATTTTTTTTTTGCAGATACATTTCAAGCATGTTCATTTTGCTGGTCTAGTTTTTACTAGACACTTACAGCGCCAAAAGAGGAAAGGAGATAAATTAGACGATGCATTAAAATTTTGTTAGGAATAGTCTGTCTTTGATTATTTATGCTTTGTGTTGCTTGAGGCACATTTACATTTGCAGATTTATAGCTCGGCCGTAAACAAGGCACTATAACTAAAATTCGCTCGATAAATGCTGGCTGAAAAGATGGCGTATGCTGCAGGCCCCTGGACACAGGTTTATTGACCACTAAACTACAAAGAATGCATGCAGGAAGCGGTGTAGCCCAAGTACTGACACTAGAGTGCTTTAACACCCACAGACCACAGACAAGCAAGTGTGATCATACTGGGTGCTCTTCTGGGAGACCAGAGCGAGTCCTGGCAAAACCGCAAAAAGCACAAGCACACAATTACAGTAGTCCTCGCTGACACAAACTGACAACACTGCAGCATTATTGCCATGTTTCTTGCAGGAATTCATCACCATCAGCTGCAGAGGATGACACTGCATTTCAAGAAATGCAGCCCTTTCATTCTTGGGTAATATAATGTCTGCATTTTTTTCCTCCTTCTTCAGATGCTGCAGAAAGTAAATGTGGTGGTTTTTCATCACGGATCTACTGTGTCAAGTCTTTTATCTGTGTTTGCTGTCTGTTTCTATACAACAGAGTTTAGCAACCTGCATTATCACAACACTGGGAACAATGATCCATTGGATTTACAATTTTAAGGTAAGTGGTTGCAAACAATTTATATGGGCTGAATTTAAACAAACAAATTAAGTTTACTAATGTTCAACTTCATTTTTTTGTTTAAATTCAGTCCAAATAAATTGGACTTACCTTAAAAAAAAATTGTAAATCCAATGGATCATTATTTTCAGTGTATCCTTTCTGCCTTTTGCCAACATTTAAAGTAGTATACAAACCTTGAAGGGGTTTAAAACCTTGGCGAGGGGTGAAATTGGTCCAGCCAATGAAATTTGACATAAAATAGTTATTTTGTGGGAAAGAAAAAAATACACAATATTTGCACTATAAATAAGAAGTCATATCAAACTGGTGGATGCATGCTGATTTTCCACTTCTATTCTATGACGAATGAATGCTAAAGCTGTCAATCTGAACAATCAATCCAAATCCCATTATGGTCCTGCTGTAAAACAGTCCCTGATTGGTCTTTACTGATCACCTCTACACCTATCGTGCCTGAGATCCCTTTTATATTGGGATGAAGTGAACTGGATTCTTGACATCCTATATCTTTACCAAAGCAGCATCTGATGATTATATTAAAGGGATAGCTCACCCAAAGATAAAAATTCTGCCATCATTTACTCCGCCACAAGTGGTTATAAACCTTTATGAGTTTTTTTCTTCTGTTGAACACAAAAGAAGGTATACTGAAAAAAGCTGGAAACCTGTAACCATTGACTTACATAGTATTTGTTTTTCCTACTATGGAAGTCAATAGTAACTGGTTTTTAGTTTTCTTCTAAATATATTTTAGATATATATAACAGAAAAAAGAAACCTATAAAAGTTTAAAACCACTTCAGGCTGAGTTTTGGGTAAAATATCCATTTAAAACCTACAAGCCCGATCTCACGTGGAAACGTAACTATTTTCTGTATTCTCAGAAAAGAGGCTAATTTGTACAAATTCATAGAATTTCATTCATATAAAAAAAACATGTTTTTTTTAAAGGAGAATTGCACCAATATCCACCACTTAATCTACCCTTCATTGAGGATGAGCAAATAGTACTAAAATGTACGAATGAGATTGAATAAATTAATACGAATTAGCCACTTAAAAAAAAAAGTTACGAATTGCAATGAGACTGCGTTGGATCTACGCACATTGTGTTTGGGCTCATTTGGGAATCCAGAAAACCTGCTCTAAATAAATATTTGTGATCTACTACAGTTGACTAATGTTTGATGAAGCTACAAACAATTTGCTTTTTAAGGTGTTTACTGTACATGTATTTGGGTTTTGTTTGCTCTTTACCTTTAACAAATACTTTGTTTAAACAATTACATTTTTTTACAGAAATATGGAACAAGTCTATCTTTTAAGTCACTATTTTTAAAGTCACATTTTTATTTTAAATGTAGGCATACATTTTTCTTTTTCTCTTTTAGTCAAAAACTGATAATGCCATTTTGTGTGCATCAAAATCTGCATCCCTATATTTTTAAATCTCATTTATTGTAATATTATGTACATTATGTTAAAAATATGCACCGATCACAACCCTTATTTCACTAATATCCAATCACCTTATTTCTGTCCTCACATTATGAAAAATGTCAGTAGTTTTTCCCCCAAACAATGAAAATCAATGGTCAACAATGCTGTTTGGTAATTGTCATTCTTTTAAACACATTTTGTATTTTTTCTAAACTGTGCAGAATTATTTGGGTAAATTTTCCTTTATCTTTTTAATGGTAAAAAAATAGCACAGAATAAATGCACAATGCTTTAAAAAAAAAAAAACTTTGCAGGGATCAACCGGTTTCCAAAACTCCTTCAAGTTATTTGGCAGCCCGTGCTAAAAAATTACAACATGGTTCAATGACTTCCCAAAATATGCAAATAAATATTAGCAGCCAAGAAAAAAAAAGTTATTCAATCTATTCAGAATGCTTCCATGGGACCATGGGAGATGGAAGGCAAATAAAGCCAGAAAAAAAATGTCCAGAAGCACAATCAACCACCCTCTATGCATTCATTATTTAGAATAGGTTTTAGCGAGGCTGGAGAACACTGCACTCAACAGTGGTTGGTCAAACCATGGCAAATTGAAATGAAAAAAAAAAAGAAAAATGACGCCTGTGCTAATCAAAAACAATATTACGAATTTTATATGAATTAAGGACCTGGTTCAAGGCTAAATAATCACTTTTTCCAACGGTTTCAGTTAGCTTAAAGTAAGTCGCACTGTAATTATTGTTCAGAGACTTGACCTTGTAGCTAGAGATGTAATCACATGCTGAAAAAAAAAACATTTGAGTGAACTATGTGAAGGTCTACCATTGTTTTAATGGCATATGCATCTGCTGTAAATGCATTGACACAAAACTCTATGGCACAGATGCCTCTCTGGAGATGAGGCGATTTACCCCATAGGCGGTAAATGTATGCTGCTGAAAGGTCAACCTTGACAAAATGATCTTGATTAACTCTGTGAGACATGAAGACTGAAGACTGACTCATTTACAGCCAGTCTGGATATATTCCTTTTTCATAGCCATAAAGAACTGATATAACGATGAAGGATGATGGAAGGATACACTAATGAAATCTATGGCATCTGGCCGCACTCAAAAGACACATGTTAGTGCAGCTCATCAGATATCTCAGCTCTTATGGACAAATCCTATCACAGGGCAAATCATATTAATACACAACTTCATAAATGAACTAGTATATAACCAATATATTTTGTTTTAGCAAAAGGAAAACACAATCTCAACAATGGTCAAAAAGATAATGACTGTATATTTTTATAACAAAATTTCTGATTTCTGTTTAGACTGAGGACAACTCAGAGACCCCATGTACTGGTATTAAGGACGTGTTGACATTTGCAGTTCGATTCCCTTCATTTGTTTGGTCTGGATCAAATAGGAAACAAAAATACATTTGGTCCTGATACACTTAGCATTCACACTAACATTTTTTTTATTAGACCAAACTGAACAGGAGAAAAAGGCAGCCACTCATCCCATGTCTGAACTCTTTAAATCTAGATATTCCTACTTGATTATTTTTTCTTCCTCAATAAATGTAACAAAATGGGTTTCTATAATGTTTAATTGATAATTAAAATTATTTTTAAAAAAAATACTATATGTTTATATATAATACAGTATAATGGGTTTGTCTCCTATAGACTGCTTGTAGGACCTTGCCTGACTCTGCACTAAAAAATAGAAATGTCTCAGAAATTAATATTCACAATTACAAAAAATTGCAAGCAATGCACTATATTATGTATAATTGTTAAAGAATGAAATTTGTGCTTTCTTGTAAAAACTCCAACAAGCCTTCTTCATTTACAACTTTGAAAAATCTTTTTGACAGTGAATATATTACTTCTAAGAGATTGATTTGAACCAATTACACTAAAACAGCCATGTTTTGTTGTACTTTTTCACTTTTTAGACTATGAAGAAGCAGTAGAGAATAGATGTATTATAGGCAAAATGATCATGATCATATAGATAACCATTGATGTACTGCAAAAAAAAGTTTTTGTAATTAAAATGACCCACTGTTTTTCTAAAGTGTAAGCATAGTATTGGTAATAAACTGTGGTTATATAAATGGTAATCAATACTCCAAATTTGTGTGTATATATATATATATATATATATATTTATATATAAATAAATATATATATATATATATATATATATATTTATTTATTTATTTATTTATTTATACATACTGTACAAGCGTATAAGAGTGACGTCTTTAAAACTCACGTAAACTTTCAAATGCATTTAGTCTTACGCGAACAAATGTGTTAGACTACACAACAACAACACTTTTAATGGGGAAAAAGCGCTTTTTAGACAAAATAAGAAAACCTCTTACCTTCTTCAAACACTCATCAGCAGTGAAGGATAGCAATCTTGTAGCACATTAAATGTGTTTGATGGCTTGCGATTTGCTTGGGTTGAACATGAGCATCTCTTTCATCTCTGAGGCGAGCCGCATCTCGCTTTCTCACTCTGTTTTGCTCCGCTTGATGTGTGTCACTAATCCTCTTGCATTTTCTTATTTTGCATAGCTGTGAAACCACTGTAACAGCGATAATCCTTATCTAAATCCGTGGCCGTGTCCCCTTTGCTTTGCAGTCCCACGTTTCTCTGTGTGAACGCACGTAAGAGCCCAGCTGTTTTTAAGTCGGACAGCGCTGGCCATGTGCGCAGGCGCAGATTTAGTGAGAGAGCAAGAGAGAGGGAGCAGACCATACCGGGAGGAGAGTTTGAGACCGACCGAGCATCAGTAGGACTTTCAGGGAATCCGTTATAAAAGATGTTCGTGTACGGGAGACCGGGAGATTATAACACGGGGTGAGTTGTAACATCAACAGTTTAACCTATCAGAAATTATGTACGAGGTGACGTCACTATCGTAAGACTACATAAGCACCGTCTTCCTGAGGGCTTTATATGTACAGTAAAAGGATAAAAGGATTACATGGCATAAAAAAAACAAGCAATAATTCACATTTGAATGCTTTGACATCGTTTTTGTTCTGTTGACCACAAATTCTCGTCTTGACATGTTTATTAAATAGCTATGCATTTCATAGCCTATCCATTTGTATTTAATTTAAATAACACAAATTATGTGATTTAGTCAGACAAAACGGTTTTGAGGTTAACCAATTAATAGTTTTTTTTGTGTCCCTTAAAATGAGATGAAATTAAAATGTTATATTCTGTATTTCATGTCCTCGTTCATGAGTCTTATATAGTCAATAGACTATCATTGCAATTCATATTATTTAATAATTCCAAGTAATTTATTTTCACTTCATTGAAATCTAACTGGGGTGTCACAGTGGCGCAGTGGGTAGCACGATCGCCTCACAGCAAGAAGTTCGCTGGTTCGAGCCCCGGCTGGGTCAGTTGTCATTTCTGTGTGGAGTTTGCATGTTCTCCCCGTGTTCGCGTGGGTTTCCTCCTGGTGCTCCGGTTTCCTCCACAAGTCCAAAGACATGCGCTATAGGTGAATTGGGTAAGCTAAATTGTCCGTAGTGAATGAGAGTGTATGGGTGTGAAATCTAACAGTGGTTAGCACTGTCGCCTCACAGCAAGAAGGTCACTGCTTCGAGTCCCGGCTGGACCAGTCAGCATTTCTGTGTGGAGTTTGCATGCTCTTCCTGTGTTCGCAAGGGTGCTTTTCGTGTTTCCTCCGGGTGCTCCGGTTTCCCCCACAGTCCAAAGACATGCGCTATAGGTGAATTGGGTAAAACAAAACTGGCCATATTGTTTCCCAGTACTGGGTTGAAGGGCATCTGCTGCGTAAAACATATGCTGGAATAGTTGGTGGTTGATTCCGCTGTGGCGAACAGTGGTGGAAAGAGTACTGAAAAATCATACTCAAGTAAAAGTACCATTACTTGCCCAAAAATGTAGTGCAAGTAGAGTAAAAGTATCTGTTGTAAATATTACTCAAAGTATGAGTAAAAAGTAGCCCTTTTAAAAGTACTCAAGAGTAGAGAGTAGTGAGTATTACACTGTGAAAAGTTGATGCGTTTACATGCAGTTTACATGCAGTTTGTGCAGGGATGTGTAAACGTAACATTCTGTAGTGCATTTAGTGATCTTCCTATATTCGTTCATCACTTCCAACCTTCCTTCCTTCCTTTGTTTGTTTGTTCTGTCCTTTCTTCATTCATTCATTTGTTCATTCCTCCCTTCATTTGTTCGCTCATTCATTTGTTGGTTCATTTTTTGTTCCTTCCTTCATTAGGTCCTTTGTTCATTCATTCATTCCTTCCTTCCTTCCTTAGTTTGTTCAGTCCTTCCTTGAATCCTTCCTTCATTCGGCCATTCTTCATTCATTCCATTTAGTGATTGTTTAAGGCTGTTTGGTGATTTCAGACATCATACAGTCGACATCCTTCATTTTCTCATCAGTGACATGCAGTCTATAAAAAGTCTCTGGGTCATTGCGTGTAAAGATTTTCTTGGACATTTTTAATGCTTCCAAAAGGTTTGCTGCATTTATAAAGTGCCCATGTCTTGAGGTTTTTTAGTATGATGCGATTTACTTAGGACGGATTTTTCTACTTTAGCCAGTCACCATAGACAAGAAAGAAATAAAGTATTGACTGCAGGTTGAAGGAAAGTAGTGGAGTAAAAGTACCGATATAGCACTAAAAATGTACTCAAGGGAAAGTAAAAGTACACATTTTTCAAACTACTTAGTAAAGTACAATTCCTGAGGAAAAACTACTCAATTACAGTATTTGTAATTTGTTACTTTACACCACTGGTGGCAACCCCTGATAAATAAGGAACTAAGCTATAATTATAAATATCAAATTACCCATATTTTGAAAGAGATTTGTCACAATAGCAAAACTATGGTTAAAAATGTAATATTTAACTTAATTATGCTAATTATAATTTTATTATTTTACTTTGTGGCAGGGGGAGACCCCCCTCATGATTGTGAAGCGCTTTGGGTGTATGCCCATACACTAAATATGCGCTATATAAATACACACATTACATTACATTACATTACATAACATATTTATATAGGTTAAACTTGCATATGATTCTACCATGTCTTTTATTGAGAAATGTAATATCTAACTTAATTATTAAACACATTTTAAGTAGAACAGATGACTTAGCCTTGATTTAGTCTTTAATGACTTTAAAATATGTGGATATATTATTTTGAATAATATCGAAAGTCATTTATACATTATGTATAAATCTCAGTAGTGGGATAAGATGACTGCTTTGACCTTTTAATGATTTTTTAGCTAGACTGGTTTTAATTTTGCACCTCTGCACAGTATTTCAGACAGTTAAATTAATGGGTCTTAATAATAAATACACCAGCTCAAAATTAAAATGGCTAAATTTATACTATTGTTTAGTAGTGATCTGTACAACATGGGAAATATGTTCTTATGTTATCTGTCTGTAATATTTTAAATCCTCTCTCCTGATTCAGACATCGGCCTGGAATAATAAAGCATAATTGCTATAGATATTAAAGTTGAAAGTCTGTCCCCTGCCTGGAACATTTCATTACACCCTTATCTACCAGAGTATATATATTTCTTTCACAGTTAATGAGGCTTGAAATGTGATGCACTGATATAGATATAGATATTGTATATAATGACAAGATATCATTGTCAGCAGATTTGATTCTTTCCTTTCCTGTTTATTATCATCAGTTCATAGAATTTTCTATATCAGTTCATATCAGTCTATATTGATTTATAATTGTTAACACAAGTGTTGATAGCATAATAAGCCTTGTCGTCAGATTTATGGTCTGCTGTTTGGGAGTGTAAGTCACTGTGTGCTTGTGAAGAAAGTACCAACATATTTATCAGCTCAAAAAAAATAAAATAAATAAATTGCCGCCTGTGTAGTGCTTCTGTAATTCTGTACACAAATTCTCACGCGCGCACACACATAAAAACCCACACAGACTCAAAATAAATAAATAATGAATGAATAAATAAACAGTGGCTGAGAGAAGCAAGAAAAGAAATAAATCTGAAGTTGTGAATTAACGATTAGGGAAAATCGCAGAAGCTTCTGTGCAACACATGCCAATGCAAATATACGCATTAAACAGCAGCACATGTATTTAAGCTTAAATAAAACAAAATAAAATAAAATAAAATAATCGAAAGTTATAAAAATAAATAATATATAAAAATATAATATAATATAATAATGTAACATAATACAATAGAATAAAATATAAAATTATTTAATTATAAATTCTATTATTATATTTTATTATAGCACATTACATTATGTATAATATAATATAATATAATATAATATAATATAATTCATTCATTTGCGTCGGCTTAGTCCCTTTATTCATCAGGGGTCGCCACAGCAGAATGAACCCCCAACTTATCCAGCATATGTTTTACACAGCGGATGCCCTTCCAGCTGCAACCCAGTACTGGGAAACATCATTCACACACACACTCATTCACACATATACACTACGGCCAATTTAGTTTATTCAATTCACTTATACCGCATGCCTTTGGACTGTGGGGGAAACCGGAGCACCCAGAGGAAACCCACGCCAACACGGGGAGAACATGCAAACTCCACATAGAAATGCCAACTGGCCCAGCCAGGACTCTAACCAGTGATCTTCTTGCTGTGGGGCAACAGTGCTAACCACCGAGCCACCGTGTCGCCCTTTAATATAATATAATAATAAAATATAATATAATATAATTCAATTTAAATATATAAAATGATTATATAATATTATATTATATTATATTATATCATAAAATCATTTAATTTAGAATTATAAAATTATTTAAAAATATATAAAATATAATATAACAATATAAACTACAATAAATAAGAAAATATATAGTGTAAATAAATGCATTCCAGCCAACAAAGCAGAAGAAAGAATATGAAAACACCTGTTGGTGTAACTTAATGACCGTATTTAGATGCAAAACAGACTGGATGAGAGCCCGTTATCTTCAGATATGAAGACAGCAGCGTTTAACATAAACATTTTGCATATGCTAAAACTCTCCCTCGACGACAGTCAGATACAAAACAAGATCTGATGACCGGCCACATGACTTGGATGAATGGCAGCCCCTTTTGTTCTTTGTGTGCTTGACTGGGTGTAGGAAGATAAATAGTACGCAATTTGATCGTGACTCTGATGAATGCAGTCAAATGCATGAAAGGTGCAAAAGGTTGGCAAACGCTACTGAGTAGACTTTTTTCCAAAAGCATGAATGCAAAGTGCATTGTGGCCTTAGCTAAAGAGGTTTGTATGTAAAGCGGCCATAATGGCATAACAATGTCTCTGAAGTCATTACCGCTGTCATTTGCATATACTCACTTCATGTAAATTACGCATGAGCAGATATATGACAGATGTACAATAATCAGACTGCAATTATCTTATTATGTTTTGCAAGGATAATTGGAGCGAGCCCAGATACTTATTCTCCAACCAAAGTGGGGTTAAAGCACCACTAAATTCGCTGCCGTTAATTTAATTTTTCATAATAATTCTTGTTTAAGACAAACGATCCCTGCCTCAAATATAAAAGTCAGTTTCACACCAAACAATAAGCGTATTAGCATTCCGGGGCCTGTTTGTGCTATCATTTACATTTTTATTAAGTTAAGATAAGCACTGCTATAAATCTCTTCATACCCATGATGCCTCTCTCTCTCTCTCTAGCCTTTTGTTTAGCGCATCATTGCTGTTTCACTGTGAGAAGGAATAATTGTTCACCGGTATTGTATGATATGATGCTCAGGGGATGTTTTTTTATTTTTTGTTTTGCGCCTTTCTCATGAAATAGACCAGCATGAGAGAATGTTGTTGTGGATTAATGGATTAATATTAAAAGCTAACCCCAGAAGAGACAGCTGAAAAATAACATGATTTTTTTAATAGTTATATCAAAAGAGGCAATTTGGATAATCACAGATGGCACAGGAGACTGAATTTTGAACTTGACCTTCTTGTTACAGTAGCTGCCTTTATTAGAATGGGTCAGATTTATGCAAGGTTGGTACACAATATCAGCCTAATTTTGGAATAAACCCTTCGACGTAAGGTGTCCTTTTGATACTTGAATAGTAATGGGAGTGGTAAACATTTTATCTTGGACCATATTATTCATTCATTCATTTTCCTTCGGCTTAGTCCCTTATTTATCAGGGGTCACCACAGCGGAATGAACCACCAACTATTCAGGCATATGTTTTACGCAGCGGATGCCCTTCCAGCCACAACCCAGTACTGGGAAACTCTACACTCTTACACTCTCACATTCACACATGCACTCATACACTACGGCCAATTTAGTTCATCTAATTCACCTATAGCACATGTCTTTGAACTGTGGGGGAAACCAGAGCACCCGGAGGAAACCCACGCCAACACGAGGAGAACATGCAAACTCCACACAGAAATGCCAACTGGCCCTGCCGGGACTCGAACCAGCGACTGTTGTGACAGTGCTAACCACTGAGCCACCGTGCTGCCCAGGCCTTATTATCTTTTACCATTTTTTCTTGTATAATGTGCCATAGTGGAGTTTAACTGATGCTGCATCTTCACAATGTTCCAAAAGATCAGGTTATGTCACAAATCTTTTCAAACATTACAAAATGAAAGACAGATTATTATTGTATCACTGATTCTTTATGAAAATATGCAAAGGAGGACAGTAGGGATGCACAAATGTATCGGCTGCTGATATTCATTGACCGATATTAAATAAAATAAAATATATAAATTAATTAAATAATTTATATAAATGAAATGAAATTGAAAGTAATTTGAAGCTATCTGCATATCGGCAATAGTATGAAAAAGCCCACTACAGATGATTTATTAGTTACTTGGAAAGAACATCACATTTTTTTAATAACTCCACATTTTTGTTCAGAGCAAAATTATTTAATACTTGATTTAAAAAAATTCTAAATCTAAAAATCGAAAATATCTAAAGCAACTGGTGCGTTCAATGCTCAAGCACTGGCACAAAACCGTTGGTCAGGCAAAAACGTCAAACCGACAGCACTTTAGTGAGTCAATATTTTTCTGGAGCAGCAAAATTTAAAATTTACATTTAGCAACAGCACTGGCTTTATTTGTTTATTGAATGAATATGTTCTATTATGTGTCAAATAAAAGTAATACTGAATAGCAAAGTATAGTAAAGTAAAACTAATTTAATGGACAAAAAATAGCTAGTACTGTATAGCTGTCACGGTTTGTTTGCTCACAAAGGCACGAAACACGGAATTTATCAAACACGAAGATTTATTCACAACACTCACTGGAAACTGGAGACACTGGAAGACGGAGACACAGGAACATGGACAATACGTGGTGGCAATACAATACTCGACCAGGGAAGAGACAGACTAAGGGGTAGATATAC
>CAIGQV010019070.1:13371395-13385303 GCA_903798115.1 Danio jaintianensis | reverse complement strand
AACAATCAATTGGAAACAGCGGGAAACAGAACAAAGGAGCACATGACGAAAACGGAACAAACACCTGACAATAGCAGTGTTTCTCAACCACGTTCCTTGAGGACCACCAACACTGCATGTTTTGGATGTTTCCTTTGTCTGTCACACCCATTACAGGTCTTTCAGTCTCTGCTAATGAGCTGTTGGTCTTCCGGAAACGTGGTTGAGAAACACTGCTGTATAGTACTGTGTGCAACTGACCAATATCGTATTCTGGTATCAGAATCACCAGTAAAGTTTTTTTTTTTTTTGTTAAAATCAGAAATGGTATTAGCCCCAAAAAAATCCCATCAGTGAATTCCTAGAGGAAAGGTTTGCGGAGCTTTTCTGATGGCAAAACAGTCTCTAGCCATTGTTTGTTTATGCTCTTGTTTCCAAAAGTCAGTCAGTCATTTGTTTTGCCTCCTCAATGTCAGTGTTTCTCAACCCCGTTCCTGGAGGACCACCAGCTCTGCACATTATCCATGTCTCCTTAACCAAACACACCTGATTCAGATCATCAACTCATTAGCAGAGACTGAAAGACCTGTAATAGGTGTGACAGACAAAGGAGACATGCAAACATGCCGTGTTAGGGGTCCTCAAGGAATGTGGTTGAGAAACACTGCTCATCACACTATTGTTAAAGACTAAAAACACTTATTGGATGGGAAGTTAACATATAGTCTGACATGTAGCTTGTCTATGATAGAACAAGAATTTAAGAGTAAAGAAAACAGACAATAAGTATGATAATTTAAAAAAATCATAAACAATGATGAAAAATCATAAAACCATCGTAAAAACAAATGTAATGTTAACTCAGCTTCAAAAATGTGAATAAGAGGTGAATTTATTTACATTTACCTTTTAATCATATGACAGATGATTTTATCCAAACGTGCAATAAAGTAATCAAAGCAACAACAACATTAAATGGATTTTTCTGTGACAGCTAAACTTTTCCATCCCTTTTCCACAGTGTTCTGCTGTTCCTTCTATTGGTTCGCATCTGAACAAAAGGCACGTTGTCTGTGTGCAAATCCAAGCCAAACATTAGCTCGGCCTTCTTATTATCAAGGTCTTTGCAAATCCATTTAGTTCTGCCATTTCCCTCAGTTCCAGTGCTGTACTGAAAGGAGAGTGAAACATGATTACTGGAACAGACAGTGCTTCTCTAGCACACGCGGCTTCATTTTCATAATATACTCATCAAACCACAACTTGAACCACCAAGGCTACAAGTAAGGTTATGTTCACACAGTAATGATGGAGTCAAACATGCAAAAGTTTTTCCCTTCAACAGGTTTTGCTTATACACGACTGCATTTTCAAAACGATTTCCATTTAAACATATCTGCAAAAACAAAGTCTCCGTCAGTTCGCCAAAAGCACTTTATTGCCTATGTCAGGTCAGTAGTTGCCGCTGTCGTCTTGTTAGTAGACAGTAGGTATGGGGAAGTGATGATTAGCTCACTCACAAAACCCTTCGTCTCCCAGGTTTGATTGTAAAACGCCTTTTATAGACGTCGTCAGCACTGATGTGTATTTAGAATATGTCATGTGTACAGTATATGATGTGTCCCCCCTATTGGTTAAATTATTGGTGAAGTAAATCCCCACTTTGCTGAAAAAGCGTTAGCAAACTAATGAGTAATGACGTTTTTTTGTTTGTTTGTTTGTTTGTTTGTTTGCAATTGTCTTTAAAATGTACACATACTGTGCATGTCTAAATACCTAACACGTACTACACAAGTGCAAGATGTGACCATTTCTGAAGGTTCCTATAAAGGTGCTTTTTATAATGATAATGGCATATTGAAAAACATGCACTTTTAAAACCCTTTTCAAAATTAACTGTTTTCAGTCCCTAAAATGGCATTGCCATGAAACAGGCATGAATAAAAGTTTGCCATTCGTGGCTGAAAATATTGTTGTGTAAATGTTGTGTACTGTAAGCCACTGTTTTGCAGCTTGTGAATTGGTTGAAAGAATCAGTTGATTGAATAATTCAGTCCCTGATAAAGTAAAGTAATTTGTTAACATCTACTGGTAAATTGATGTAATTAGCTGAAAGAATCCCTGTAACTAAAGCTAAGGTCATGTGCTGTCTTGTCGCTTTTTGAAAGCCGTTCTGCCAATCCAGTTTGCGGCTTCAAAGTAATCGTGAGGATTATGAGTGGCATGGAAGACGTTTAGGGCCAAAATGTATATAAACATTTGTATACAAACATTTGACCATGCTTAGTTGTGAAGAATATTGCAATGGTATGTATGGCATTGTATTGCCTTTCATAAAAAAAAAAAATGCTGCCTCAACACGGTCAAATAGTGTGTTTACACATACTACAGAAACAAGCACAAAATTAAAATGTTTACCAAAAAAAAAAACACACACACACACACAAAATAATAAAACATCTGTTTTGTTTTTGACTTTTGGGCCCCCCTGACCGTCTCCCGCTGACCGCCAAGTCACTGGTTCAGTGATTTCTATTTTTATTTTTATTTTTTTGCCAAAATATCCGGATAATTGTTGTGCAATAACATACAGCATTACTAAATGATGAGGAGACAACCCTGGGCACCCACAGCAATTCCTTCACAGAAAGAACAGCCGGAAAGGAGAAATTGATGGATGTGTGCCAAATGGTAGCATTATTAACCCATAACAATCTACGGTACCTATAACTGTCAGTACATTTGTATGCTTTTTCTACAGTTTCTATTCTATTTTGCAGTTTAATTGAAATAAAAATGTCAATTGAAATACAAAATCAAAGTATAAACAGCAGAAGTGAACAAATTGATTTTCCCTACGAGCAAATATTAATCTAAGCAAAACACACTAACACCAAATGTAAAAGCAGACACTTTAACGCTATAATGCGTCACCAATGACTAAATCGCTGAGGAATATGCACAGGATGTCAACACTGCCCAATTGGAGCTCTGACAGGAACATCAGCTGCAGGTGCAGTATATGGATTGCAAGTGCCCACAATTTACAGTTTGTGATCATATCTGTTTTCTTCTGTTGATATGTGATCCAAATATTTGTAGCTTGAAACATTTGAAAATATGATGTCTGTAGCTTCCATCATGGCCTTTTTTTTTTTTTTGCCCGCCAGGTCTCAGCAAAGGTCACGTGACTGAAAACTATCAATGCAAGCTTATAAAATTGTAAATATGCACCGATATGAATCTTAATATAATTTTTTTCTGAGCCTGACTACAAAAACATAATGCAAACAAATGCACTGGATAATGTTTTATTTTAAAATCTAAACTGCAGAAAATAAGGCAACTGCAAGCAAACTTTTTATTTTCTTAAAATAATTTCTCAATTGCGATTCTGAAGTGCTCTTTTTTCCTAGAGATAAACTCCCGACATCTGCCAGCATCAACTATTCTGAAGAACGTGTCTGATGTTTGGTGTTACCTCATGTGGAAAGTTGTATAACTTCCGATATGATCACCCTATTTTTTTGCTTTGAATGTTTCCAGACTAATTATTGTAATCCTGCAATGTAAATTTAATACAGCACTTACTAAATGCAATTTAAATATGAAACAAGACATTCCTTAAAAGAGCTTGTTGCAAGAATACTAAACATCACATATCTATAGACTTTCAGTTTCACATTTGGGTTACGTTCTCAGTGTTACTCAAGGACAAATTCCTAGTTGGGACTGCAGGATCATTCACACATAGTCTTTTTGAAGGACTCTCTTTTGTACTGTGGCAGCCCAGTGATAGAGGCACAGACTACTGATGGAGCTGTGTATGATGTATGACTGAAAGAGAGCAGCGCTGTTCAATTCCACCTGGGTTCAACGTACATCCGCAAGACGAGTCTTCAGGACCCTGCGTCTGTCAGTCAGCGGACCCCTATCTCCCTTCAACACCTTCCAATCACAATAGCCCTGGGAGGCAAAGAAAGCCCACAGTCCAAACAACAGACCTAAACCTTTTCACAAATACTTCAATCCCATCGGGCATGATTTCAGCAAAGCTGTTTCATTGAACTGCTATGATGCATTTCATATAAGAAAAAAAAAATGCACACACGAGGGAGGCGAATCCAAGCTGCCATAGATATGATACATGTATTCATCCAAGCCTCTCACAGCCTTGGAGTGCAATTAATCTGGGATTAGGTGGGACAAAGCCCGGAGTCAAATCCCCTTCTCTCTTTATGTGTCAGGACCCCATCATAACCGAAATTCCCAGCCTGTGGCTCTGAGAGGGAGGGTGTTGTGATTTAATAGCTTGGGTTATCCACACAGGTGCTTTGATTGATGAGCATTGGGGTCTGTTTTATATTGATCTGCCACCTTGTATGATATGTATGGTATACGTGCTGTGTGACTAGATGTTTTTCAGTATCTTTTGCCATTGGGTTGTTAAAGTTCACCCACAAATGAAAGTTCTACCTTCTGCCACCTGTTTGAGTTTCTATCTTCTTGAGTTATTTTCTTACATTCACTCCATATCTCTAGAAAACACCATTGTGCATTTCTGAGCGTGCTTCACACGGGTGAGTGGGCTTGACAAACCACCTGTAGAAACACTCTCTCTCTCTCTCTCTTCATATGCACCGTACACTTTACTTAAACTCCATCTTACAAAGACTCAATAAGGACAACAATGTTTAGCTGTGAATGTACCACAAAACATGTTTTCTTAAGCCTTAAAATACCTCTTTTGCACAATATTGTTCTGTTTTATGTAGAAGTACTTGTATAGTCTTAGGTTATGTGTATAGTTTAAGTATTTATTTATAGTATACGCATAGCTAGTATAGTTAGATTGCTACTCTGGTGTGTTAGTTATGTATAGGTTTAAAATGGCTCTTACGCTGAGTTTTGTGTTCATATTTATGCTTGTGCTTATTTATGTAGCATCGTAGTCCTGCTAGACACAACATTTGGTTCCACTCTATGTCCACACATGTAGTGAAACGACAATAAAGCTTAACTTGACTTGACTGTTGAACACAAAAGAAGATATTTGGAATAAGTTTGGAAGCCTGTAACCATTGACCAGGTTTCCAACATTTTTCTAAATATCTTCTTTATATGTTCAACAGAAGAAAGAACCTCTAACTGGTTTGGAATAATGTTTTTGTGTGAACTATCCCTTTAATGAGCTTTATTATTTTAAGTCTTCCTATTTTAAAGTTTCATTAGTTTATCCGCATGGACACTAGAACCAATTTTGAGCTGAATATTGGCCGCATACTCATAAAATGTCAAGAATAAGGTAGTGAATTCTCCAAATTATCATTCCATGTGTGTGCGTAATATCATGACTTCATCCTAAAATTGCAATAACTGGTAAACATAAAGTTCATGCATTACATTTTTGACAGAAGTAATATTACAGTGACCACAGAGTTGTTATAGTTGGGGATTTTAAAAAACCACCATCAACCAGGGAATTTAGTTTATTTTTAGAAGGTGCAAGCTTCCTTATGATGATCAATGCTTATTTAAGCATCTGAAGGCAGTTTATGTAAATAATTAGTTAGGCATGTGGAGGTCATGATAGTTGCGGCAAAGAAGTATAACACAAAGCATATTGTTTAAAGTGTATTGGGCTTATTCTTATAAACCTTTTTTTAACAAGATCTGGCAACATGAATGAGTCAAGACATACATTTTTCCATTTCTTGCACAACTCTGGTGCACTTAATTAACAACCATTAGTTCATTTTGGGTTGGTATGTGCTTTTTTAGCATATAACACAAAAATAATTAAAAGTTTGGACATCATTATTTATCTTAATAAAATAAAAAATAGGAATATTAAAGAATAAAAAGAGATTATGCCCAAAACATTAAAAAGATCATGTTCCCAGAACAGCTGTCTGCTAGTTTTCTTGGTCTTTTATTTTAACTGTAAGTAGAGGATATTATTCTTCCTGCATAAATCCTGCTCATTAATGACGTATTTTATTATATTGGATAATGTGCATCTTACTAAATAATGTTTTTAGCAAAGCCTTGTTCATCAGTTGGCATATTTGTAATGCCTATGATTAGCTGATTTGTGCAAAGACCAAAGCCCACCTACTACTGTAGCTGAATGGAGCAATCCTAAAATCTCAAAAGTTGCTTGCAACACACACATTCAAATACTATTTCAAATCAGCAACAAAATCTGACAAGAACTGTCCCATAATTGTTCTTATGCTCAGAAATGTTATATTTCATGCTGTACCAGCAGCCAAAGGAAAATAAACTGTTGAATACATTTGTTATTTTTGTTTTATGTCAAGTAATAATTTTTTGCATTAATGTATTAATTTACATTTTTGAGTGAAATAACCATTTAAATACAATACTTATTGCATTTACTTTCTCAATTATATGTCCTACTTCATTGTATTGACATTCCTACTTGTCTAAATCTAAATCCCATTTACACATATACTTAAGCAAATCCGCTTCCAGTGTAGTATATGGCACAGTGAAGTGTGCACGAGGCTTTAGCCCTGTCTTTTATTCGAGTGTCCCCTTTGAAATGAGGCTCTGGCTGTAAATTGCTCTAATGATGTGCTCGTCTTTCACCCTCCCTCAGGTGCTCCTCCAGTTGGGCTCTTCGCATTGGTTCTGACGGGCCTGTTTTTGCCTCTCTCCTCCTCCTCTTGCTCTCATCTCCTCTCGCATGTGTGCTCTCGGTGTCAGCAGAGTGTGGGCTAACAGTGGAACAGGCCTTTTGATGTACAAAGAGCTGTGTTTTCCGCTACAATAAAGATGAGGAACACACCCACTCTTTTGCGCACCAACATCAAACACGTATAGAATAAGAGAGCGGCGCGTTTGAGACTGACAGCTGCGGATGTCAGAAAGTATGAACACGTTTCTGTGGCCTGTATTATGGGGCTGGACTTCTTTTCTCCTTTTTTCCCCCCTCTTTATATGATGCGAGAATTGTTTTGTACTTTATTGGAGCAACTGGCAGAGTGACAGTTGATTGGCCTCATTTATAAAGAAATATTGTGCTTTGTTTTGCTGTTTGTGATGTTAGCATTTAATACAATTCTGATATGCCACCCTCCTTTGAAACCGTAATAGTGTTTGAGTATGTAATAGTGTATGAGTGTGTCTTTGATTCACAAAAAGAGAATGCATGTAAAACATGGAAATAGTTGTCGTTTTTGTCCTGTTGTTTATTATATTTATTGCTGTGTGTAGTAATGATATGGAACTGCAATGTGGAAAAGATCTGTCTGAACCTTTTAGCTGTACATTGGGAAAAAACTGTAAATTTGGCAAAAATATAAGCAATTTATTTGCTTGTTTATTTAAATTTTCAATGAATTTAAACTAAAATGTTAAATGCAGGCGTCACGGTGGCACAGTGGGTAGCACAATCGCCTCACAGCAAGAAAGTCGCTGGTTCGAGCCTCGGCTGGGTCAGTTGGCATTTCTGTGTGGAGTTTGCATGCTCTCCCCGTATTCACATGGGTTTTCTCCGGGTGCTCCGGTCCCCCCCCCAATTATAAGTGAATTGGGTAAGCTAAATTGTGCGTAGTGTATGAGCGTGAATGAGAGTGTATGGGTGTTTCCCAGTGGGTTGCAGCTGGAAGGGCATCCGTTGCGTAAAACATATGCTGGATAAGTTGGCGGTTCATTCCGCTGTGGTGACCCCTGATTAATAAAGGCACTAAAGACGAAAAGAAAATGAATATATGAAAATGTTAAATGCCAATAATAATAATAATAATTTTTAAAGCAATTATATCTTATAATTGGGTAATTAACTACTGGGTACAGTAATTACCTGCCATTATTAAGATATTGGCTGTTTATTACTATTTAAAATATGATCTTTTATTTTATATTCCTAATCCTACCAAATACATAACCCCAACTACTACCATACCATATACTGTAACTATATAACTAACTTAAAAGCAGCAAATAAAAAAATTTATTGAGCTAAAAGTCTTAGTTAATGGTTTGTTAATAAAGTGTGACAGTGAAAGCTAATAGTGAATATTCTTCAGTATTGTAAAAGTGTACAAATAATGCTTAAACTTCATTTCTACAGCTTTTTATGGACAGTTAACTCAGTTCTGAGAAAGAACATCTTTAAAAACAGAGGAAGTTAAAGTTACCAGTTTTTATTCATTCATTCATTCATTCATTCATTCATTCATTCATTCATTCATTTTCCTTCGGCTTAGTCCCTTATTTTATCAGGGGTCGTCACAGCGGAATAAACCGCCAACTATTCCAGCATATGTTTTATGCAGCGGATGCTCTTCCACACAGAAATGCCAACTGGCCCAGTCGGGACTCGAACCAGCAACCTTCTTGCTGTGAGGCGACAGTGCTACCCACTGAGGCACTGTGCCGCTTATTTATTTATTTATTCATTTTTGATGATGATGGTTGTGGTGGTGAAAAAAAGGGTTTCTACTTTATATTAACCTAAAATCTTAAATGCTGGCAATACATAAAAGCAAATTCAGAACCTCTACAAACATATTTTTCCTAAATACTGTCTACCTTCAACAACTAATCATTTCTCTTGGACTACACAGAGAGAAAACCAGAGACCTGTGCTTCATACTGTGACCCTCGCAGCTGGAAATAGTCTGTGTTGTAATGGGCTGAAGACATCAGGTCTGAACCATGAGCATCACTGACAGAATCGGAGTGTGATTACACCCAGAGCTCAGGATAATGAATGATGTGTTACTCTTCTCTTCTTATTCTTCATTCCCAGTGCTTTATATTACAGCATCTGAATCACCAAAACAAGGCTCTGTTGTTCTAAACACTGGTTCGTTCGTTCATTTGTTCGTTTGTTCATTCATTCGTTTGTTTATTTATTTATTTATTTATTTACCTGGTTTCTTAGGATAAAATCACACACAAGTTTCAATCATTCAGTCATAGGAAAACCAATATATTAATCATCCAAACTTCCATCCAAAAATCCAAATATTCTATTGTTGTTATCAATTGAAAATATAGAAACAAGATTACAAAAAGACGTGGATAAAATTAAATACTGTAATTACTGTTAATTGTTAACTAAAACTATTTAAATGCCTTTTGTTCATTGAAATAGAACTCAATCTAAACCAGACAAAACAAGACAAAAAAAGGAAAGTTAACTGAAACTATATGAAATATTTTGTCAGTTGTACTCAAGCTAAAAATAGAAAATAAGATAAAAATAAAAACCTAAAAAAATTATTAAAATCTGAGAGTTTTTAAGCTAATATTTTTTTTTACTTTTATTATAAAAACAATAAAAGTACTAAACCTTAAATTATAACTTAAAAATACAAATCAAATCAAATTCAAAATATTCATAAAACAACAACATTATATAAAGAATTTCCAACACCCATGCCAATATTTAAAATGGTATTGCAGTGTCAGGTTGGTTCTGGTTCTTATAGAATAATTTTTTATTTATACATTTAAGTGAAAACTTTGTTTCCATATACAATAGTGATGACAACAGAGCAATGGATGGAGCATTTTTGGTGTCAGTTTTGACAGGAGTCTGAATCTGGAGCTCAGCACTGTCAATATGAACAAAACCTCACACAAATCTCTCATGTCCAGGCCTGGAGAACTATTGCTGGCTTACTGCACCATTTTAGCAAGAGATAACACTGCCTATGGTACTGGGAAAATTAAAAAATTATGTTCCATCTTCTTCTAGACTTATTTGTACTGCATGTCATAAGAGGACAAAAGTACACCGCATTTACTTCAGCTAGACATAAGGAGTAAAATTGCAGAAGCAAAAACAAAATGTTACATCTTGTTGTTTTCTTCATGCCAATGGAAAGTTGTGACTGACATTTTGCTAGGCTCTTGTTAACTGTAATATTTGAATAAATAATTTGAATAAAAATTATGTGTATTAACAGTAGTATTTTCAGATGTCCCAAGAATGTACATATGAAATTTCAGCTAAAATACTTCACAAACTCAATATGCTGGTTGAGGCAAAAACAATGTTTTTATGTGTATCTCTTTAAATGCAAATGAGCTACTGCTCCCCGCCCCCTTTCCAGAAGAGGGCAATGTGTTTACAGCTTGTGCCTTATATACTCTGTCAGCAATGAACAAAATATCTTTGTAACTTTTCATGCTAAACAGACATATTAAACACTAAAGAAAATTAATAATATTACCACATTGATTTGTGAATTAACAAAAATAGAAAAATCTATTTAAGTTGCTTTCATTATGAGAAATAATATCACAATATATGACCATCAGTAATGGATGCATTTCTGATCTCAAACTGTAGCTCTATTAGAAATGTTTGAATTTCTGTCATGATGATTCATTGATTCATTCATTTTCCTTCGGCTTAGTCCCTGATTATCAGGGGTCACCACAGCAGAATGAACCATCATCTATTCCAGCATAAGCTTTAAGCAGCGGATGCCCTTCCAGCCGCAACCCAGTACTGGGAAACACCCATACACTCATGCATTCACACATGCACTGGTACTAGTACTCGGAAACACTCATACACACTCATTCACACACACACTCATACACTACGGCCAATTTAGTTTATTCAATTCACCTATACCGCATGTCTTTGGACTGTGGGGGAAACCGGAGCACCTGGAGGAAACCCACGCGAACACGGGGAGAACATGCAAATTCCGTCATGATGGTTTTTTTCTATATGTGGTAATAGGGTTTTTGGTCTTTTTTTACTTTATCCGTATGATGAAGATAAACTAATCCTTTTGATTTCATTCAGTCTTTCAAATGATGAACAAATGACTCAAATACCAGAAGACTTGAATGGTGTATTGATCAAGTATCTTTTTTCCAGCTCAGACTTTGTGCATTGGTTTAGCGTATGGGATTGCAAGTGTCAAGTGAACAAATGACCCAACAATAAATTAATATTTTCTCTTCCTTATAGCATAATAATTCTGACTTGTTTGTAGTGTGATCAACATTTGCATTAGTTGTAGATGGGGAAACAACTCACTCACTCACTTTACTTCGCCTTAGTCTCTGATTTATCTGGGGTCACCACAGCGGAATGAACCGGTAATTACCATGACATATATTTTATGCAGTTATGTCGCTCCAGCCACAACCCAGCCCTGACAGTACACTAATACATGAACCCCAGTGCTGGGAAACACCCATACACTCTCTCATTCACACACATTCATACACTACGGCCAATTTAGTTGTTATCCAAATCACCTATACGCATGTCTTTGGACTGTAGGGGAAACCAGAGCACCCGGAGGAAACCCACAGGAACACGGAGAGAACATGCAAACTCCACACAGAAATGCCAGGACTCAAACTAGCGACCTTCTTGATGTAAGGCAACAATGCTAAGAACTCATAACATTTCAATGATATTTTGGCAAATTGATTGAAAGGACTCAAAAAAAAAAGGATTCATTGGATTTACAAATTTATTTTTAGGTAAGTGGTTGCAAACAATTTATATGGACTGAATAAAAAAATAAATAAAAAAATGTTGTAATGCTCAACTTAATTTGTTTGTTTAAATTCAATCCATATAAATTGTTTGCAACCACTTAACTTAAATTATTTAGTAAATCCAATAAATAATTTTTTGTCAGTGTATCACTGAACAAGACTGAATGTTCACCCATTTTATAGGAGCAAACTGACCTGAAACCAAACATTTTGTTAGCATTCTTGAAATTAAAATGATTCATGAAGTGTTTATGTTCAATACAAAGCACTAAAAACGAAAATCCCTTCCTGTCAGGATTATCCAGCTAGAGATTCCTTGCAAACAGAACATTAGTTCTTCTGCATAAAGCGTTCATTACTGAGGCCAAGCCGCCTCTTTGCTCACCTCCATGTTTATACAGTTTTCTGTCTGACAGCACACACTCCAATGAATCCTAGAGTGGATTTTTTTTCTGCAATTAAAATAATGTCACTCTTCAAGCAGACCCCGTCCCTGCATTAGCAGCCCTCCCTTGAACCATGAAATACCCATTTATTACAGAAACATAAATTAAATTCATCTTTCCTCACCGCTCTCTCGCTCTCCTCTGGTTTCCATGAGTACACCTAAAAGTGCTCGGCGCTCAACTCTCGGTGAGCTTTACTGGTGTAGGGCTTGAGAGTCCAGCCAGGCATTTGATGGCAGTTTAATCATTATTACTGCTCGCATGTCGGGAGCTCTCTTGGGAGCGGGGATGAAGAACTCCTTGGGAAGATTTCAACGTAATGACGCTGACAGTCATGGCGGGGGACCTGTAACTGATTGCTTAATGCATGCAGATGAAATGTTAATGGGAAAGCCGCATGTTGAGACACAGTGGTGGAGAGCTTTGCTTAAAACTGCTAACGCCCTCCCAACACATTCCCCAACACCCAAAGACAGCGACAGCACACAATTAGAGACATTACCACATCTGTCAACTCTTCTGCAAGTCTCGAGCAGACTTTCAGAGCTTTTAAATGTTCTCTGAGAACATTTTAGAACCAGCGCCTACAGTACATGCACCAAACTTAACTATAGACATACAGCTGTCACCTTTGATGTCGAAACATCATCAAAAATGAAAATCGATTTGATGACAATTGACATCTAACATTGGCATCAGAACACATAAAAAATTTATTACAGGACTGTCCTGTAATTAATTTTTTACATGTTTTTTAATATCATGCTTGATGTCAATTTAATTTCATATCAAAAATGATTCAGATACCCAAACACTAGTAGGTGCAGGACATTTGATGGATGTGGAAAACATTTCATCAAAGTTGTCCTATTCAGACTACCCAATCACAGAAAAAGAGCTAACAGATAAAATACAAGTCCTACCAACAAAAAAGGCAAGTGGTCCAGACGGTATCCTTAATGAAATGATTAAAACCATAAATCACAAATTCCAATTGGTTATAATGAAACTGTTCAATTTGGTTCTGAGTGTTGGTCATTTTCCTGACATATGGAATAAAGGATTAATAACACCCATATTCAAAAGTGGAGACAAATCAGACCCTAACAATTACAGAGGCATCTGTGTGAGCAGTAATCTGGGGAAGCTGTTCTGAAGCTGTCCTCAGCAAAAGTCAGATTGGGTTTCTGCCAAATTACAGAACATCAGACCATATCTTCACCCTTCAGACTCTGATTGACAAATACGTCAATCAAAACAAAAACAAAATATTTGCTTGCTTTGTAGATTTTCAGAAAGCGTTTGATTCAATTTGGCATGAAGGTCTGCTGTCTAAACTTCTAGAATCAGGTATTGGCGGTAAAACATACAACATTATAAAAACAATGTATTCCTACAATCAGTGCGCAATTAAAATTGGAAATAAGCGAACAGAATTCTTCACTCAGGGATGGGGTGTGAGACAGGGCTGTCCACTGTCACCAACCCTCTTCAATATTTACATCAATCAATTAGCAATGCTCCTAGAATCAGAATCAGAAAGAGCTTTATTGCCAGGTATGTTCACACATACGAGGAATTTGTTTTCGTGACAGAGCTTCTACAGTGCAACAGAATTACAGAGACAGGACAAAAAACAGATTATAGAGCAAGCAGATACTCCGGGTCTCACACTATATGACTCCAGTGTGAAGTTTCTGCTGTTTGCAGATGATCTGGTGCTGCTGTCGCCAACAGAAGAGGGTCTGCAGCAGCAGCTGGATATCCTGCACAGCTTCTGTCAGACCTGGGCCCTGACCGTTAACCCAAAGAAAACCAAAACCCTAATATTCCAGAAAAAAACCCAGATGTCAGGGAAGGAAACACAGCTTCACCCTTGGTATGACAAAAATTTTACCTGCCACAAGCTACACATACTGTCAGGTTTCTGCCACTCCGGTCTTGTAAATTCTTGTTTTGGTGGCAGAGTCCA
>CAIGQV010019070.1:13352910-13369506 GCA_903798115.1 Danio jaintianensis | reverse complement strand
AGAGAGAGAGAGAGAGAGAGAGAGAGAGAGAGAGAGAGAGAGAGAGTCCATGTTTTTGCTTTGGAATTCGGCAGGTAGCCTATATCACTGCCAAATATAACAGCAATATTGTGTGCATGCGTGGTGCAGTGCACATCTTCCGACTATCACAATTTGCACCATGTATGTCTGTCTTTAGACATTCAATGTACGTTCTGCAACCAAATTCAAACGTTTGAAAACATTTCTGATCTGAACACATCTACATGTCAATATTCAGTTACAGTCATAGCGCCACCTGCTAAGAACAGGAAATGGCATGCCGTACACTAACAGAAACATACAGTCCAATCTGCTCCAAACTTCACATTTTGGATGAGACTCCTTGCCTAAAGGCATCTGTAGGTCAATATTTGCTGCAGGTGCCACCATGCACTATTTAATCTGAAACTTAATAATGAAAAGCAGAGCAGTTGAATGAAAATATGAGAAACACAGAACCGTGACACGAAAAAGACAAAAGTGCAACCATGAAACAAGTCTGAGTACTGCAAATTAAAAAAAATTAAAAATTGTGAGGTCTGTGGGGAAACAAGATGGCCCTAAGTGACTAAAAGACATAATTTTGTAATACATACGTTAAAAATATGAATGTAAATTGCAGCTTGATTTAGTTTGAAGCAGAAAATGGAAATGGAAATATATGCTCAAATAAAAAATATATATCACTTATGAATGTCACTATATAACTGCAGGTTAACTATAACTTTAACTGACGAACTTATTAGTAATTAGTTATTATTTAATTACATTTATTAGTAACTAATAAAGTTATAGTAACTAATAACATGAACTATTCTGATTTTGATTGTTATGCAATAATATGCACCTTTTGTAAAGCTGCTTTAAAACAATAATTATTGTGAAAAGCACTGTACAAATAAACTTGAACTGAACTGAATTGAATTATGAATGCAAACCTCTTCCCTCATTCATTTATTAAAGACATCAACTTTTTTGTGCTCAGTTGATTCATTATAAACAATATAAGTGTCAGGTGTTTGTTCCGTTTTCGTCATGTGCTCCTTTGTTCTGTTTCCCGCTGTTTCCAATTGATTGTTTTCACCTGTGTTCCCCTCCTGTGTCCCATTAGCGTGTGTGTATATCTACCCTTTAGTCTGTCTCCGTCTTTGTCGAGTATTGTATTGCCACCACGTATTGTCCATGTTCCTATGTCTCCGTCTTCCAGTGTCTCCAGTTTCCAGTGAGTGTTGTGAATAAATCTTTGTGTTTGATAAATTCCGTGTTTCGTGCCTTTGTGAGCAAACAAACCGTGACAATAGGAAGAGAAAAAGTAATATTGAAGAATGTCTGTTTTCTAATTAACCTTTTGTCAAATGTTAAAGGTTGCTATACCAGCCTGAGGTATATAATAGTGCAAGTGAATTTTCCAGAATAATAATTAAATATCTCATGACTGCAGTTCAGATTTATTTGAAGCTGAAAATATCCGATATACAAAAATGAAATTATGTTTCACTCAATTATCACAGACATAAAACAAAAGAATGCATAGTAAAAAATACTGGGTTCCACACAATTCCTTCATGCTGTTCCAACACAAATCATTTCTTTTTTCAATTTAAAGTGGATTGAACATAAAACAATTAAGTTTATAATTTGTATTGTTTCAACTCATTTTAAATAATTAGTTTAAACAAGCAGCAAAAATATTTTTTTTTTTGTTTAAGATCAGCAAAACGTGAAATAGGTTGAATGATAGAATAGGTGTTACTTTTTGAAATGTTAAAAAAAATGATTGTGGATGTGGTGAATCAGCTATCAGTAATTAAACAGTTATATTGGAAATTATAATTTTGGGTTATGGTTGAGAATGACGGTGATCTTAAAATCATCTACCCAAACCAAACTCATTCTAAACGATAACAAAAAATACATTTATAATTGTCTGGAAAACATCAGGAGAGTTTTGTGCTATTTCTGCAGTTAGAAATAAAGGTCACTAAAAATCTGGGGTCACTAAAGACCCGAATATGTAATAATGAGAGTGTTGCTGTGTTTTACTTATAAATAATAACACCTAATGCCATTTTCTATCCCTTACATCCCACAGTAACCCTCATACAGAGCATTTTGCACCTTTATACATTTATTGAGAGATTATTTAGCATGTTTTTCCACACGAGGAGGCCCTTAAGAGGTGCTTTTATCAGATTTGGCTTGCTTCTGGGGCCAAACTTTCTTCAAAGAATACGTAAACACACACGCATACACACACACTTTCACATAACCATTCCCGTTTGAGTGCCAGCAGCAAAAAGCAGCTTTGAATAATAGATAAAATTATAGATAAAAGGTGTGACATTTCCTGTGCCATTCTTCTCCAGTGTTAATAAAAGGCTCTAATAAGAAGGTGACCTTTTTGGAATAGATTTGTAAATGTCACAAAGCAAGACCCTCTGTATGAAATTGGCAACTTGAACAGAAAGCGAGGGAGCGAATGGGCTCTTTTTGCCTCATAAGAGAAGATGTCACATGTGCTTCATTTATTATAATTATTTGTTCGATTGAAATATGATTATTCATCTTGTATTGTTGCTTTTACAGAAGGTCTGGTTTAGCTGCATTGACGTCCTGTTTTTGTTTCATATCTACTTCAGTGATGCATATTTCACTTGTGTTTTCACGGCCTTCATTGGTTATGAACAATTCAATGACTCATATTTCAGCTGAATATTTATGACTAGCAAAGACAAGGAAGGTTGTGAGTTTTCCTGTCCACGAGGGGCTAACATGAAGGCCAAGCAGTCGTCTAGTGCAGACGTTCTTATCTAAGGTGAAGTTTCCGAACAGGCTGCTTTCCTCCCTCAACTTTTCAGCATTGAATATTAATGCAGCATTTTCTCTGACCTTGCTTAAAGGTGAAGAGTGTAATTTCTGCACTGCTATAAGGATTCCTGCCCATTCAAACTCAATTGTGCCTCCTAAGATTTTTGAGACAAGTTGACTATGTATATTTTTGACTTTGTATGATTTTTAAAATTATATTATATTTAGTCTTTTTATAGTTAACTAAAAACATAAAAGTTATACAATTTAACTAAATAGCACATTACTAAACTAAATAATAATAATAATAATAATATTAATAATAAATTAATTAATAAAATGTTTTTAAAAACTGACTAAAACTTATTCAAAATTCAAAATTATTATTAATGATATTTTTATATTATCAATAATACAATAAATTGTTATTTTGCAATACATAAAACTTTTTATTAAAGGGGTGGTCCACTACGATATCATATTTTAAACTTTAGTTGATGTGTAATGTAGCTGTGTGAACATAAACAACATCTCTGAATGTAAGACGCTCAAAGTTCAATGCAAAGGGAGACATTGGCTTTTACAGAGTTAGTTTAGCAAAGCCTACAGCGAACGAACTTTGGGGATTACAAAAAAATACATCCGGGCTGATGAGATCACAAGGGTTTTTGGTTACACGCATTTACCGCGCACACACCCTGCGCAGCGAAGGGGTATGGCCAGAGGCGCTGTAATATTACAGCAGAGAAAGCTTAAATGCCCTCCAAACGCTGCTATTTCCACAGAGCTTCTTCGGTTTCTGTATTTGGGCTTCCAAAAGACATGACACAAAGACAGAAGTGCTTACAGTTTAATTTTAATGTTCCAGAGAATTATAAAAATATATATAGCAAGCATTTGACAAAGAAGAACTTCCAGTATCTCTCCCAGTTCAGTGCTGGCTTCAGCTAAAACTCCTCAAAGGAGCAGCTCCAACAAGCAGAAGCTGTGGATTGTGAGCCACAACCTGTAAGTATTTTTATTTGTTAAAATTGATCTATGACATGCACAGTGTCTAGCGTTAACGGTATGTTGTAGCAAGGATGTAAACAACGGGAAATGCTGTTTGGCACAGCTAACAATTAAGGTACAAATTCATATTTATCAGTCAAACCGCTGTAAACACACACAATCTTCAGCAGCATTGCATTGTCTCTCTATGCGGCTGCGTTCCCTGTGTTATACATCTCAGATAAAATTGAAAAACATATGTGAACGTTTCATATTACTTACACATGCTTATTCCGGATATATGTGAAAGACATGTAACGCGTTGAGAAAGGAAATTGAATGAGTTGAGAAAAAAAAACATTATAACTCGCTTAACTTGTGTTGCAGGAGAAAAATCAATCAAAGCTCACGCGGGTCGTATTCCACATCTCATGCTTTATTCTCCTGTAAACAGCGTCACTGTGTATTACAGAAGAACAAATTAATTCGAGCATCAGAGAAAAAGAAAAATAAACATCGGTCCCGCGCACATGCGCTTCTCGTGTTACATGCGTCTACAGACTGTTCACACACACACACGCACGCACACACGTGCGCACACACACACACACACACACACACACACATAAAATGGCGATTCTCTTAAAGGAGCCACACCCTATTTTCACTCGTTACAGACACTTGTCAGATTTTATTTTAGAGAGCAGGCATGAGGTTCATCCTTTTCATTTTCTGTCTGATTAAGGCTCAAACAGATACTGCTAACAGCTAACTTACTCTGACTGACAGTATTTACACAGCTGAGGCAAAGCACATGCTTGTGGAGGCGTGACGCTTTACTGGTGATGTGGAGCCGATCCGCGAATCACAGCACATTATGTTAGCTGACCAATCAGAGTCTCTTGAGGGCGGGCCTTTCAGAGGAACTAGGAAACGTTTTCATGTTAGCAGAGTAGCTGTATATAATCAAAGTAAGATATATGATAAAATAACGCGATTTTCTACAAGCGAAGCATGAGCACACATTGCTTTGCATCTTATAAACACAACCAAGCCTTAAAATTACATTCTGGACCACCCCTTTAAATCTACTAATTGCAATTAGGTTGCATTAAAAAAAAAGTACAATATTTATATATTCTACATTTGTTGCAATACAAACAATTCTTATTATATAGTTAGACTTTTTAAAACAAATTTAATTAGCAAGGACACAGATAATGTGATAATCAGCCAGACTTATCGGTAACATTACAAATGATTTCTATTTTAAATATATACATTCATTCATTCATTTTCCTTCAGCTTAGTCGCTTTATTCATCAGGGGTTGCCACAGCGGAATGAACCGCCAACTTATCCAGCATATCTTTTATACAGCGGATGCCCTTCCAGCTGCAACCCAGTACTGGGAAACACCCATACACTCTCACATGCGCACACACATACACTATGGCCAATTTTAGTTTATTCAATTCACCTATAGCGCATATCTTTGGACTGTGGGGGAAACCGGAGCACCCGGAGGAAACCCACGCCAACACGGGGAGAACATGCAAACTCCACACAGAAATGCCAACTGACCCAGCCGGGACTCAAACCAGCGACCTTCTTGCTGTGAGGTGACAGTGCTAACCACTAAGCCACCGTGTCGCCCATATATACATACAGTCAATCCCGAAATTATTCATACCCCTGGGGGTATATGTATATATATATATATATATACCCGCTCACACTTCATCTTTAAAGGAAAACAGTAAGAGAATAACTGTAAATAAATCAAAAGTTGTGGGTGCTCAGATATAAAAATCCACAGTGCCTGCAACTGTTTTAGGACTCTCCCACCTCTTCATCTTCAGCCATAAACACACAGTTCATTGCCATGCATCATTGCATCTTGGATTCACTTTGGCTTTCAGCCTTCAGTATTAATTCAGTGTGTCTTCATTCAGGGTTCGGAGGTCTTTAGGCTGACTCGGCAGCGCAGAGGATTATATTGCACTCACTATGCATTTTGCATGACTGGACACAGCATATGATATTAGATGATGATTGTGGTCTGAATGAGATCAGGTGTAGCCAGCGGACTCACAGATTGTTTCTAGCTCAGTATCAGATGAGGAGGAGCTTTAAAACCGCTTGCTTTGGGCTGCCATGAACTCACACCTTCTGTGATTGCTGTAAACTGCATGAGCCTGTGAAACTGCTTGTGTGATCGTGGTTGGAGACTTGACATATCTACTCTCATGCTGAAATGCCAGTTTTCAGTTTTTTCTTAAAATCTCCAAAATATCAAGGTCAGTTGGTGGTTCATTCCACTGTGGCGATCCTGATACATGCAGGGAATGAGCTGAAAGAATAATAATTTATATATACAGTTGAAGTCAAAATTATTAGCCCTCCTGTTTTTTTCCTTTTTCAAATATTTCCCAAATGATGTTTAACAGAGCAATAATTTTTTCACAGTATTTCCTATAATATTTTTTCTTCTGGATAAAGTCTTAATTGTTTTATTTCAGCTAGAATAAAAGCAGTTTTTATTTTTATTTTCATTTATTTAAAACCATTTTAAGGTCAATACTATTACCCCCTTAAGGAATATTTATTTTTTGATATATTTAAGCTACTGAACAAACTGTTATATTTAGAAATATACTTAAAAAAAAATCTTCTTTCTGTTAAACAGAAATTGGAGAAAAATATACAGGAGGCTAATAATTCAGGAGGGCTAATAATTCTGACTTCAACTGTACATATATTTCCCCCTCAAATATATACAGATTGTAACTCAAAAAGTACAAATGTGTACCCCATAGTACCTTCACGGTACAAAGGTGTACCTTATGAAAAAGTACCATCCCAGGGACAGGTTTTGTACCTCTATTTCTGAGAGTGTAGTTAACAATTCATTGATTAAAATGGTCTGGTCAGAGCAAGTCTTCAGTCAACAATTCATAGATTTAAATGATCAAATTAGACTAAGTGCCCAACTACAGATTCACTGAATTCAGAAGACTCAGGAATAAGCTCAGGAGTAGGAGATCCTCAGAACTTGAGTAAGTTACTAATGGCATAATTTAACATTTAGTTAATTGTAAATGAAAATGATCTTTTGGTCACAACTGCCACTGATTTGTGAACTAAACACATTGTAAAATAGTGAGCTGTTTAAGTCTACTGCGTAAAATATCTGATTGTGGACCTGTATTTGTGTATTAGTGTCTGAATGGGGTTGGTCTTTATTACCTAAACATAACGTTAAAATGATACAAATGAATGGATCTTCTCTGTTGATGTTTCACATACTAGATGTCTGTTTCTTCTTAAAATGCTAACACATTTTTCCCAATGTGACACCTGCTGTGTGTGTGTATGTGTGAATGAGAGAGTGTATGGGTGTTACCCAGCACTGGGGGGTTGTGGTTGGAAGGGCATCCACTGCATAATACATATGCCAAAGTAATTGGCGGTTCATTCCCATGTGGCAACTAAGCCGACGGAAAGTGATTAAGTGACATTTGTTTTTATACTTTGTTTATAATTGTAAGCATTCATTCATTCATTCATTTTCTTTTTGGCTTAGTCCCTTTATTAATCTGGGGTCGCCACAGTGGAATGAACCACCAACTTATCCAGCATATGTTTTCTGCAGTGGATGGCCTTCCAGCTGCAACCCATCACTGGGAAACACCCATACACTCCCATTCACATACATACACTACGGACAATTTAGCTTACCCAATTCACATAGCGCATGTCTTTGGACTTGTGGGGGAAACCGAAGCACCCGGAGGAAACCCACATGAACACGGGAAGAACATGCAAACTCCACACAGAAATGCCAACTGACCCAGCCGATGCTCGAACCAGCGACCTTCTTGCTGTGAGGCGACAGCGCTACCCACTGCGTCACCGCGCCGCCCTAATTGTAAGCACAGGTTCTTAAATTAACAGCACACTGAAGTGGACGATTATCAGTGAATACTGACATATGTAAAATAATTTAACCGTCTAAAATGTAAATGTACATCTGAGGGTCGTTGTGGAGCTGTTTAATTTTATCATAATGTGTGCATAATGTTATGCATTTTCAGTGTGTGTTGTTTTGCAGTACTCAAGTGTGTATATTTGGAGGTCCTTGTTTTTATGCAGTATGTACTTTGCTCTCAAGCAAGGTTGTTTTTGCTGAATCCTGCTCTTGAGTGAAGTGGACCCCGGGGCCCAAACCGTGTGCCAAAAATGCTACAACATACTTCTATGCCCACAGACACACCTACGCAGAATTTGACTTCCATGCATGCAAATACAGTCATTCTTCAATCTGATAAGACTCATGCTCACTAATGGGCCATAATATTTTAGAGCATTTTAGTAAAAGCGCTCTCGGGACATATCTCTGAGCTGAGAGATTCCCAAGATCCAAAAGAGAAGAGATGAATGCCATGAGTTATTTCAGCCATTTCATCTTCATTTGCTCAGGTTTTTACTACCTTGATACTTTGATGTGTTCTGCACAGAGTGAGCGTAAGTGGGTGACAGTTTTTCAGAGCTTCTGTGAACAGAGGTCACAGGTGACTCACACACAGCCTTTCAAATAACCATATGCTAACAGGAATGCTGTGAGATGCATAGCATGTTTATACGTAGCAGAGCAATCGCAAAAGCTATTTTTAGAACAACTCGAGGGTTTGTAAATGGTGAACTTTATCCATTTTGGGGTGTACTATTCCTTTAAGAACACACTTTCATGTTATTAATCAGTCTGTATTTACTCAATGACTAAACTGAGAGTGATGATTTAAGTCAATGGCTGTTTCTCAATTCCAAGAACGCAAAGAACGGACTTGAGAGAGAAATGAGATGCTGCGTTCTTCCTGATGGTCACATGACCTTCACGTGTTTTTAACAGAAAATTATTTAAACATTACAGCATTCATACAATGATTTATTGTTTTCCCCTTTTCAATATATATAACATGCACAGAAAACAAAAATACAAATAAAACATACGAGTTTCAGCAAATAAACACCCTTGTGTTTATGCCTTTATTAAGATTTTCATGTTAATGTTTACTTTCACCATCTCATTTAGGGAAAGTCCTGAGATAAATAAATTATATCTCTGAACTTTAATATTAAACAGGTATAAAATGTTGTGCTTGCCACCTCCTTTATTTAGCCGCAATGACTTCTGGGACATCTTGAGCGAGTTTTTCGCTCAAGTCTGCATCAATGCATCCTACATATCAAGAACGCAACTGGGAACTTACACACATCCTCCGTTCTTGCGGTCTTGAGTTTTGGAACTGAACTTTGACGGTTGATGATGACGTTACACGAGAACACGAGGACACAAGATCGCCGAAGAACGCATATTGAGAAACAGCCATAGTTTATGATCATTTGCAGATCGGGTTACATTCACACTGTGAGGATTAGTGCTCAAATCAGATTTTTTTTTTCAGATTAGGTTTAACATTATTAATTTGGCCATTTTCACAGACAACGGTGTGTATTTTATGAACAATAAATGGTTGTTTTGCTAGTACTAATGCGCATTTCAATGTCTGAAACCTAAAATAAGTGTTATGTGATTGATAAGTTGCAATAAACATTTACATTTTTTTATTTTCAATTCATCTCGTATTAGATAATAAGAACTCCCATTTTCAGGTTTAAATGTGATTTATTTTTCTGTGTCACTGAATATTTGTTTTCGAAAAGAATTTTGGGGGAAAAAAACACGCAGCTCCATCAAAACATTCTATTTCCACCTCAATTTATCTAGTTGTAAGACCCTAAACATTCAGCAAATATTAATTGCGCAATAATAGTGCATTGAAACATCAAATGTGGCTTCTAAAAAAATTTAACATGGTGGTTTTTATTGCAATCTACAATAGTTTTTTATATACATACTCTATAGAGTATGTGTACGTCATCTGCAATTATAAATATAATTTCTCACTTATATATAACTACTGAGCTTAAGAACAATTTCTGTAGGTGTATCCTGCAGAAAAATAACAAAAACAACTGAATTTCTCTAAGTTCTGATACATTTTCCAAGGTCAGAGGTTGATGTTTATTTCTTCCCTTGATTTCAGTGGATGAGACCGAGGCCTGTTGATGAGCATATGTGATTACATCAGGCTGCAGATGGAAGATGAAGTGTGAAAATGGAGCGACCTGTGGGAGTCTCGCAGAGGAAATCAATATTACTTTCTTTGGAATCCTCTTTCTCTCACCATCTGCGAGGTACAGATTCCCATCTCTGTCATGCCGGTAAACACAAACTCAGCTATATGTGTGCTTAGCACTTATGAAATATTGGTGATATTTGCCATTGTTTGATCATATATCATATATGAGTGAGCTACTGAGATAAACGAACAACTCATAACCAGCCTCAGCATGACTCACTGAGCTGATGTCCAGTCAACAGAGAGGTGGTTCAATCTGCACCTGTATTTAAGCTTATCAGACAGATGCAGGGTGAACAGATACTATATTATTAATATATGCGGACATATTTTCTGCAAAACACTACTCTTTCTCTCTACATATATTTTTTTCCTGCTAACTAGCAAGTTTTGAATACTGAAGGGCTAGTCTGAGGAAAATGATATAATTTACAATGTTTTATTGGCGTCACACTAAAAAGTGAAATACAAGAAAATACATAAAAAGAAAACATGACTTTCTTCATAATATGTAGGATCTATAAAACTAGAGTTGAAATATGGGCTTGTATTGGGTAAAACAAGATTTGTTTTAAACATATGAGGACACGTATTACATATAAATGCAATCCCACCATATCTTAAACCCCAATATAACTGAAGCTTTACTATACAAAAAAACTAAATCATAACTCCAAGGCACTCTACACATTAAATACCCCTGAAGCATTTTTAGTTTGATTCTCAAAATAAAAAATAGAGTTTAAAAAGGTTTTCAAGAAATGTTTTCTCTAGCTGTGGTGATTATGCCACAAGGCCTTCTCCACCTTGAAATACTTCTTTGACATGGAAATGTTTTCTGGTTGATTTCTACACATCGCTCAGTCTTTGGGGGTAAGATGCAAGTAAGAACAGGAACATTCTGTTAAAAAGCTGATACTTTTTTGTGTTTGAAGCCACAATACATGTGTTTTGTTATTAGAAATTGCTTATTTAAAACACCAGCAATAACAAAGATATACAGTAGCTTGACTGCATCATGAAGAAGAGTGGAATCATGGGAGTTGACATATTAGCATAGTCATGGAAATACAGCAGACAGGACTCATGTTCGTGGATGAGGTAAAGATGTAAGTTTTATGAATATTGCAGTTTGATCATTTAAATACACAATATTTAATTGTATGAAAGTGCTGTAAATAGAATAGGCCTGCTAATCTACTACTCACACAGGTCACTTTATCTCTCAAGTGCTGTTTTACATAGTTGAAACAATAACAAAAACTAGATATGTACTGTACATTTTGTGAAGAAAATGAGAGTGGGGTTTGGTGTGGCAAAACTCGGCGCTGGGCAGTTGCTAGGGGGTTCCGAGAGGTTGCTAGGGTGTTTTGAGTAGGTTTGAGTGGTTGCTAGGGTGCTCTGAGTGGTTGCTAAGGTGTTGCTAGGCAGTTGCTAGGATGTTCTGAGTGGTTGCTAGGCGGTTACTAATGCGTTGCTAGGTGGTTAGTAGGGTTTTCTGAGTGGTTGCTAAGGTATTGCTCAGCAGTTGCTAGGGTGTTCTGAGTGGTTGCTAAGACATTGCTAGGTTGTTGCTAGGGTGTCCTAAGTGGTTGCTAGGCAGTTGCTAAGGTGTTGCTAGGTGTTTGCTAGGGTATTCAGAGTGGTTGCTAGGCATTTGCTAAGGCATTACTATGCAGTTGCTAGGCAGTTACTAGGCTAAGCTGCTAGGCTAATAAAACACATGCAAGATCAGAGATTTGGTTTATCCTTGTGTTTTCACCTAATAGAGATATTCCTGCTAACAGAACCGGGAAATGAGGATGAATAAGAGGCAGGGTGTCATTTCATGGTTTCAGTGAAAGTAAAACCAACATTGTATGGTAACCACATGCCATTGAGGGACAATATATTATCAAATTTCTCTGAATTTCAACAACATTTGGGATAATGTAAGTACACAAGTAATGAGAAGATCTAACCTATTTTCCCTTTATTACTGTTGCTGTTTGCTGTAAAGCAGTATATCATATAAAGTAGTGGACATGACTGCAGTGATGATTTGCAGAACTTGTGCAAACATATCTTAGATTTCTAAATGTTTTTTCTCACTTCTGTCATTTTTTCCTGTGTTTATTTTGCTATTGAGAGAAACACACACTTTCATATTCATCTAAACAGCACTGCCAGAAGCAAGAGTGACTTTGGGACGGATGTTAACAGATAGCGAACATCAGCTATTTCAAACCTATTTTTACCCCTAAGCAAACAACAAAAAGCAACTTCGCTTTTAGTGTGTCAGGTTTTTCATTCGGCTAATATTCCCTCAGTCTGTGCACCATCAGGCATATGTCCGAGCATATTAGTCCAGTCAGGTAGAACAAAAACGACACTGTGAGCATTGCTCAGTCATGGGGGGTTGAGTGTGAATCATTATGCCCCCACAGGCTCTGCTGATAAAGACCACCCTACTGTGTGCTCATGCCTGGACTGGGTAATTGGACCGGTGAGGTAAAAATGGCCACACGGACTCCAGAAACATGGAATTAACTGCATATTGACAGCGGTAAACTTGGCGGACTCCCAGGGCTGAATGTTGATTTTTTGAACTTGTGTGAGAAACTAACAAAAACAAAGCTTTATAAATTACGGAGCAGTAAATTCAGACAATAAGTACCATATTTTTGTACTCATCGCAAAATCTATATCTCTCCAATGTTTTGATGGAGAAAAAAGATGTGCTGGCCAATGAGTGGCTGAGTTGTGTAAAAAGCTGATATGCTTAAATAAAACAAGACCTTAAGTATAAAAAAAGCTTTATGTGTGTCTTTCAATCTGCTGCCAGCAAAGCAAGAATGAAAGGAATGCAGAGACTGCCAGCATTATCCTTGTTAGTGTCTGCAGATAGAATGTTTTACGAGACAAAGGATCCATACTCTGCTGGAGAAATTAATGACTTTCTTTGAAAAGAGGGTCTCGGTGTTGTTATGGAAACCTCTTCTCAAGAGATGCTAATAAGCTCGAGCCTAAGCAAAAGAACCAGTTTTGAATGTGGAAGTAAAACTTGAGCCTGTTTTTAATGCATTATGTTTGCAACATTGCAGGACATAATTGTCGCCACTTGCTTAGGCAACCATCACTAGTGCTATTTTATTTTATTTATTTTTTTCATTTCAGCTCACATCTTATCCTGTCACGGGCATGTATAATAGAATAAATTGTGTTTATGAGAGGTCATAATCACATCAGTTGTTTATTCAAAATAATCACAGACATGTTTTTCTATAACAACCAAATAAACAACAACACATCACCATAGCAACTAAATGGAAAAACAAAAAAAAACTATTCAGAACAGCTTAATGCAACCTCTTTTGACCTGAGGTGGATTTCCCAAATCCCATTAAATCGTTAACCAACTAAGATTGCAAGTTCTGGTGATTCTGTGTTTCTCGAACCCATTGTTCGAACTAGGGCTGCACAATATTGGAAAAATCTGACATTGTGATATTTTGTTTTTCTGCAATATATATTGTAATATAGATACAAATGAACCAGACTGCTTCAATAGCTCTATTTGGAAAGAATTCATTAATTTAAATTGATTGGGATGATTCTGGAGGGGATTGAATCATTCATTCATTCATTCATTCATTTTCCTTCGGCCTAGTCCCTTATATATCAGGGGTCACCACAGCGAAACCGCCAACTATTCCAGCATATTTTTTTTACGCAGCGGATGCCCAGCTGTAACCCAGTACTGGGAAACACCCATACACTCTCACATTCACACACACTCATACACTACGGCCAATTTAGTTTACCCAATTCACCTATAGCACATGTCTTTGGACTGTGGGGGAAACAGGAGCACCCGGAGGAAACCCACACGAACACAGAGAGAACATGCAAACTCCACACAAAAATGCCAACTGGCCCAGCCGAGACTCGAACCAGCGACCTTCTTGCTGTGAAGCAACAGTGCTAACCACTGAGCCACCGTCAATAGTCACATTGCAGAATGTGCAATGTTGAGTTGGTATGATAGTTGGAGCAAGAGTTGTAACTGTAAAAAGTATCATTTGCATGTGTTTTTAAGGACTGTGTGCGAATTCAAAAGAGCTTAAAGAATTAAGGCACAAGAAACTTTATAATTTGTAACTTCAATAAATGTTAATTTTATAGAATTATTAATATGATAAAGACTACAGTGTTATTTTACATTTCTTTTTTAACTTCTGTACCTGAATACTATTAAGACCGTAAAGCACTGTTTGTTTCATTTGTATTTTTGCTCTGATGTATTTATCAATGCTTGAAAATTTATTTCAAAATGTATTGTATTTTATTTTTTATGCAAATGATTCAATCCCCTGGTACATTTCTACCATTTTGTTTGTCCTTTTTCTTAACAGTTTGTATGTATGTAAATGCTGTATGTAAATGTTGACATAATATTATTCTTGTAAACAATTTCCATTGTTTCAAGAATAAAAATGGTATCATCATATTTAATATTAAATCATATTTAAAATGCATGCACATAACCACAAAATGTAATGATTACTGTACAGTTCTTGCCATTGGTTACAAAGGACTTATAAAATAACTTTTGGATTGATCTCTTCTTGTAAACTGAGAAATATGGATCCAGACGTCAATTAAATTACCACACGGCCTTGATGTTTGTCACCAACCCTCTGGATCTGGACGGCAATAAAAATCACAGACCAGGCCCTGCAAATGTAGAAACCACCTTACAGTACGTCTCTGCAAAACACTACAACTGTCTGAGTAGCGATTTTGATGTGAATACACAGCTTGTTACAACGTGACTGAAATAGAATCTCTTGACCCTCAAAGATGGTGAATAACGGAGCGGTAAACGCCAGTCTTGACTACGGGAAAATGGGTCTTCTGCATATGCATGAAAGAGGACCTGAGGAGAGATCTGACCCAATTGAAGACATCATCAGTAATGATGAAGTTCAAATATGTGGAACTCAAATACCCCTGCGCTCAGAATGTACAGTTGAACTTGAATTATTAGCCTCCTGTGATTTTTGATCTTTTAAAAATATTTCCTAAATGATGGTTAACAGAGCAAGGAATTTTTCACAGTATTTCCGATAATATTTTTTTTCTTCTGGAGAAAGTCTTTTATGTTTTATTTCGGCAAGAATAAAAGCAGTTTTATTTATTTTTTTAAAACCATTTTAAGGTGGATTTTTTATAGCCCCTTAAGCATTTTTTTGATTGTCTACAGAACAAACCATTATTATAATGATTTGCCTAATTACCCTACCCTAACTTAACCTAATTCACGTAGTTAAGCATTTAAATGTCATTTTAAGCTGAATACTATAGTATCTTGAAAAATATCTAGTATGAAAAATATCATAATATGAAAGTATGAAAAATATCATCAATAATAAAATATCATCGATAATATCATCAATAAATAACATCAAAGTATGAAAAATATCATAGTAGAAAAATATCTACTATGTACTGTCATCATGGCAAAGATAAAAGAAATCAGATATTAGAAATTAGTTAATAAAACTATTATGTTTACAAATGTGCTGAAAAAAATCTTTCCGTTAAACAGAAATTGAGGGAAAAAAAATATACAGGGGGCTAATAATTCTGACTTCAACTGTATATTTATAGTTTTATATTGGAATTTTTGTTAAAATATGTCTGTCTGACCCATCTGTAGCACTCTACTCCCATTATCAGCGCACTTGATCTTTTGAGCATAGACGTGCTGTTAGGAGAATCATTTTTTGCAATCAACATGGGAAATGACATTCTAGCTAAAGGCTTTAGATGTTTGCCGGCTACAGCTTCTGTTTGTATTGTGGTTTGAAATATTTTTCCTCATAAAAGTTGAAATGCGTCACCTGTGGGTCCACTGGCTCTGGGCTCTTAGATATTAAAGGACAAACGTCCAACATGTCGGCTCAGTGCAGAATTTCATGTCTCGCCTGTTTTCCTAGTACTGCAGACTACCTGTAACCTTTAACAGCTCCTGAGACTTAATGTCAAGTCTATACGGTATGAACAAGGCACTCCTGATAACAGACCAGACAGAAGGGGGGAAAAAATAAAGGATAAAATATAATCGTGATGTCTTACGAATACAGATACTATCACAAGCGCATACGCATGACTTGGCAATACAAATTAGTTCAAGAGCATCTCCTAAAAATGGCACTTTTATGAAGATTATGCTGAAAAACCCCTGTTGCCATGAGACCTCTGGTTATTCATGCGGTCTAAGGATTCAAGTTAATTACACACTAATCGGATAAAATTAATTGCACTGACAGCGCAATCTGAGAAAATGAATTGTAATGCTTTTCCTCTTTTGTTTTGTCAGAGCAGCTTTGGTGGGCGCATTTTGTCTTTTCAGCATTTTGAAGTAAAACAACTTAAAAGGGCATTGAAGATCAGCAAAAAATACTAAAATCATGATCCATATGTTCATTAAAACATGCTGAATTAAAGAACACTGCATCTATCTATCTATCTATCTATCTATCTATCTATCTATCTATCTATCTATCTATCTATCTATCTATCTATCT
>CAIGQV010019070.1:13318954-13336832 GCA_903798115.1 Danio jaintianensis | reverse complement strand
TGGAGAGCTCCACACCGAGGCGGCCATCCGCGGCGCCATCTTATGACTAGTTAGTACATTTCCACGTCCTTGAAGAAATCCTAAAATATCCAAATAGTTCTCGTTGCAGCCTGTTCGTCATGCACATTGAAGTGAGCATGCGCAACATGATGTACTGCATGTGTTTAAACGCACAAGATGTCCATTACATAGTGGTTGTTGTAACGCACAAGCTGTGGTCACACTAAAGATTTGATTTGATTTGATGGATGCGATTTTGCAGGTCAGAGTTCAACAAGATTGATCAAGATTGAACTTCAGAATGCACTGACATGCGAAACTTGTCACACAAGCTTGTGTTTCGTTCTGCCGCATTCACCTGGGTATGAATGGAAGTCTATGAGGTGAAAAGTGCAGTGTGAGCTTTACTGCTGTTATGGTTGGGTTTAGGCTTGGGGTAGGTGTAGACGTTAATAACTGTGAGAGGTAGGTTTAGACGTTAATAACATGTCTAAACCTGTCTAAACATGTCTAAATACAATGTAATGTGTAATTTAATAATTAATAGAAATGATTCTCGTTTGGACAAGCGCTCACATATACACAACAACTTAATGTACATAAGCATTCTACACACATTCATTCATGAAATCAAGATACTAGAGGACACGCACTACTAATGTAAGCTAACACATACATGACGTCGACATGTCATCACTGTGAGTGTCTCAAAACAATCTGCTGAAAAGCTATTCACTGAATATTTTTAACATATTATTTAATACACAACATTGGCCATTGGAAAAAAATAAGAAACCTGTTGCTCTTCAGATAGAAATCAGTTCCTCTTTTTTTGCAATACTATAGCTGTGTTCTTCACAGCTATAATATCATCTCATCGATGTCCTGAATAGTTTAGTCTGTCTTGTTTTTAAATAAAATCTGTCTTGAGTCATAAGGGTAAAGCATGAGGAGCTGCGAGGTAATCTATTTCAGAAAAAAAAAAGACAGATTTTGGACAGATATTCTGTTCTGCTGTTATTCATGCAGAGAAGGGAAATGTACTACCCGAGAGTGAGAAGACATTAAGAGGCTGTCCATAAAGCCGCCGCTTTTGTTTTCCATCTGTGATCAATGTACCAAGATTGTAGTCACACCATCCCATCCTTGTGGCGCAGATGTCATGGTTCGACTGTAATCCCATTTCTGAAAGAGGATTTCTCACCCATCAAATTACTGTTCCCCGGCACGCTTTCCCCTCTGAACGCATCCAATCGGAAAGATCTCTCTGACCTGCTGATAGAATATCATGGCCTCTTCACTGTAGGAAGTTATGCATTTAGAAAGAGAAAATATATCTTTGGGAAATATGGCTGCAATCACGGGGAACTAAATATTTTGCTCCACTCTGCATGAAACCGGATTTTGCCCAAAGGAGACCTTTAAAATGACATTTTCAGATGATTGCTGGTCATTTACATTTTTCACTGTGAAAAATTTAAAAAGCAAATAGAACTCAATGAAATTTCAATGCAATTTGCATTCGCAAACTCAAGTTTCCTTGAGTAGAGGTTAATAAACTACTTTTGATATTTATGCAAAGAGTGACACAGGAAATGTTCTTTTTGCTTTTTCAGTTTTTTGTTTTTGTTTGGTCTTTCTTTCCTACACACTTATCCAACAGAGTGTGTGGAGATTAACTGTTAATTTACAATGAATATTAAAACACTTTTTGTGGTCTTTTTTAAATGCAGTTTTTTCAGTTATTTTATTGAAAACTATGTTCTATTCTATTTTTCTGTGTGTAAACTATAATGCATGTTTTTTAGGATTAATTTGATAAACAAGCTGCATTTTATTTAAAACTAATTATGGTGAGGGGGCAGCATGGTGGCTCAGTGGCACTGTCGCCTCAAAGCAAGAAGGTCGCTGGTTCGAGTCCCAGCTGGGCCAGTTGGCATTTCTGTGTGGAGTTTGCATGTTCTCCCCGTGTTGGTGTGGGTTTCCTCTGGGTGCTCCGGTTTCCCCCACAGTCCAAAGACATGCGCTATAAGTGAATTGGATTAATTAGATTGGCTGTAGTGTATGTGTGTGTGTGTGAATGCGAATGTGGGTGTTTCCCAGTACTGGGTTTTGGCTGGAAGGGCATCCGCTGCATAAAACATATGCTGGAATAGTTGGCGGTTCATTCCGCTGTGCCGACCTATGATAAATCAGAGACTAAGCCGAAGGAAAATAAATGAATGAATGAAAAATAAAATAAATAAATAAATAAATAAATATATAATAAAAATGGAATAACTCAACATTCTTTGTTTTTTTATATATTTTAATAATATTTCAAAAAAAGTTTTTTTGTTTGTTTGTTTTTATTTGCAGCCTTAGTGGTATTTTGACATTTCTTAGAAAACATTTCCATTCACATTCATTTATTTAGCAGAAGCTTTTATCCAAAGTGACTTAAAGTTGAGAACAATAGTAGCAGGTTAAGCAGAAATATAAATAAACAAATAAATTCTGCTTGTTGACACAATCCATTAAGAAATATTGGCAAATAAACATCTTGGACAAAACAAAGCTAAATGTGTGCTGTCAGTAAAAATCTAACAGACATCTAATAATTGTATATAACTAGACTAGTCATCAAATTGACAGATTAGATCATTCATTTATTCCTTTTTTGCATAATGTATGTATAAAGCGATGGGATTCATAATTTTGGAAAGCATATGATAAAAACATGAAAGAAATCCTGCAGGCTTACATTAAAATACGCACACTCTAAGAAATGCTAGAAATGCTAAAATGCAACCCAAATTGGGTAAAATATGGACAAACCCATGCATTGGGTTAAAAAAAATTAACCCAGCAGTTGGTTTAGTCCGTATTACACCCAGAATTGGGTTGAAATAACGCAGCATTTTTTAGAGTGCATGAATTTTAAAAAGACTGTTGACTTAGGCCAGTAGCAACTACATAGAACCCCATAGCGACTGCATAGCAACACCCTGGCAACCACCCAGAAACCCTGTGTGTGACAGGAGGTTTTGCCCAACCAAGCACCACACCTACTTCAAAAACTGCAAAAAATCCATTACATTTCCCCCCCTTTTTTTACAGTGTATTGTACCCTCAGGAGCGTTTCTGTCAACAGAACAACTGCATCCAACCAGAGAAAAGCCAAAGCCTGCGGTAGCACAACATATCAAAGGCTGACTAATTTAATCCCTAAACCTATTGTGTTTAGACTGGCAGCAGTCACACAAGGATTAGCATGTCATTGTTCCATGATCTCTCCCATTATCTGCTTGCGTTGTTCTAATGCATAATCCATAATAAGCCGGGTTTTACATTAATTACCTTACAGTGATCTGTAGCCTGTTTAAATTAAAATTTCCCTGAAAAAGTAGAAAAAGAAATTGTGAACTTCTTAGTTAGGAGTGTTTTTTATTATTATTCCTGGAAATTGCAGTACTGATGTTTCTCCAGAGACTCAAATAACATTAATGGTTATGAATATTGATCTAATATGTACATATGCTGCATAAAACTGACTTTTTAATGATCTGTTTAACCCTGTAGCTCCTTTATCTATAAATCATAAAGGAGCAATAAGACTTTTTAGCTATTCCTCCAGAACTTGGCCCACTTTTTCAGTGCACACTTGTGGGAGTTATAGTAAGTCTTTTATGCTCTGGATATTCCCATGACAGCTCAGTTTAGCGAAGAAGCAACTTCAGAGAAATCTGGCTATTTTCAGACACAGACCTTTCCTGTGTGCAATACCTGTCTTTTAAGTACACAGCGCAGACGCTTTAAAAATTGATACGTTTCTGTTAGCTGACAAACCATCTACTAAGACAGAATAACATCTTTTGACATTGGTTGGATCTAATGTATCATGCCGTACTACAAACAGTACTAAAAAGCTTTTATTGTTAGCCAGTGATGCCCTCAGCTTCTCTGGAAGTGCATGTACTCTCAGTGCCATGCTCTGCTGAGCTTGATTCTGTACCTGCCGTAGGGTATCATTTGTAAGGCTTATTAGAGCAGCTTTGTGTAACTAGATAAAATTCTCCTCCCTGCACTCCTTTAGCAAAAAAATGTCTGCATGTCTATATTCAGAATGTATGCTGGTTTCAGCAGATCCTGTCTGTTGTTCTGGATTTTTTTTTTTTACTTATTAGTCTATTTGTGTAGCTCACTGTTATACAGTATGTAAACATATAAAATGGAAAGCATGAAGGCTCAACCAAAACACAACCATAACCAAATATATGAATGGGATTGTACGAATTAGCTACTTATTTGGCAAAATGTAAGATACTGTTGATTTTTGCACATGTATTTCTATGCTGATGTGCAACATAGCTATGGTTTACACTTTTTAAAAGGCATCTTAATCAAAGCTTGATTCAGACCAACCTTGACACAACGGTTGTTGCTAGATCAGATATAGTTGCGGCCGGAAGTTAATGAAAATGATTTATATTATTTATTAAATTTCCAATTAATTGTATTTTATTAACGTCTACCCCCACTCCAACCCTAAACCCAACCGTCACAGTAACGTAAAAACAGTAGTTGTACCGAGTATTATTTATGTTATCTATTAAATTACCCAATAAATTGTATTATTTAACGTCTACCCCTACCCCAACCCTAATCCCAACTGTCACAGTACTGTAAAAATATTAATTATTGTTATACAGTGTCATAAAAAATGCTGCTATATTGATGTGCATATCACACTTCCGGCCGGCCGTGTATCCTATCTAGACTTTACCTGACACAACCAGTATGGTCTAATTCTCTGACAAATTATTCAGATGAGCCAGATCTCTTTAGTGAATCAAAAACAAAGTCCAAACAGTGTTGTCTGCTTCACTAATGGAGGATTTTTATGAACTGGTTCTTTTTAGTGAATCAAAAGTACAAGTACAAGCAGTGTGGTGTGTTCCGTGTGTTCCAACAAGTGACATCTAATTTACTGATGGAGGATTGTTATGAACTGGTTCTTTTTAGTGAATCAGAAACCAATATTGTGATAAATGTGGTCCATTTCCCTAACAACTGACTCTCATGCCTCTTTCTACTGACTCAAAAACACATAACTGTATAGTATGATAATCACAGTCCAATTTCCCCCCCAAAAAAGTCTCCAGTCAATGACTAGTGAAACAAAAACAAACACAGTGCAACAAACATAATTATGATTCCCATAAAAGACTGTTACTGTGAATCAAAAAACATTGTCCATGATAATCACAGTCCCAATAAAGGTCTCCTGCCAGCCATAAATAAAATTCATAAATCAAATACATATACACTACCAGTGTAGTCTGATTCTTTATGGAAGCTTTTTTTGAACCAGTTCGTTAAATAAATCAAAAACATACAGAGCAACCAGTGTAGTCAGATTCCCTAACAAAAATTCTATGAGCTGATTCATTTGAATGAATTAAAAACAAAGTGTAGTCAGTGTGGTCTGGTTCAATAATTAAGCTGGTTCTTTTTAGTGAATTAGAGAAAACAGTGTTATTCATAGTCCAATACCCTAACAAGCAATTGAATACTGAATCAAAAGCATACAACTTGTGCAGTCTGTATTCCTTCAAATAAAGCAAATGTTTTCAGTGAATAAGAAACATTTACTGTAATCACACGGTTTGATTTCCAAACAAATCACTTTGGATATGTCTGTCAATGACTATAGATTACCTACAATTTGTTTTTGTTTTTTGAGTAATAAATCCCAAACCCAACAGCAAAAATGTAATAAAAAATGTAAATTAATCAATTGGTTAGTCCATTCTTTGCCCTAATTTGAGTTGAAACATTTAGGGGAGAGTGTAGATAAAGTAAGATTAGTTTTACAAAGTTAATTTTTTTTTCAAATTCCAATTAATTTGCTATATTATTTAGTGCGGGCGACGCGGTGGCGTAGTGGGTAGCACGTTCGCCTCACAGCAAGAAGGTTGCTGGTTCGAGCCTCGGCTGGGTCAGTTGGCATTTCTGTGTGGAGTTTGCATGTTCTCCCCGTGTTCGCGTGGGTTTCCTCCGGGTGCTCCGGTTTCCCCCAAAAGTCCAAAGACATGCGGTATAGGTGAATTGGGTAAGCTAAAATTGTCCGTAGTGTATGTGTGTGAATGAGTGTGTATGAATGTTTCCCAGTGATAGGTTGCAGCTGGAAGGGCATCCGCTGCGTAAAACATATGCTGGATAAGTTGGCGGTTCATCCCGCTGTGGCGACCCCAGATTAATAAAGGGACTAAGCCGAAAAGAAAATGAATGAATGAATGAATAATTATTTAGTGCAATAACATTTACATTTGCTTTAAGGGAATTTTTGGACCTACCATGTTTTCCTATTTGTTTAAGCTAATCTTAATATCCTTGTTAACTAAACTATTTAATTTAAAGATTTAGTTTTGCTGTTAAATATAGTGTTAATTTCATGTCCACTATATCCAAATAAATACTATCACTGTTTATTTCCAGATGCCATGCACTCTTTTTAAAATTCCATCTAATGAAACATTTGTGAGTGTGCTTTAAGCATACGCTTTATGCCTACTATACAGATTATGTGTTCCATTTAGTTTGAGCTAAGTCATATGTTCAGCTTCAGATTCTATCCGAAAAGTAATTCTGACCGTGTTGATCCAATCTCCCCCTGCATTTTAAACCTCCCCCATTCTTCCACACCGCAGATGGAAATGGCACACGATATAAAGGCAGATTCATTTATGCCAAAGACCACACAATGTGCAGCGTCGGCCCTCTGTTTCCCCCGTTCCGTATCCGTGGAGATCCACAATGTTCCATTACAGATGACATGGCTCTCCACTTGATGTAATTCACTGCTGCTCCTTCTCAGCTCTGCCCTCTCTCTTTGAGTGGGCCACGAGAACAGCGTCTGAATAATACATACATGGAAGAGTTTCTCCTGAGCCACAGATCCGCGCTCCTCTGCTCGTCAGGCAGAAAATGAAACCTCTCCTTCTGTGCTGTCACCTCCTCCTCCTCAGCAGTGGCGGATTGCAGTGAAGGGCTTGAATGCTAATGAGGAATCATCAAACATGAACGCAACTCTTCAAGTCCTTCAAGAGGTTCGCCTGAAGACTAGTTCAGCATGACACTGACAATGTAAAGATAAAAATTTATGGCTCGCTACACTGGCTTTCCATTAACTTAGCTCGGGTGTCACGGAGAAGTGTTTGATTGCCGCGGAAGTTGTTTTGCCTGACTTTTGGTACTCCATTTTTAATGGTCCGGCGATTCCGGAGTAAAACTTCCGAACCCTGCGCGCAGACTCAACTTCCCATTCGTTTTGCACAGTCACAAGGGCACTGGCTAATTAGCATGCTGTATCCTTGAGTCACGTAGGATGCTCCAAGTAATTAAAGTGAAATATTGCAGTGTGGAGGCGGAAGATGTGACGGTACCCTCCTCTCTGCTTGAGAACAAATCCCTCACATTACAGACAGTGCGAGCTCCATTAATAACCCAGGCAACAGTTGTCAAGAGTTTGGGTAGTCCTGTGGGGAAAGCTGAAGAAATAGGAGGGAAGAGGGAAAGAAAAAAAACAGGCTTGCAGTGATGTGAGGCCATATGGCTCTGCATATTTCAGGATGATAAAGTCCTCCGCTGAGGACAGAATAATACAGAGATGTCTCCACTTAGCAGGCAGAAGCACAAGAGGTAATGAAAATGGCAAAGCCATGAATTTTGCACTTCAAAGCAAGCCGTGGACCTTTCAGAGATACAAATGCACCAGCAGAACACTGTGTACTGAATATTTTGCAAACTGCATGAAATATAAATCATTAAGTATATCAGAATCAGATTTGAGAAAAAATTATGCATACAACCTAACAAAAAAAGGATAAGACACAGATACCAATTTACCCTATCACGTTAGCTGTGTGTCATTAAAAGTATATTTGTGAACTGGACAGTTGACTGGAATGAGATTCGTTGATCATGTTTACACCTGATATTAAGATTTTTGTATATCACAATCATAAGTGGATGACATTAAATACAAGTGTAAACTGATAAAAACAGTTGATTAATACTGGTTTATTTGATTTAGACATGTGAAATCAAAGTGTTTCACATTTTAATTAAGTTCTTTAAAAATAAAAATGACCTTTATGTGGTTTTAAACGTTTGATTCTTGAACGTTTGAAGTTGTGAGATTCTTTCTTCTGTTAAACAGAAAAATATTTAAAATTTAAAAGAAAATAGTTTAGGTTTCACATTAGTCAAGGTGGTTAAATTAATGTAACTTACTTTACTTATATTAATTAAATTAAGGTCAAATGAATCACTTTGAGACCATTTAAAAAAAACAAAAAAAAAGATGTCTTAAAGTGTCTTGGGGCAAACTGTAAACACTGATAGAATCAATGGTATTCATTCAATCAGTGGTAATCAAAACCCACAGATTCAGTTGCAGCCAACTATTTGATTTTTCATAGTCATTTTAAAAGCAAGCTACTTCCAATAACAAGTGGTCAGTCGAGACGCATCATTTTTTCCACTTGGTAATAAAAAGTGTTCAAACGTGTCTCTTGTGACCACTTTTGTGTGGATTTCATCAAGATCCCTCTCTCTTTCATCATGTATTACATCGCTTTAAGGAAAAGCACTATTAAATGAAAGGAAAGGAGTGAAGGAAGTGAATGGAAAGGATGTGGATGGCAACCATGATTTCTTTCATAATTTGTGTCTTGGTAAAAGGCACTGAAGTGTGAAATGCCTTGTTTTGGTGCAATTTCTCACAACAAGTCTCATAATGATCACATATTTGGACAGGAGGCTAAGAGAAGGTCTTCATTCGGCAACATCAGGGTTTACAAAAGCAATCCAATTGAATGCATTTTCAAACTACCACTAAAAGCAGTTGAATGCGTACAAGCTCAAAATATTTAGACCCTGTTCACTCTTGTATTTACTGTCGCCTACACTTGTGATCAGATTGACAAAAACTGCACAGGTCACCAGATGAAAGTGACAAGAGCACTGAGATTATACTGTGGATACAAATTAACGAGACTCAGAGGGTGAGGTACTAGAGACCAGCTTTATTTTAAATGCTGACAGTGTTTAAAATGAGCACTTGAAAGTGCCTGGAGTTCAGCTCTCCTGTTAAGCTAAAAGCTTCTCACAAATAACAGTGTCTTTGTTGCTGATTCAGTGTCTTGTCCATTGAAATACACGCAGCATGAAGGAACATTCGGACTGAATACTGAACGAAAGAGTTGCATGCATTATATGTCAAATAAATAATAACTTTGTTAAATGAATAAATCATGAGCAGTGTTTATCATACTCCTTTCAATACTGAGATACATACAGTATGCATAAAAATCAGTTCAGCTTTGTGTGATTTAAAATTGCTGGCTGGTTGATAAGAAGGAAAATATGTGTGCACATGTATCCTGTGCTTCTGTTCTTTTTTATTCTCTAGACGGAAAAACTGAATAATATTATTGAAGAATAATTAATGTATAGAGTTTTCATGGGGATTTGTGTCCATTAGCAACATTATATCCTGCTTCTCATACTATTTGGGAAATCTTCCATTTTCTGTATCAGTATAAGGATGATTGTCTGCAGGATAATATTGCTATGAAAAATATTGTGGGAAAAAAAAGATATACATAATATATTTCATTGCGTCTGAGTGTTTTGTTTACCTCTTTGTTTATTCTCTAGATGGAGTTGCTGGATCATTAACGAATCTGAAAGTACAATGTCTCTCTACGTGCTTTATTTGGATTTACAATTAAGTCGCATAAGCACAACAGGATTCCAATTTTTTTGGGACGCTCAACAGTGAGAGAATCTGCCCACAATGTGCAGATCAAACTGAAAAGTAGTTTGTCTCTTCTACACCCCCACAGTCAAGTAAACACACACACTGTGGGTGGATCCCCAAGGTACCAACAGTACGGTGGAATTTATCCAGCAGCATCACCTCATGCCGATTTTATTTTTAGTATTCAGCCTTATTATTGAAGTTACAAGAATGTGAAAACTTCCAAGTTTCTTCCAGTATTCACAGTGCTCTTGCTCAATGTTTTTCCAAGTTGTAAATAAGATGCCGCAGAGGCTCTTTGGAAAAATCTGCTTTTACCAACTTTTGGTCAACTTCTTGCAAAACTCCTAAAAATGAATACAAGTCAATGGTGAAAACTAGATAAAACAGTAATCAGTTCTATTAATCTACAAAATGATGATTATTGAGCAGATTATCAATCAATCAAAACACTTATTGTAAACGAATACATTTTAATGTTCGCATCACTACTTCCATAGTACACTATGCTTATGAGTTATTCTTAAATGAATTTAGGCAAAATACGGCCAAACCAACTACTGGGTTAAAGATATTTGGGTCGTTAAAAAAACAACAATTTCAGTCAAAAACTTGAACATTTGAATGTGTTTTGTCTGTGTTTTTGACTGCGTTTTTGTGACTGAAAACTCATGACCTCACCATTCATGTTTATGACAGATTTATAAAAAGTTTTGTTGTCTTGATAATGCCAAGGTGTCATGACAAAGACACTGACATGTTTTGTTGTCTTGGTAATATCAAGTTGTCATGACAAAGACAAAGAGAGGTTATGATGTATTTGTTTATGTCATAATGTCGTAAAGACATCTCAAACAATGTCATATTTGCATTTAAAATGAGGCAAATGGCACTTAATGACAGACAGACATCAAAAACAATTTGAATTTTGCAAATCAGTTTTCAAAAATGTGCATTTTCAGACACTCTAAACATCATTGGTGTGTAAATGAATGTCCAAAATGCATAAAACATTTCTTTTTTTTGTCGAAAACAGTGTTTTACAAATATCCCCTTAGGTAAACATTGGAAAACACACAAGAAAAGTGAGGTTAATGCATTCTTATTGATGAAGGAGGCAAAGGCACACACATAAACATCTCGAATCGTCAACTCCATCAAACTTCCAGCCTCTTTTCTTAGCACTTTGTGTGCATGCCAATTTGCATATTATGACTTGCACTAATTACAGGCCTCATTAAGGCAGTGTTCCTCTGAGGTTAGCGGCAACATGTGCTTGTCTGCCATTGTGAGCTGCCACTGAGAGCTGCTCCTGCCAGCTTAATGACGAAAATGTGTCCCGCTTCATAATTAGACATAAAAATGATCTAGCGACGACAAAAACTCCACAGACGTGTTTGAAAGCGAGGATGAAAAATCGCATTTTGAATTATTTGTCATTTACATTTTTTATGAGGCACGAATGCAAATGCAGATCCTAATGAATTAACACAGCTAGATTGAGAAAACACAACAGAACAGCTGTAATTATAATGCCATCTTTCTAAATCATGTCCTCAAAGTTATCATTAGCATACAGGATTGCTTATGTTTACCACGAGGGAGCCGGTTCACTTGCAAACGTGAATGTCAGCGGAGAGGAATCTATAATTAATCTACATTTGCGCTTGACATTTTTTTTTCATATTTCTAAGATAAATATGTGTTATTAAGAAGTTTTGTGGGTCCAGAGAAAGAAGTAATCCTGTTTAGTGGATTGCCGCTGAGTCACGCGCTGCTGTTCAGCTCAATTTGTAATATCACTATACACTAATGCTGCGGCCTCATGTTGTATTTGAATAAGCATTTATCTTGGAAAACTGGTTGCAGACACAAATAAAGTCTAATCATTGTTCTGACTGCTCAACAGGGACATTTCATCAGCTAAACAAATGCAGACTTAATGTATTCCAACAGCCAAGAAATCTACCTCATTTTACCCTTACAGCCAATTGAAGATTTTATTACTTTGTTCTAATGCATTTATACCAAGCAAAAATATATATTATTTGGGTTAAAATAACTGCAACTCTAACTAAAACGTAGTATAAACCAAATTATCCCTTCCATGTAAACAGCTATTTGTCTCCGAATGTTTCAAAGGGGCTTTTAAACTTTATTAAATGACAAACAAAAACCCTGTTCAGTGGCACTTCATGCTGTCAGGGGAACAAATTATTCAGAAGAGTTGATTCTGCAGTTTTATAGGCTACAAAAGCTGGACTATTTAATATACGGTTACTGTACAAAGCACCCACACACACTTTTTGACATTTTCCATGGGGCATACAGAATAGGCAGGCTGGAGAGCTGGCTCCAAAACTGATTTTCTAAACAATGAAATAAAACTGCACCTGCTTTGTGATTTCTGCTGTGTTTTTTTACCATAAAGTGTTTCAGCACTGTAAGCTTCAGGCATCTCGTTAGAACGGCTCAGCAATAGGACTACCATGCTTGCGATGTATGTATTAATATAAAAGACCGGACTCATTAAGGCACTAATAAACTCACAGCAAAGTTGTTTTATGTTCTTTGTTTAGGGGTAAGTAAAGCAGCAGTTTACTTGTGACAAACATCCCATTTTACCCACGGTTACAAAAGTCATGTTTACATGAGAATGTGCACATTTTGCTCTCAATTACATCTTAAGCATACAACTACACACTGTAAAATATATCCATAAATTAACAGTTTTCATGTCTTGTCCTTTTTTTTTTATGCTTTTGAATTGCATTATGAGACTTTGATCTTTCCTCCAGCAACTTTTGATGTTGAAAAGTATGAAAAGATTATTTTATTGACATTTTTAATAGTTTAAAGTTATATAATGTCTGGTTTGGTGTTGTAAAAACCTGATAATAAACTGCAGTAGTTTTTGTTATTTTACAGACTTCATTTTATAATTTAATATAAAATATATTGTTTTTAAACTACTAAAATGTCAATAAAAGTCAATTTGTTAACCTGCAGAAAAATAAAATGTTTAAAAAAAAAACTTGAATTTTCAACGTCAAAAGTTGACAGAGCAGATATCAATTTTGTATAAAGCAGTTTATAGCTGTAAATAAACATAAAAAACCTGTGAATCACGAAAAACGGTAACTGTTAATTAACAGATTTGTTTTTACAGTGCAGAGAAAAACGGAATCTGATCAAAATAAATAATAAAGACTATAAATAGTGACATGGATGTTTGGTTGAGGTATGAATTTCAGCAATCCAGTCAAGTCATAGAACATTTGTATTATTATATCAGGACTTTAGAGTCATTTGTTTCAGACTGTCCTAATTGTGATATGCATTTTTGATTCAATAAAAAGAATAGATTCATTAGAGGCATTTACAGTGTTCATCTTGTTTCTAGTCCAAATAGCTGATAATTTTTTTAATCAGGAAGCATTTTCTAGACAAGCAAAACATACAGTCTTGCTTTAAGAAGTATTATGTCAAAATTAAGTGAGTTTTTCCTTAAAACAAGCAAAAAATAGCCAAATAATCTTATGTCAAAGGGGAAAACAAGATTATTTTGCTATTTCATTGGCAGATTATTTTGCTTGTTTTAAGGAAAAACTCACTTAACTTTGGCATATTATTTCTCAAAAAAGACAGTTTGTTTTGCTTGTCTAGAAAATGCTTCTTGATTTGAGAATTTTTAGAAATTTGGACTAGAAACAAGACAAATAATCTAAGAAAGAAAAGCATTTTTGCAGTGTATCTCTGGGAGTTTAATGTACATGCAAGAATTTGAGCCTCACATGACAGAATCGGAGTGATGAATTATTTCATCTGCTGCCATTTTCATTTTAATTGGTAAGTGTGACAAACGAAAAGGGACAAGATTTTAGCCTAAAAGAGTCTGTGCGTGTGAAATCACCTTCCAAAAAGGGAGTTATTCTGAGTTGGATTTAGCAGGCTGTCTTTATTGCTGAGAACATACATATACAGGCAAGGAAAATGACAATGATACTGAAAAGCTGTGAACTGAAAACGACTGCAGAGAGAATTTTCTTTGACCGTTATCATCATCTGTTTGCGTAATACAAGGCTGTGCTTCTTCTGAATATGGCAGCTCGACCTCAGAAGGACGGGTTAGCAGATGACGAAGCTGATGTGAAACAGCATTTCGCTGACTCCAGATCGTCTGTGGAATAATCAGCACCGAGAAATCAAGCAAAGTGCCCATTGACTGAATTTTAATGCTCTGCCGCTCAGATTGTGACCTCACCACAGCACATTCGCTACTCATTTGCTTTCAAGTGAATCACAGAAACACTTTTTTTAGTGTGCTGACCTCGATTTAGCCTTCTTTTAAATTTCGTTGTGAATACTAATAAATGTATTTATTTCTTTATTTTTTTTTAATCTGATACATTTATACTATGATGCTTTTCAATGCTTGATTTTGATTGAATCATGAATGTTCGAAGGTGTGGAATTATTTTCAGGGCAGGCATAGATAAAGTAGTTCCAAGCTGGTTTTGACTGCATTGCAAATCCATACAACGTTGCATAATGATTTGAAAAGTCCTTAAACACAAAAAAAATCTAAACGCTGCTGTTCTTGAAGCAATTCAACTTACAGTTGAATTGACCGAAATCTGCTGAGAGACACTTTGCACAATGGCAACATTACAACCATAAGTAATAAGCCATCTTCAATTATTCCTTACACATAAAATACATTTCAGATGTTTGAAAGACCCCTATTATGCTCACCAAGGCTCCTTTATTTTATTTATTATTGTGAGATATAATTACAATTTCAAACATTGGTTTTCTATTTTAATATATTTTAAATTTAATTTTATAATAGTGATGCAAAGCTGAATTTTCAGCATCATTACTCCAGTCTTCAGTGTCATATCATCGTTCAGAAATCATTCAACTATGACAACTTACTGTTTGAAAAACCTTTCTTAACATCAGTGTTGAAAAGTGTGTAAAATTTTAGTGCATAACAAGTTGTGGACACTGCAATACACCCATGTAACAAATTACAAATTATATTTGCTGTTTGTTCAAACTACTGGGCCAGGCATTGAATCCAGCATATATAGGCTACAGCAGTGGCTCTTAACCATCTGCCACATTCTGTCTCCATATTTCACACTTTCTTTGTCATAAAGTGCTCTGTGACATAATTCAGGATTTTGACTTTAGTTTGTTTGGTGGCTCAGATTTTTTCCAAAACACCTCTCAAACTTTTTCTATGGATGTAAAAATTTGAAAAAAGCTCCATATTTTAAAATGATATATAAATGTTTCGGAAGCAGTGTGTAAAAGATTGACAACGTGAAGTTGAATTTATTTTTTAGCATGCATAAATTTCAAACTCGATCTTAAAGTGACTGAAACCCTCCGACAGCAGGCTGACCAGATGATTGAAGCTTTCAGCTACAGAAAGAGAAGCTGGTGTTTCCAACTCATTCAAGTTCCCCAAAAAAGCTGGTCGTCCAAGAAAGACAACTGCACAAGAGTAAAGGATAATGCTGAGAATCTCAATGGGCAATCAGTTTAACAATAGGTACGTTTCCATCCACCTATTTTTATGCGCATTTTGGATATGCGCATTAAAAATCGGTTGATGGAAACGCTAAGATGCGCATAAATTTAGGAAATGCGCATAAAAAATGTATGCGCATAACTGAGTAGGATAAACTTTTTATTCGATGAGAAAAGATGCGCATAAACTGCGATGGAAACACTTTTACCGAACAAATTCCAGTATGCGCATTAAAAAAAGGTCATGTGATTTGGTTATAAGAGATCATGTGATGATAAAAATGTGTGTAAATGGACAAACCAGCAGGCTGACCACATTGTAAAACATCTGAAATGTTGTTTTGGTCATTCTAAAATGCCTTAAGCATTTCAGTATTAGTGTTATTATATTATTAATGACCTCCAGAATTGTTAAGAGCGTCTGTGCTCCGCGTCTCACGCCTTCAAACGCCGCCACGCGTTCACTGCGCGTCAGCATTGCCTTCTGAGGCGCAAGTCATTTATTAAATGAAGAAAAGATTCACGCAGCTTCTCCTACCTCAGCAAATTCCGTTTTTACTGTTGATATTTGGCGCCATTTAATCAGGAAGTGACGATTTTGTTCTCTTTGACTCGTTGGATGGAAACGCTGCTTTATTCGCACATCTTTTATGCGATATTCCAGTTTAGCGCATAAAGTTATTTCGCATTTTTGGATGGAAACATAGCTAATGTAGCTGGAATTGAACAGAGTAAGGATCTGCCTTGGCATATACTACCTTGATCTTTAATAGAATTTAGAATTACATGCAAGGTCACTAAATAAGACAAACTGAATGTTAAAACGAAAGCTCAATGATACATGAACATCATTTCAACCCCTGCATCATTAACGTCTGAACCGCAGCCAAGCTATTCCTCTTTAACAGCAGCAGACAGAGACATCAGACATCAGCACTGACTCCAGAACAGTTGATGAAACAAGAACGAGGGAATAAAAAGAGGTCACTTTTGCTTTTTTTTACTTTTAACTACCCCATTAACATTTCAAGCACATTTCCCCACAAACCCCCGTGCGCATCCAGATATGAGATGTTCTGCAGTGTAATTGATTTGGTCTCTGTGGCCAAAGCAAGCAGCAATATGACATATTTAGTTGTGCGCCGAATGTTATTCAGGTCTGTCCTAACACTGGGTGTCTTCGCAGATGATTAGCATGCCACAGAGATCTAGCGTAATTGCAAGTATTAATGTTTTACAGCCCCATGTCCTCAGATGACACATTTTACTGTGTATTCCCTTTCTGTGTGCTGCAATTATTCACACACACAAAAAAAATTATGATGCTGTAAAGAGAATTTAATTATACATTCCCCTCGTCCTTCTGCCGGCTGTTGGACCACATCAGGCAATTATATAAAGTACAACTTATTGTATTTGTGCACCGTGATTGCTTTAACGCTCGGCGGTCTTGTATCGGTTTTGCACACCCACCAATTAAAACATCACAATGCGAGAGGACTTTGCACATGCCTGAACGATCTTGTGATACTGAGGCAGTCTGGCATATAATTGAGTATAACAACACGTTTGATTCCAACACATCATTTATTTCAATGTTCAGTGAGCAAATTCTGAAATTTAAGACCGCTGTGATTAGTACAGAAACCCATCAATGTGATTTTTTTTTAAAGTCATAGTAATGAGGAAAAGTCTCATTATTTTGATTTAGTAGCTCATAATAATGAGTAAATGTAACGACTGAGAAAAAAAATATATTGATTTACTAAATAACAAGAAGAATGAGTATAATATTAAGAATTATTGCTTGATTTTATTGCTTCATTTATGAGAAGGTTTATTATTTTTAAATATGGAATACATATGAGTGAGTATATCGTAATGAGTAAATACATCAAGACTGAGAAAAAAAAAAACCAAATTATGACTCATAACTATGAATCACTGTCTCATTATAATGAGAAATGTTCTTACGAGATTAAATCTCATATCACTGAGGAAAAACCATTTGTAATTTCATAATGTGGAACTCTCTTGTAATCATTTCATATCATAATAATTAGAAGACAATATTACGAGAAATTTCAAATTACTGTGATTGTACAGTAGATCATTATGAGAAAGCTTCTTATTATAAAACGCAGTCATTTATGAGAAAGTGTATCACTATAATGAATATAACATCATTAATTTTGAGCAAGTACATAATTATAATGATAACTTTTCTTGTGAGTAAACACTGTAAATACCAAGAACTTAATCTCTCTTAAGACATTTTCTCATAAATAAAAAATGTCAACAGTGAGAAAACATTCTTACATATAAATGCAATATGGAGAGAACAACATCAAAATTTTAACAATATTTCATAATAAAAACTCTTGACTGAATATTGCATAATATTAAAAGCCATTATGAGAGTGTTTTAAATTATTTTACGCCATTACTATAAGAACATTTATTGCTATTATTACCAAAGCATATAATAATAATAATAATAATAATAATAATAATAATAATAATAATAAT
>CAIGQV010019070.1:13249396-13275982 GCA_903798115.1 Danio jaintianensis | reverse complement strand
GGATGGATGGATGGATAAACGGGCGGACAGATGGATGGCCATTCAGAAAGAATGGTAGATGAAATAACAGAATAACAGATGACAGGACAAACAGAACGATATGTGAGAGGAAACAGCTAAATGACAGAATGATGGATGGATGGATGGTACACAGAATGATAGAAAGAGAGAAAGAGTGTATGGATGGATGTTCAGAAAGTATCATAGATAAAATGATTGACAGAACCAAAGACTAAACTATAGAACAACAGAATGGTAGATAGAAAGACAGAACAATGAATGGATGGATGAATAAAAAACATTTCTTCAATTCAGACTTTTGCACACTCCTGAAGGAAGAAAGAATACACACAAAGGGGAAGATAAATGCCTCTTTTTTCCACTCACAGCCTATTGTTATTACGATCTCCGATTGAAAGCTTCAGTTCAGACCTTATTGAGTTTTGTACAGTCTCTGCAATTTCCAGCAAAGTTGCCTTTTCCTCCATTTGGGAGCTGTCTGTGGTGCTGAAACCTGAGCTGTGCCAAGCTAAACTGAACACTTTCCACTCTGTTCAACTGCTTTTGTTTTTCACCGCTAAACTCCTGGAGTGACTGCTTCTATTTTGTCACCAGGTCTTCAGGGATGGCATGCAATACTCCTAACCTCGCCTTTAATCCACAGTGCAACAGTAAAGAAATAAAACTCAGAGCTGCACTAAGGGCCAATTTACACTCAGGCTGACTCTTGAGGTTTTTAAGCTAGGGGAGCAAATGAGCCAAATCGATCAGGAATGCCGTCTCCTTTGGTAATGAGAAGACACAGGCCTCCCTGTGGGGAGAAGAACCTGGACTGCATGCAGACTGGAAGGCAGCCTATTCACAATGAGATCCCCAGAGAACAGACGGTGGCCCAAACAGCCACAAAGGGCTCTGCTAGAGACCAATTAGGGACACTGCAATGTCAGGTAGAAAGTGGGTGAGCTGAAAAGGTTGCATCTTTAAACCGACAATAACAAGTCGAAGTGCATTTTTTTGGCTTTATTGTCCTAAGACCAATGTCTGAAGTAGTTTGGTGCAGCTTTCGTTCACTTAATACATCACAATTAAGACAGCCAGTGGAGTTTTGTTTTCCGAATCTGTTGTCACACAAACAAAAGCTCGCTCTCCTCGGCACCCCCTGCCTCCGCACCGGTGGAGAAATCAGCAGGCGATGACGGCTTTCATTTTCACACCCTCAGTATCTGACAGGCCTGAGGGCACTATGTTTTAATAACAAATCAATAGCTGGGAGAAACTCCATCCTAACGGCAGCCAGAGCTGACAAACTACCAACAAAACCCAGTTTTCCTTTCAAACGTTAATCTATCCTAACATGTAGCGCAGGGGAGGCAGCTTTGAATACAATCTATGAGAGAATGGGTGCAGCGAAACAAGGTTATTCCATCAAATGTGAATGGGAGACATAATGACGAAGATAGCAGGAAATTATTTCTATGCATGGGAAGCTTTTCCGCTCGCTGATATAATATGAGTGTTTAATTGAAACGTTCAGCGCTTCCCGTGAGTTCTGCTTTCTAATCGATAGTTTTGCCCGAGGCTGGTTTCACACTCGCTGGAGAAAGGGGAGGTGGGATGGGGCAGAAAGGGGAAGGAAATGTGCATGCAATTAATTATAAATGGAGCTCTGCAGATTGAGCAAACTGCACGGGTCAGAGACTTCGCAAGAACGCAGTTCGGCTGCCGTTTTCCCCTCGTAGATTGAAGCCCTCCATCTTGCGCCATGGGCTAATGAACGGCCTGATTGCTTTCCCTAATGAGAACCACACTCTGGGAGATGGGTTCTTGCATCAGAATGGAACAGTGGGTCAAGAAGTAAGAAAAAAAAATCTAATTTGTCACCGATACAAACTGCATCACTTCCTCTCTCCTAGAATCTTTCTCCATGTGCTTTCCTAGTCTGCCTGCTTTGTTACAAATCCAAAACTATCTTAGGGATGTGTGATATACCTTTAGTATGTCATATATGCAGGTTTATTTTATTTTTTGGTGTGTGAATAATCACCGAATCAGGATATTGAAAGGATCATTTGGCCTCTTAACATCGGAGCAACTGTTGCAAATTCAGCTTTACATATAAATGACACTATAAAATACATTCATACAAAATCTATTTAAAAGTGTAATAACATTTCTTAATACTGTTTTAATATTTTGTGAAATTATTTATATTTACATTACATTTTCTAATTATTAGTTACTTACTGCAGTTCATGCATGAATCCGTTAGACCTAGATTTAACGCTTTCCAAAAGACATGTTTTCTTTTTCTTTGCTCTTTATAGCCAGCTGATAAGAAATAATTGCATGCAGTTCAAAGTTTCAAGTTAACTGTAAGTAAAAATTAATCAATAAAAGTCAACTAAAAAGTAGACGGAATTTACATATTTTAAGTAGTGTATTCTAATGCATTTCCATCACTCATTTCTTATGCCATACTTCAAAATGTGCATTAAAACAGGGTGATAGAAACTCAGCTAATTTTATTAATTGAGTGAATCCATGCAACATGTTTCATATAGCTTGTAGCATTGTGCATCCTAAACCACTTTCTCTTAATATACTTTTCAGACTATAAAAAGTAAAGGAATGAAATGCTCTTCTTCACTTCAACTGACACGTTTTCTTCACTATTTGATATTTTCCCCCTCAAATGCCAAAATGCAATGTGCAGTTAGGCAGGGTTGTATAACCATGCTTCTAAATTACATGTGTGAAACATTGCAGGGTTAAAAGTGAGGTGTGGAAAAATTATTATAATCCTGTCAGAGATTGCACTTGCAGTCAGAGACATAATAAAACCACGGTGACAAGAAACTCCAGAGGAGGTGAATTTATTATACAGATAATTGATATTTAGATCCCACAGCAAAATATAAAAAATTTTAAATAAATAAATACATTTACCATTCTCTTTGTTGGACCAAACTTCAGCAAACTTCTTAAGCACAAGCTACAATTTGCTCGCTCCTTCCAAACAAACCATTCTGACCCTAAAGCCTCAAGTACAATTTTAGCAGCCATTTTATAATCTAGGCCATAGCCAATATAGGCCTACCAATCTACAGGTAAGTTTACTTCCTTACATGTGCATTTCTGATCACTGCATATAAAACTTAATTTATTTATGTATAAATTCCAAAAAATATGTTGAACAAATCTAAACCATAATTTACAGATACAGTGTTGTCAGTGACATAATAGCCAACATTTTTTCCCATGCAGATGGCACAATATCCCCCATGCTTAAATACTTCAGGTTTAAAACAATTCAGGTTCTGTGTCTGGTTTATTACAAGCATGTAAGACATATTTGTTATATCATGAAACCTAATCTTAAATATAACATAATAATAAACATAATACACTCAATTCATTCAAACACCAACAGCATTATGCAGGTCCGTTTATACATGATACCAGTGCCAGCTAACAGACTGTGTTAATTTTGTATGCAGTGTATATGTGTGTGTAGATATGTATATACAGTGCTGTGAAAAAGTGTTCTCCCTTACTTATTTATTATTTTTTTGCATATTTGTCACACTTTAATGTTTCAGATCATTAAACAAATGTCTATTATTAGGGATCACAGGGTTGCTCCATGACAGTAAATATTGTTATAATATTGTTTAGCCTAAACTCACTTCAGCAATAGTGTATTTTAATTGTAAACAAACTACAGCGATACCATGATATGATGTTTTATCACTATAACTGTTACATTAGTCGATCCCTTACATACTCTGAATAATATTGTTAATTGTTCACGAATTGGAAAGCTACATTGGACGCAGAGGAAAGATTATTGCCTTGGGTCCAAACAATAGACCTTATTATCTTGCACGTGATGTTAGTATCGGGCTGCACGGTGGCCAAGTGGGTAGCACGTTCGCCTCACAGCAAGAAGGTCGCTGGTTCGAGCCTCGGCTGGGTCAGCTGGCATTTCTGTGAGGAATTTGCATGTTCTCCCCGTGTTGGCGTGGGTTTTCTTCCGGGTGCTCCGGTTTCCCCCACAAGTCCAAAGACATGCAGTATAGGTGAATTGGGTAAGCTAAATTGTGAATGGGTGTGTATGGATGTTTCCCAGTGATAGGTTGCAGCTGAAAGGGCATCCGCTGCGTAAAACATATGCTGGATAAGTTGGCGGTTCATTCCGCTGTGGCGACCCCAGATTAATAAAGGGATTAAGCCGAAAAGAAAATGAATGAATGAATGATGTTAGTATCAGGATTTTTTTTGTCTTCAGAGAGTCCCCTGTTTGTTCTAGTGAAATAATTCACCAGGCTGGAGGTCTCATGATTGCTATAGTGTATTAATTGACCTGAGAACACCAAAATAACCACACACCATGTCTGCGCTGGTTACTGTCAATTAGAAGATTCTACATGACTGCGTCTCATGGTTCAACCTTGCTTACAATTACAGATTATGTCAAGCAGATGACCACAACCCCTCCACTTGGCCTGTGGGTGTTAACAAGCTGTTTTTACTCTCCGCTTTTAATTAACAGAGACATACCGTGCCGTAGACACTAACTCTGGGGAACAGCGGTCTTTCATGGATATATGAGGCATGAGCTGCTTTTCCCTGAGCGCTGTGCTTTATTCTACGAGGATGCCGTAAAAGTCAAGTGGATATATGTAGCAAATGCTCTAACATATCAGGCCAGGCACAGCACATGCAAATGAGAGACTGCAGGAAAATTGGATTGCAGAGCTTTGAAGGTTATCACTGCGTGTCTTGCCACTGGCGGCTCTGTGGTAAATAAGCATCGAGAAAAGACTGAGCGTCTAGTCTTAGCAAGTAGGTAGGTGAGTCACTTGAATCTAATAAAGAGATACTGTCAAAAAGTCTCTTTGCTTGAAAAGCATTGCATCATCTGAAGCAGCTGGACTTGAAGGATTCATTAAAATATAAAAAAATATTCAACCCAGGCTCATTCTGATTACGTACCGCTATATACATTTCTTGAGACAGCAAAATACGTACCAGGAGTGACGTTTTTTTGCAGTTTTTGTTTTCGCGAATCCACCAGAGGCTGCTGTGTACGCTTTTTGAGATCTCAAATTGCCATTCGCGCCTGTTGTTTTCACGTAAATCCTCCAGAGGCCGCTGTCGACTGACTGACTTTCTGACTGACCAACCGACCGATACCCCCACCCATTCCCTAAACCCAACCAATAATATTTTCAAAAAAAAGCAACGATTGACCCGCCCACCCCCTTCCCTAAACCCAACCTCAGTATTTTAAAAAGCAATCCAGAAAAAGAAAAACCCCTTGATTTTTACCACGCTTTCAGATTTTACCACATTCTCACCCTGTTATTTACTTGCTAATTTTATTTTTTAGCCTTTGTCTTACCTGCTTTCTGGAACCGTTCTTCACCGGACTCGAACCTCATTGTCATGGTCAACTTCTCTCTGCATCTCAAGTCCGCCCATGTACATGGCGAGCTAACTGGACAAACTGGTAACAACGGTAAAGCCGTCCATACGGAGGTAAGCGGTCAGCTGGTAAGCATAAAAAAAAGGGACGGCATCATACTGCCGTTGCGTTCGTTTTAAAGATGAAATGCAGCCATACGTAGCCCTGGTTACATAATTCGCGGTCTCCAGAAACGTATATAGGGCTACGTTTTCAGAATGAGCCTATGTTGAAAATATCTATGACCTTTTTAAATTGTGCCAATTTACTGGAAACCCTAACAAGTGAGCATACATTGTAAAACAAATGCTGGGTTCCACACAATACCTTTAACTTAATCATTTTTACAAATTTAAATGGATCGAACATAAAACAGTTAAGTTGTCCCAAATACAATCTTAAGAACTGTGTTGTTTCAACTCATTTTAAATAAGTAGTTTGAATAGTTATGAAGTTAGTTAGCAAATTCAAATATTAACATGGCACCATTTTCACCTAAAATACTTTTGGTAACACTTTAGTTTAAGTAACAATTGACACCATTTACTACTGGCTTACTACCTGCCTATTATTAAGATGTTAACTGTTTATTAGCACTTGTAAAAGTATGATCTTATTTTACATGCCTAATCCTAACCAATACAGCTAAACCCAACTACTACCTTACTAACTATTAGTAAGCTGCTAATTACTAGTTTATTGAGCTAAATTACAAAAATGCGAATTTGTGAAAATGGTTGGAGTTTCACTTCAGAATGTTGAACGTCAAAAATATGCTAATTCAAAGATATCTCACAGCAATTCGAAACTTTTTCATTTAGTGGCTAATTTGTATAAAATCATACAATCTCATTCGTACATTTTAGTACGATTTGCTCATCCCCCAGTGACGGTTTGATTTAGGGGTGGGGTTGGGAGCCACACTTCCTTTTAAAATTCTTGCATTTTCGTACGACTGAAGTCATACGAATTCACCACTAAACTGACAAAACATAAAATAGTTACGTTTCCTCGTCAGATCAGGCTGGCTAATTACAATGTAATAAAAATACTGACTAAGTTTTTGCATACATCATAATCACTCAAATCTTTATGAAATATCACATTTCCACATGCTAACAAATATAAACAAATATGGATGTAGGCTAATATATTACAAATATTTAGCACAATGCCACTTTCTAGTTCATCTTTCAAACTAATCCAGTTTCAATGTCCTTGCTGAGGTAAAAGCAATGTTATAGTTTTGCCAGCCGTATATTGACGCTTTCCTCCAGGTGAAACACTGACTAAGCGATTACATGAGACACAATATACTTCTGCTAGTTGTACTGTTTCCTTTAACATACCTTATGATGTTAATTCATGTTCATTTTGTGCAGTCACTCGTGCTTTGTGCTGATGCTTGAGCTGAAGTGACCATTGTGATATTTTTCACAACACAACATTATTGTTGAATGTCATAATAAAAGTGACAAATTTTAAACAGAGATATTGTTTCATACCAATACCAAAAATAACAAAACACAAAGATTATTATGCTCAATCGGAGGGGATGATTTGCAGCACTGACGAACGAAAGTTTTACTGGTTTAAAATGTCACAGGAGAATGAGGAATTAATGACAATATTATTATTATTATTATTATTATTATTATTATTATTATTATTATTATCATCATCATTATTATTAGTAGTAGTATTGTATGAACTATACTTTTAAAGAGATGAAATTTTACTCACCATTTACTCACCATCAGGTGATTCCAAACCTTTTAGCTTTTTTTTCTATTAAACACTTCAACATTTTGAAGAAAGCTGAAAACCTTTATTCATTAATTTCCATAATAGCAAAAACAAATACTATAGAAGTGAATTGTTACAGGTGTTCAGCTTTCTTCAAAATATCTTCTTTAGTGTTCAACAGAAGAAAGAAACTCATAAAGGGTTAAAACCACTTGATGGAGATTACATTTTTATTTTTAGGTGAACAATCCCTTCAAGTTTGTTCACACCCCTTACAAAAAGTTTTACTACTACTACTACTACTACTACTACTAATAATAATAATAATAATAATAATAATAATAATAATAATAATAATAATAATAATACAAATGGTAATTAAAATTATGATTATATATTTAATTTTTTGAGGGAAATAAAACTGCATAGGCCTAGATGGGAATTGGGAATGGGTTCATCAAAATGAGAACTGATTAAAACTGGCAACTGATATTTTTATCCCAGCCATAGTGGAAGGTTTAGTGATAGCCTATTATTTAGTATTTGGACTGTAGGCTGCAAACCGTTTATAAATGCTGCCCCAGTTGGCATATCACAGTTACAAATAACACCAAGCAGCTTGGTTCTTCCTCTCGGTGTTCCTGCCAGGCTGATAGGCAAAGCTGGACGTCCCCGGAGAGGAAAAAGAGATAAGAATCCATGCTTGAGGAGCTGGACTCACACTTCCACACCTGCTTCCTCTGAGCCCGACTCACCACACAGCCTGTGAGGCAGATGAAACAGGAGCCCAAAACAAATGGCGAACACATATGTGCCTAAATGTCAATGCATTAGATACTGTAGCTGGAGATAGATTACACTAGAGCTTGAAATTATCTTTTTTTGAGACAATGTTGCAGTTTAGTAACTAACTGATACGAGATAAGCTGGTGTATGAAGGCTGGGTGTAACACTTACAATAATAATAATCATAATAATAATAATAATAAATGTTTTTTTTCAACAGGAAATCAGCTTATCGGAATAATTTGACAGAAGACTGGAGTAATGATTCAGAAAATTCCGCTTTGAATAAGATGAGAATTATGTATTAGTATATATGAAAACAGTAGGATTTAAATTATATATTTTTTTATTATATTTACTTTTAATTAAATATGTGTACTGTGTAAATGTAAGTATTATAGGCTTTCTAAAACATTAAAATCTCACCAACCCAAAAATGTGCAACAGAAATAAACAAACAAAATAAAAAATTACATTCCTTTACATTAAATTATATTTTTGCAAAAAAAATAAAACCTGACGCATTATTTCAATACCTAATTATGCAGTCCTCTCATTATTTATTTTAGGGTTTTATATTTAATGCAGAGAAAGATTCCCAGTTTGTTGTAAAAAAAGAAGAAAAAAAAACATTGACAGAGAAAAGACCATCAGCAAGAAGAAGAACCAGCCATTTTGAAGCATGCAGCATACAAAAGAAGAGAGAGAAAGGAAACATTAAATTCAAGGACTGTGCAATTATGGTTTGGATGGATGGCAAAACCTCTTAAATGCCCCTGAAAGATAAAAGGCAATGGAGGAGGGGAAAAAAAGCTAATGATACCAGTCAGGAGCTCCGGCAGCATGATATAAGATCAGGTGTAGGCTTTCTTTAGAGCATCAGAGGAACACATCTTCAGCCTGACTCACTGTGACTGAGGGACAGACGACTGGCTGTCACTGGGATTCAATCCACTAATACTGCCTGGAGCACAGTGCAAGACCACAGAAAATTATTTCGGGAGAACAGTTTTCATTTCTCAATTCCAGGCATGGTCATTGTTGAGAAAAAACAAATCTTGCATTTTTAGCAATGTTTAATAACGATAATTAAGTGATGTTTTATAAAGAAATTTCAGGAGGAGCACGCACAGTTTTGACCAGGCTAATTAAAGAATAATGAAATCAAAACTAGCCATATTGATTTTGTTAGCTCACATCTGAAAACGCACTTCCTGTTTGTTAAATTCTCCAACTATTGGGTAATAAATTAAACTGAAAAATTATCAGTGCTATTGGGTGTGGTTAACATACTGAACCACGCCCCTCCAACTGTCAGTTTTAAACAGAAATGGTGAGGAGGAAGTATCTGTTAGCTTGTAATAACTCGCAGAAGAAAAAAAGCCACGCCCACTGTTTTATATTCATTCTTTTAATATTCAATTTCTCTAGAAACTGCATCACAATATGGAAAAAAAAAGTCGCAGCTTCCGGTTCATCCAGACAGTTTGAGCTGTCAAAACAAATTACTGCTTGTGCAAGGTGTTTGAAATGCAGAGTGTATGGGCAGGACATTAAATTTGAGTTTCACACTATTTTTTTCTTTTTTCTGAAAGTCTTGATAACACCATTGTGAAGTTTTTCTTTTATTATTTCAGCAAATAGGATTGTAAAAAAAAAAAAAAAAAAAAAAGAAATGTTGAACTCCCCCAGTAACTGCGCTCTTATTTTACTCAACTATGATGACTGAGAAACCCGGAAATGTGAAAACGGTCCATTTTAGATTACAAGGACAATCTATTTTTTTTTTCTTAATGACATGCACATATAAATTGTTCGCCACAAAACTAGCAATGTGAGCTTACAAAATCAATATGGTTAGATTTTGATTTCATGTGTGCTTTAAACCCAATTCCTATATAAATCGGAGCCGCGGTGGGGAGGAGGGGGGGGGTGTTCTGAGGTCAATACAATCTCAATACAAACGGCAAAGAATGAGATGTCATGTTACAATAACACGTTGTCCATTTCCCAATACAGAGCATAACTAATGCCTGCTGTCTGTCAGTCCACATCTGACACGTCTCTGTGGATTGGCCAGTGTGTTTATGCCACTGCTATTTAATGATTAACAGACCCTGTCTTTATTGTGATGGGCCGCAAACTGGGCTTTGTTGTGCTGACAGGCTCACTTAACTCTCGCTGAGCGGTCAGAAGCATGTGTAATGGATGATGAGTTTTCTGACTATCAATACAATTTGCTCTTTAAGTTGGGCTAAGGCCTGTTGCAGAAAATCATTGTTTACCCCCTGATAAGCCCATTCAGACCAAGAACGTTAACTTTACCAATAACTACTGTTGAATCCATACGATTACATTTGAATGATTTTCTATTCTTTATAACTGAAATTTCATCTATTAATCATTTTATCTTGATTTTTTTTAATTTAGCATTGTTCAATGTATGTTATTTCACAACTACGTGTATTAGTGCAGTTCATTTAGTATATCTGTTATTTTGAGACCATCAATTATAAATGTTAACAGATATTAAGACAGTCTACTAACAGTCTAATGACTGCTAATTGACAAAGTTATATATTGTCAACAGGATGTCTCGAAGAAACACAAAATAAGACCTTTAGAAGAAACATTTGTTTATATTTTACAAAAAACAATTTTGTATTGACATACAGTAAGAGTGAGTTAATGATAAAAGAGTTGTAATGTTTGGGTGAAGTAAGCACAAACACGTTGGCCACTTTTACATAAACCTGTTCAACTGTTAATTATATATATATATATATATATATATATATATATATACACACCATTTAAATGTGGTGAAACAGGAGATTTGCATCATATACTGTATGTGTAGCTGACAAATTTACAGCAACTGTGTGATGCTATCATGTCAATATGGAGCAGCATTTCTCAGGAATATGTCCGGTGCCTTGAATCTGGCCCAGAAAAATGAAAGCAGTTCTAAAGGTGAAACATGGTCCAACTCAGTGTAACCAAGGTGACCAGATGAACCATATAAATCACATACAGTTGAAGTCAAAAGTATTGGCCCTCCTGAATTATTAGCCCCCCCTGTATATTTTTTCCCCCAATTTCTGTTTAACGGAAAGAAGATTTTTTTCAACACATTTGTAAACATAATAGTTCATTCATTCATTCATTTTCTTTTCGGCTTAGTCCCTTTATCAATCTGGGGTCGCCACAGCGGGATGAACCGCCAACTTATCCAGCATATGTTTTACGCAGCGGATGCCCTTCCAGCTGCAACCCATCACTGGGAAACATTCATACACACTCATACACACACATACACTACGGACAATTTTAGCTTACCCAATTCACCTATACCGCATGTCTTTGGACTTGTGGGGGAAACCGGAGCACCCGGAGGAAACCCACGCGAACACGGGGAGAACATGCAAACTCCACACAGAAATGCCAACTGACCCAGCCGAGGCTCGAACCAGCGACCTTCTTGCTGTGAGGCGAACGTGCTACCCACTGCGCCACCGCGTCGCCCAACATAATAGTTTTAATAACTAATTTCTTTAACTTTACCATGATGACAGTACGTAATATTTTACTAGTTATTTTTCAAGATACTACTATTCAGCTTAAAGGGAAATTTAAAGGCTTAACTAGGTTAATTAGGTTAATTAGGCAAGTTAGGATAATTAGGCAAGTCATTGTATAACAGTGGTTTATTCTGTAGACAATTGAAAAAAAATATTGCTTAAAAACTGCTTTTATTCTAGCCCAAATAAAACAAGAATTTATCTAGAAGTAAAAAAAAAAATATTATAGGAAATACTGTGAAAAATTCTTTGCTCTGTCAATAAACATCATTTGGGAAATATTTGAAAAAGAAAAAAATTGTAATATTGACTTCAACTGTATATTAGGCAACCTGTCTTTAAACTGTGCATCTGTCATTACGTAAACCGTTTCAAAGCAATGACCTTAAATTAATAAAGGTTAGTGGTCAGTAAATGGCAAGATCTGGGAAGGTAGAACAGGTTGATGACCATGTCACCTCTGTCTCCTCCTGTCATCCATCCAGCACTGTGGAGAAAAGTTCTCTCTGCATATTTTTTTGTGTCTTACCCTCAAGGCAATAAATCAAAGAATTGATTTTGTGCATGTATAACTGTGCATGTCGGCTTGTGTGTGTATGTGTGTGTGTCGAGGTGTGGGAATAACTGCTGATCTGTCACAGGGGCTCAATGACAAGAGTGACTTTGTAAGAGGCAGTGGAAGGACACATACAAAAACTTGCAGCCAAAAAGACAGGGATTTTGTATAAGGATCTCACACAAATCTCCTGACTGGCCTCCACACATTCACAGAAGGGTAGCTGGAGGGTGGTTGAGAGAAAAAAAAAGAAAAAGAGCTGAAATACCTAATATCTCTCCATGGGCACGCCACAGCCTTGTTCTGTTTTCTTTCTCCATTCATCCATGGATTATTTTAGGACTAAATTGCAAATTAAGCAAGGCCTTGTGCCAGAACTGCAGTCAACAGCATCGGAAATACCTTTTGATTTTTTTTAGATGACCTCATCTGCCTATTGATTTTCCTTCATGCTTGTAATTTATTGTTAGCTTTCATCTTAAGAAGTTCAAAATGTGAGGCAGAATTTAAATATTTACAAAACGATATAGGCCCCTTTCTTCCAAATTTTTGGCTATAGTTTCTAATGAACGTATCTGATAAGACTAAAAACTTCAGCACACTATTAAATGCACAAGGACACATGATGTATTTTTACTTTCCTTTGTTACACATTTTTACTGCTTTTGTTTTTCTAAGTAAACGTAAACCTCACTGCCATCCGGGTCATTGCACCAAGTAGAAAGAGATTTGAGTTTATTGCCATATCAGGTACCATGGCTTTTTCATGGCAAAAACAAATAAAATTTACATTCATTCATTTTCCTTCGGCTTAGTCATTTTTCTATCAGAGGTCGCCACAGCGGAATGAACCGCCAACTATTCCGGCATATGTTTTACGTAGCACATGCCCTTCCATCTGCAACCCAGTAATGGGAAACACCCATATACTGTCACATTCACACATGCACTCATACACTATGCACGTCATGATTTTTCCAAGTACTAGGCGGTCCTGGATTAACATCTATGTTGATCTTGGAACATCATTTTTGTTCGAAAATGTAATCCATACCTATTCCCTACCCCTAAACCCAACCATAACTGTGAATTATTCCCAACATTAGAGAGGAATAATAGTTGGATAACAATCAAGTAGAAGTTCATAAACCTAACTGTAAGCTTAAACTTAACATAAATGGTAAACATATCACTTAATTCTGATTGGCTGATTGGAATGTTGTTCCAGGATCAACATAGATGTTAAACCAGGAACATGTCCTACTTGGTGAAATCAGGTTGGCACATACACAACAGCCAATTTTTTTTGTTTACCTAATTCACCTATAGTGCATGTCTTTGGACTGTGATACTATGTGATTTTGGACCGGGAAACCGGAGCACCCGGAGGAAACCCACGCCAGCACGGGAAGAACATGCAAACTCCACACAGAAATGCCAACTGGTCCAGCCAGGACTCAAACCAGTGACCATCTTGCTGTGTGCTAACCACTGAGCCACCGTACTGCCTAAAATTTACATACATTTTATAAATAAATTTTTTCTATAATAAACAGGTTTATGACTATAAAAAGACAAAATAAACAACTGTTTTAATATTGCCAATTGTATCTGACTGCAGACTTGCATATGGAAGCTGAGACACACAGTCTCAGACACTATGCACTCAATGGAGCTAGTGACGTCACTGAGAGAGTAGGATTAGGGGCGGGGTTAGGTGTAGGTAAAGGCAATGCATGTAGCTCAGCTTGCATCTGCACCAGGTCTGCAGCCAGACCCTTCACAATATTGCGTTATGGCAGCAAAGTTCCTTGATTCTTATGCTAGAATGAGAGTATATAAATCCTGTCCATATCAGCCTGGAAAACAACAACTTTTCATTTTTCGTTAGTCTTAGTACACTATGTTACTACAGAATGGTCAATCTTGAAATAGGAAAATTATCAGTAACACTTTAGTTTAGGTCAACAAACCATTAACTAGCACTACTAGCTTAATAAACTACTAATTAGCTGCTTATTAATAGTTAGTAAGGTAGAAGTTGGGTTTAGGTTGTGGGTAGAATTATGGATGCAGAATAAGATCATACATTATAACTACTAACGAACAGTTAATATCTTAATAATAGGTAGGTAATAATCCAGTAGTAGATAGCATAAATTGTGACCAAAACTGAAGTGTTACCAAATTATCAAACTACTCATTGGTCATTTTTGAGCAAGATGCTAATGATCTATTCTGATTCATTGATCTATGCTAAGCTAAGATGAATGGACTCATAAATGGTAAAACTCAACTCTTTAACTCTAGGGTAGTTGTAAAATTAGGGTTCATTTAATAGTGTATAAAGAAGCCATTGGTCAGACATTGGCCAACTGAAAGATTTCCACAGGAGATGTGTGCCATGTTAATAATCTGCTTGGAAACAAAGCTGTCATAATGGCAAATCTCCTCATGGAAATAGAAATCATATTATCATGATCAGCTAAACACCGATTTACCAAATTATCTAAGGTGAGTGACGTATACTTTTGATGACAACATTCTTGACTGAATGATTTATGTTGGTATATATATTGTAGATATAAATCAACATTTTTTAAGCTCCAAACTTAAAATTGTATTAAAACAATTTAAAGATGTAGCTACATGAGACTAGAGGCTCCAAAAGAAGCCATAGCTTTTGGAATCTGTTCACAAATTATATACACTGATGGTAAAAAATCTTTTTAAAAAGATGTCATTTGTTTTGACAAGGAATCTATTTTCTGGCTGCTAAAGGTCAACATCATGCAGAGGAAGTGTCTGTACATAAATTGCTGCAGGACATCATACATCATATGATGAATAAGATCAACGATTATCAATGTGCAAGTCAAACTCACTAAGGAAGGCATCAATTTCTGACACGGTTCCATGCATCATTTAATGAAAAATTATAATCCATGTACACTACTGTTTGAAAGTTTGAGCTTGTTGTTTCTGAAAGAAGTTTTCATATAAAGCAAAAACTGCACTTAGTCAAAAATATAGTAAAAGAAATGTATAGTAACACTTTACTTGAAGGGGGTGTTCATAAGACCTTCATAATCATGACATGACACATCATGAAGATTTTATACATTCTATAACAACTGTCACTGCTCAGTTATATGAATGAGATTTTATGCATGCGTATGACAGCTGTGATTAAGTATAGTTCACTCAGTTATGTCAATTTAAATGCAAAGATGACATTGTTTGAGGTGTCTTTGTTATGACAACTTGACATAACCAAATACATCATAACTCAAATTTGTTTTTGTTTTGACAACCTGGCATTACCAAGACAACGTAACTTGTCATAAATCTGTCATAAACATGAGTGTCATGAGACCATTATACTTGTGTATACTTGTGTCATGAGTTTCATAATTGTCATTATTATTTTTCTTGACCTCAACGATAGTGGTACAAATTGAATTGAAACATTAATGAAATTGTTTACAGAGTATTAACCATTTTAATTAGAAATTTAAATGACAAGTGATCAGAAAAGTATACATGACAATTATGTTTATGATGAATTTATGACAAGTTATGTTGTCTTAATAATGTCAAGTTGTCATGACAGACAAAAATAGGTTACGGTGTATTTGTTTATGTCAGCTTGTCATAATAAAGACATCTCAAACAATGTCATCTTTGCATTTAAAATGCCATACCTGAGTGAATTATACCTAATAACAGCTGTCATAAGCATGCATAAAATCTCATTCATGTTCATGACACGTGTCCTGACATGACCACTTTAAAGGTGTCAGCCTTACATACACCCCCTTCAAGTAAATGTTACCAAATGTATTTACTGTATGTACAAATAACTGCAAATTTACACAAATGTCACGTAATCTACAACAGGTCGCTGTCACTCATTACAAAAAGCACTGCACATTCCTGTCAGCATAAACAGCCTTTTACTGTAGGCCACTGATCAATATACTTATTTCCATTTAAACAGTTTCTTACCAGCGTCACATGGGTCATTTACTTACTCTTGGGCTAAATGGCACCAGCCTGTAATGGTCTCATTAGACCCGACTAGATGAAACAAACCTCCTCTTCAAAAGACAGTGATCCCCACAGTGCTCATCTCCCCTGTCACCATGCAATCTGTCATTTAGCTGGCTAGCGGTTAGCCTTTGCCCAATCCATCAGTGAGTGTGTGCACTTCAATGTCAACCGGACTCTGAAAAAAAAACATGAGACGTGCTGCTCACGGGGTTGTTTATGTGACACTGGAACCATCTGTCTTCTGGCTTTTGTTAGCTTTAAATTGTTTATGCTTGCATTGACGTGCTGTATTAGTCATATAAAGCATCTTAGCAAAGGCGCTGAAAGAACAGAGACCTTAAAAGGACTCACAGCAGACACGTAACGTTATTCCATCCTGGCATTTGATGAAATGATAATAAAGCCTCAGAAGTGTGGGCAGTTTGACTTTTAAGTCAGAATGAATGTGATGACGGTATTGGATTCAAGTGTGAAGGCTCAATGATGGTCAGAAGGTAAACCTGACGCAATTGTTTGAGATTTTGACAAGGGGAAGATTGAAAGGTCATTTGGTTTAGTTTATTTAATTTTTTTTTTTTTTTTGAGCATTTATTCACCCTCATGTTGTTGTAAATTTATAGTGCTCAAATGCATAAAAAAGCATATTAAATGAGAGGAAAGTGTCTACTTTGATGTTTTAAAATGTGTGAAATAATGTGATCATCATTTAGTGTAACAAATACATTTATGTACAAATAAAACTCAATATTTACTCCTTTATATATTTTTAATAAGTACAGATCAGAATAAGTGATCATCACACTAAATTATTTTTTAAATTATTAAAAACTTTATGCAGAAAAATTGGTAAAAACCAAGTGGTTTAAAAGTAGTGAGGTATAAAGTTTTAAAATTAAAAATATTTTTGGCTAAACTGTTATGCTTAAATAGTCTTTCAATATGTTATCTAATGACTATTGGGTAGGATTGGGAGTGTAGAATAAGATAATACTTTATAAGTACTAATAAACAGCCAATATTTTAATTATAGGCAGGTAACATGCCAGTGGTTTGTGGGAATAAATAGTGGGAATTGGTATTTAAACCAAAGTTTTACCTTTTTATTTTATTTACATTTTAATTATTTAGTATTTTTCTTTTTTTCACACGTTTAATTGTTTTGGTTACTGAAAAACCCTTTTCATATATATCCTATACATTAAATATTAAAGGTACACTTAAAATATAAATGCGGCGTCAGGTTTTCCATTATTGGAATCAAATTTTGAGAATTTGAGAACTACGTTCGTGTTTAAGATGTAAAAAAAAAAAAGTAATTTGGTCATCTACTAGGTTACATGTTCAGCGAGACTAACCATAAATGTTAACCAAGAATACATCCATCATGTTTTCGTTCAAAAACAAGTCAGCTATTTTGGCTTTAGTCTTGCATGTAATTGCTGCCCTCAAGTGGCTTAGTTGTGTAGTTACCTAAAAATAAAAATAAAATTAAAAAAGCATTGTAACCTTTAACCTGCAAGTCAAAAACAAACAGATTTCATAAGGTGTTTGGCATGACTGCATTCATAAATTCTTTCCCACAATCCTTCCTCGCAATCTGAACCTGTTATTCAGCTCAATCCGACTGAGCTTGAGCTCTTCTCACTCAATGCTGCTGTGCAAAATGAGCAGTTGTTACTAGTGGGTCAATAAAGAGAGACATGTCATCAGACTGTGTGAAGGAGGTGGTGGAGAGGAACAGAATCTGACTGGACGTGATCAAGAGACAAAGCTGAGTCATTTCTGCCTTGAGGGAAAACTGAGCTCTTTCCTGCTCCTCAAACCTCCATTTTACTGGAATCGCCTCCCTCTATCAATCCTGAGGGGGGGAAACTCCTGGAGAAAGACCATCACTGCCCCCTTCTGCTGAAAGAAGAATTTATAACAAGCCTGAGAATTTACCTTTTAAATGTATACTCTCAATCTCTTCCAAGGAAATACTTTTGGAGCTCATTCCATTTGCTTATAATATATATTATTTGCAAAGATCCATGACAAATCCTGTTAGAATAAATACAGACCAAATACATTTTGTTTGGAGGTGTGGACATTTATTTATTGGAAGCCCATTTCTGCCAGGTAAGAAAAACAAATCATGCCTTAAAGTCAAAATTATGTGATAAATTGAAATTATGAGTTAAGAAGTCAAAATTTATGACTTTTTTATTACGATAAATAATCATAATTTAGATTTTGTGATTTTATGGTGGAAATGGGCTTCTATATTTAAACAACTGTATATCTGTGTTGTTATTTATTTATTTTTTATTTTGTTACACTCTAAAATTCACAATACATCCAATACACTAAAGATTTGGGTAAAGTGTGGACAACCCAAACCGCCGGGTTTTTTTTATTTTTTTTTATTTAATTTATAGTCTGATTTTAACACAGTAGTTAGGTTTGTCTATATTTGACTCAAATTTGGGTTGACATAGCCCAGCATTTTTTAAAGTGTAAAGATTGCAGCCACTTTTTCAGCAGCTAATTGTGAAACTTATTACTTCCATGTTGACATGCAGCAATAATTTGCAGTAATTACAACACCAACGCCAACTCTGCTTGATGCCATAAAATAGAATGTAAAGTTGACACCGAAATTACATGTTAAACTGTCAGAAGGTTTTTAACACACTTCACAAGGAATTTTGCAGATTAACTGGTTTTGTTCTCAAGACAAGGATACAAAGAATTTCAGCTCTTCAGAATTTCAAACTTGCTCCACTACTAGACTTTTCCACATACTAAAATAATTTTTGACAAATGATAATTGCTTGCAACTCAAAGTAATAAATAAAACTGTTAATAAACAGATTTTAAGAATTAGCAATAACATGGTAAAATATAAAAGGCACACTTATGAGAAATACAGTTGGAATTGGAAGGTACAAAGATGCAAAAGCATGATGTAAAGTCAATGACAACAGTCAGAAAAATGCTTGCAATGAAAATTAATCTGTAAATTGTGATAATAAAATTCCAATTAAAATTCATTATGCAGAAACAGTGTTCTACACTGACATGGATCAAGACCACATATACTCAGCAAATATAACTGAAACACCTTATTACTGTAAATTAATTAATTAATTGCACATAAGTCAGTTCTTACTAAGCAGAAGTAATTAATTGCTTTATATTTAGTAGATAATTATACTTTAACTACAATAGTTTCAAAAGAGCCAGTCAGTTTTATAACATAAGCTGCTTTATTTGTGGGGCTGTACATATTAAAAAGGTATGAATGTGGTAACAAAAACTTTAGACAACAACAAAATTATTTAGACCTATTTTTGTCGTATTATCTAACATCTTACATTTACAAAAATAACAATATTTACAATGTACAAAAGACAAACATTTATAGAGTTTTTTTTTTTTTTTTTACCAGGCATTTGCTGTAATATACAGTATACTGTTTTACCTGACAAAATGTATCCAAACATTCTTTACTAATGGTTTTCAACACAACTCTAAGATGATAAACGTTACTCAGTGCATACTCAGGGACTGCTGATATCCATGACATTGAAGGTAACCCAACTGCCAAGCCAAAGACGGGTTCACAGAGTCTGCATAGGTGTCCATATGGTTCTGATGACAGGAGACTCTCGTCCCCTCTTGGAATCCAGTGTAGTATCCACCACTGCTTTGGTCGTCCCATTGGTGAACGAAATGTCCGTGACTCAAGTGTTCCTGACTGTTGGTTGCACAGTGGCCATAACGTGGTGATGGTGCCAAGTTTGATATGTCTTGGTACACAATCCCAGGAATTTCTGGAGTGGCTGTGAGCTCTGGCTGATGGGGATTGTAGTTCTCCATTGGTTCCTGGAAAGTTCCTGTCTTCCTGGGAAGCGAACTACTATCGTCTGGTAGCCGGAAACACTCTGTATGGGTGCACTGAGGTGTGTGTGGTTCTGTGGATGAATGTGTTTGTAGATATAAAGATAATGTTGAAATGCGGTGGATGGCACGACGGAGAGTTGCAATCTTGGATAGACGCTTTCCGCTCAGGTCATGTTTGAGGACAGTTCGTAATGCATTGAAGGACTGGTTGTAATCCAGGATTCGCTTCCGTTCTCGGATATTGGCGGCGGCTCTTCGTGCTTTGGACCTTTTGGGTCGAGTACGTCTTTTTACTGCTTTTGAATCTTCTGTGTCACTTGGGCCTGATGATTCTGAACGATGTTTTTCTGAGTGTTTTTTTCCACAGTCTTCATCCTGATCCAAAGGGCAATCTTCCAACTCATCTTCTGAAACCTCAGATTCTGTACTGATGCTGTCCAGGCTCATCGTTGTAGACTTTGTGTTTTTTTTTCTCTGCAAAATTCAAAGCTTCGGTTTTTAGAGTTGAAAAGTCCTACAAACAGTCAGCTTTGCAAAACATCCACATGTTGAAATCCTTCGCTCACCTTCTAGATCAGATCTGTCAGTCTCTGCGAGGGCGAGAGGGTTTTTTAAAGGCAATTTCTGGATGTGTCACGTGAGCAAGCTGCCTATAAGCAAAAGGTGTATTCTGTGTTTACAAGTGCCCTCCAGGCAAGTGTAGACATCAGTCAACAAGCTTTGACACACCTCCTCAGCAACAGGATCTGAGCTTTCCAACTGTACTGTGCCGAAAACGAGGAATGGCATTTGTGAAGTTGACAGATGTAGCTAACTCCAAGGTGTATAAAAAATAGCTGTTGAATGCTTGGTTTTGACTCTATGATAATTGCATTTTGATAATAAAGTGTTTTTAATGGAATCATTCATATTTGCAAGCACCAAAAACAACTCTTAGAGAGATACACCCTTAAAAATAAAGGTTATTTATTTCCAACTATGGTTTCATTAATGCCCATCCATTGTAACAGTCTCTCAGAATTATAAAATGTTCATCAAACCATGAAAACATTCTTTTGAAAATAACTTTTTTAAAAGGTTCTTTTGAACAATTAATTTTTTCTACATGATTGCATTTCTTAACGGTGTATTCAGTTTGATTAAAGAAAACTCCAGTGTGATTTCTCTGTGAGTGTGGTTCGTGTGAATAAGATCTGATCCCTGGTGTGCACCAAACATGCAGACTGGGACATCTGAAAAGATAGGTGTTTACTGGATTCCAAACAAGCTGTTGTGCAGTTTTAGTGAAATATGAACTCAACACCAAAGACAAACAAACCAAAAACAAACATGACATACCGAGATGCTACCCTGAAAAGGACAGAATGCTCTAAGCATGTGTTTTTCTCTTCATAGTTGTATTGTTGCTTATTAGACTTTAATACATGTCTCTTTGCTGTAGATCTTCATTTGTGTGTACTTGTTCAACTTGTGTGTAAGTTCCATTGCTAAATATATGTATAAATATATTACTTTACAGTGTGAATGATAAGCAAACTAGAAACAAAAGTATCATTTTCATTCTTGGTCCTGACCAAATGAACCAAGAGGACTGAACTTCAAATAACTAGTTGCTGCATGTTGTTGCAAAGTCATACACTGCATGTAATTATGCACAATTTATTATTATTACAGTACAGTATGGAACATGTATAACTATATAATAAAGGTTCTTTATAACCATTGATGGCTCCACGAAGAACCTTTAACCTGAAAAGAATTTTGGAATCCTTATTTTTAAGAGTAAAGGACACCATAAAATAAAGTATTACATTATATACAGCATAAGTAGCATTATATGGGTTGAGTATGGACAAACTCAACCATTGTGTTAAAAGCTTGCATTAAAAAGCTGCATGACTGACCCCAAGTAAACCAATCTACTTTGAATGAATTTCATGACAGTTACAATTTTTTTTTTTTTAAGTACAAAAGGGCGGAAATTCATTTCAAAATAACAGTTCTTGAGGACGAGGAATGGTTCTAAAACAGAACAGTGATCACAAGTAAAACCAGTACAGAACCAATACCAGGAGATAATGAGTCTGCAGTGTTGCATTCTTAATTAAAGCACTGGTCATTCGTATCGTACAAATGACAACACAGTAAAAGAATTTCACTCCCAGTTTCCCTCCACCTTGATCCAGATAGATCATCTAAAGCCGTGTCTTGGGTGTTGAGAGAAAAATGGGAACATTCATGGCAAATTACAGCTTTATCAGATAATCCATCTTTTGCCAATTTGCCTTTACACCTTTTCTCTGCCAGAGGGATGGAAAAACACTTATCATGTGTCACATAAACTCTATATCTTGGTATGGTCACAATTAGCTGTTGTGTATTAAGCGATTACTGGCCTTCCTGGGCTGCAGCGAGGGACAGTGTAATTTGGTTGTCTACAAAGTCATAAATCTAATGTGCGCTTCCTATGGGGCAAGAACAGACAGTAGCCACCTCACTTCAAAGCTGGGGAAAAGGAACACAGATATTTTCTGTGAGAAAGAGTCAGGAGACAATACATTCTGCTTGAGGATCAAGATTATACCAGACCCAGTAGATCGGTTTATGCAAAAGTAAACTAAAACTTTTCTAAAAAAGTATTAATTTACTAAATGTTTATGTAATGGAACTCAATTATTATTTGTTTAGATAATACACTGTAAAGAATTGCAGGATTCCACACAATTCACACAAATCAATTAAGTTAGCTTAACATATTTAAATGGATTGAAAATACAACAATTAAGTTGTCTTAAAAAATCTAAAGAATTCAGCTGATTTTAAATAAATAGTTTAAACAAGCAGCAAAATGATTTTTTTGAGTGTACACTAAAAAATGCAGGGTTCCACACAATTCATTCATGCTGTCCCAACACAAACCGATTAAGTTAATGTAACAAATTTAAGTGGATTTAACATAAAACTATTAAGCTGTCCCCAAAAACAAGAACTGTATCAACTCAATTTAAACAAGATTTTGAACAAGCAGCAAAAATCTTTTTTTGTGATTGTATTTACCATATTGTGGTGCTATTATTGCATGAGATTTATATCAAAAACAAGGCCTGGATTTTAATACTCTAGGAGTATTTATTACTGAAACATCAAACTAATAAATAGATATGAAAGCATTTTCCAACAAGTTGTAACATTAAATGAAAGCTCCAGTTAAATAAAATGAAGTAAGTAAATAAATAGTTAAATAAAAACAACAACAAAAACCTTAAATAAATCAAGTGAAAAATAAAGTTATGTTGGTCCACTAAAAATGTTAGAAAGTAAAAAACATAAATCTAAACCATAAAAAATGAGCAAACATTCAAATTTTCAATTGCTAGAAATCTTTTTTTTTTTTTCGTCTTTGCAGAATTGCTTCCACCCCAAAACCGACATAATCACTCAACCTCATGTGATGCCAACATTGTATAACATTTATCTTCTATGGGCCATGATATTGTGAAGAAAGAATAACCAAATAACCAGTTTAACATAAACAAAAAACAGCTTACATTCCAATTGACTGCCATTGTATTTTTATCCAGGCAATTAAAATTAAAGGGAACTAAAGCAATTTGCTTAACAACACCCTTCAAAAAAAAAATTTCAGGTTCCACACAATAAAAACAAACTTGCGTACAGCTTTAAATCAGGAGAGAGTAAACTAAAACTTTTTTTTTTTTGAGTGGACTATCCATTTAATTGAACAGCACAAGCCACAGTCAGCTCAGGAAGCCACTAGACAGACCCGACATCAGGTCATAATTGCAAAAGCATAACATCTTCTTTTAGGGTTGTTTTACAAGTATCAAGCCTCCAGTCAAACCAGTGGCTCAAGAGTGCTTTCTAGCAACTAAGATCATATCATCAATGGGCGGTGGTGCAATAACCTTTAAACAAAGAATGAGACACCATTTTGGACGTTGCTTCCTTCCTGTCCAGGTTTAACTGCCTAATTATGACTTTAGCATAATTATAAGTTTAGCTGCCTGACTGTTATTTAACACATACAACACATTACTTTATATTAAAACAAAACTACTATAACAAAGTTATTTTTTCAAAGCAGCTTTTGAGATAGCACAATATTAATTTAAAGCATTGTTAGCTGGACAAGCTGAACAATGTATATTCAAAGTTTTATTAAGACAGAATGCCAATATACTTTTTTCAAATAATTCTTCTTTCAAAACAAATAATTGTGACTTTCAATCATTTTAGATCATTCAAGCTACAAACACCAAACTTGGGTCAGACCTTTAGATGGTTCTAACTTGTGATGTTACAGTATATCTTGGATTTCCAAGAAATATTGCCCAATAAACTCATAAAGCTTCCATTCTATCTAATATTTCCAAATCTTCAGATTAATTTAAGCTTCATTTTTTACATTTCAAAATACGATAGTGACATTATAAAAATGCTAACGTGTTAAAACATGATTGCAAAGTTGTAAAACATGCTACAAATGTACTAAAAATATTCAGGCAACGTTTTTAAATATGCTAGCAATGTTAAAACATGTAATTAACATGTTGGCAATGACCTAAATATTAGAAACAACATTTTACAGCATGCTAGAAAAATGCTAGTAATGTGCTAAAACATGCTAGTAATAAGAAATTCCAACATTCTAAAAAGTGTTAGAAAGATAATCACAACATACTAGTAATCATTAGCATTGCTAACAACATTATAAAACATGGAGCATGTAAGCACAATGTTAAAATTGGCTATGATTTCAAAGTACATGCTTACAGCATGCTAAAACATGCTATTAACATGTTAACATGCTAGAAAAACATGCTAGCACCATTTGAAAGCATGCTAGTAATGTTCATATACATTCTAGAAACATGCTACTAATGTTGAAAACTACTTGCTAGCACTTAAGTACTAAAACATGCTAGAAACCATGCTAGTAGCTTAATAAAACATGTAACTTACTATCAACTTTGCTAACATTCCAAAACATGTTGAAAACATGCCAGCAGCAACATGTTGAAAAACATGGTAGTAATGTATATGGTAAAATTCTAAAATATGCAATGTGCTAAAACATTTTAGCAATATACAACTAAAAATATACTACTCACAATACATAACCACCCAGAAACATTTTAACAACCATTCAGAATAGCACAGTAGTTATGCAATCAACCCGAGAATCTTAAAAACCTAAAACTCTGAGCTTTTGAAATTTCAAACTTTCTGCTCAGGCTTTCTTGAGCCAGTATCAAATATTTATATTTTAGTTTAAAAAATATATAATAGCTTATATATCAACTTCCTCATCACGGAAGAAAAAAAATCATATTCATATTTACAAACCCCATCTCAATTGCTGCTAGTACGGCAAGTCAATCCTTTTAGATGTTTAACATGTTTTGACCGACAGACGTGTTGACTTGATGTCCCTCATGGGCGTGGGGTGTTTTCCAGATCTGCAGTGAAAGGCAAATCAGTTTTTTTGTTAGCGGAAAAATAAAGTTGCTTAAGTGGGAATTACAACATCCTCTTCCTTTTCTTGTTATGCAATTATAATCCAAAATGCAGGTTTGTTTAAACACAGGGCTGTGGATTGTGTCATACAGTATTTGCTCTATAATTTGAAATTAGTTGTAAAACGCTGCAACCTTTGCATGCTAATTACAGGCTGCTTTGGGATTTTACACTCAAGCAGGAATAAAAATCAATGAGACTTTGAATGTTGACCTAATGAACACAACAATCCCCAAAAGTGATACTCTTCGATAAAAACAACACAAGTAAAGTAAAGGCAAGTAAAGACAAAAGGCAGAATTACCACATCCAGACAGAGTAGAGCGTGGGAATGTCAGTTTAAGTGTTTTTGCTGCTTTTTCCCAATGTCACGAGAGAAAGAAATTAGGGGTCGTGAACACGGAAAGGAGAGGCTGGTGTACTTGGTAATTGAGGGTTTGTTTAAGAGGTTTGTGAACTAAAATGCTTAAAATAACAGGATTTTTTCCTCTTTTATCAATCTAATAAAAGGGATGTTGAACAATATCTAAAATAGTTATAGAATCAAAAAACTAAATTACCCTCACTGTCAAATTTTTCATTCAATATCTAAACTGTCAGACAAAGAGTGGTTTATAATGGTAACCACTTTGAACCAGTGATGGCCGTGTCAAAGGTTAAAGAGCACCCTTGAGCTGGACACTTAACCTCAACTGCCGCTCAAAACACTGATAAAGGTTTCCCAGCTTGAACAATCGTGAATTGTTATGCATTGGTTTTTTGTGCAAATTTGTTTCCATTAGGGTTATTTATAAATCCCAATTTGAATATGCACAGTTTGAAGGGTAATGAAAGCTGCTTATATATATTTATATTTATATGCTTATATATATATATATATATAACAAACATATAGAACAACAAACAAACAGAGAAAATGAAACGCATATTTATCTTTTTTATATATATGTATATGTATATATATATATATATAT
>CAIGQV010019070.1:13184341-13249296 GCA_903798115.1 Danio jaintianensis | reverse complement strand
TATATATATATATATATATATATATATATATATATATATATATGTATATATATATATATATGTGTGTATATATATATATATATACAAACATATATACACATATACATATATATATATATACACATATACATATATATATATATACATATACATATACATACATATATATATATATATATATATACATATATATAAAAAAGATAAATATGCGTTTCATTTTCTCTAGCACCTTGACTTCATATGAAGTCAGTTGTTCCACTCCATGACTCTGATTCTCTGCAAACCACAAGCAGCAATGTGTGATTAATTTGTAATGGAAACCTTTACACACTTGAATCACCTACTGCCCCAGACTAAGTGATGTAGTTCAACACATAAAAAGTGATGATTTACAAGAAGGGCTGGCAGATTAATTGTCTTGTACTGAGAACTTCAAGCATGCTTTTAAACCCCTCCCAGCCCAGTCTTATTTTTGACGAATGGGAAGACACTAGTAATTATCAGTCGCCATGTATAAATCAAGGTCCTTTTAGATAGCTGTGCCCTCGCTGGGAGAACTAGAGATGGCCTGGCCATAACTGTGAATTGTCTAAAGATTTGTAAATCTTGAGTCTGAGGTTAGATAATGAGAAGCTGCTTTCTGGCAGTTATTAGAAGACAGTGACACAATTATTTAGATACATGCTTTTAAAGGGGTGGTGAGGCTTGAGAAGTATGCAGGGAAATTAGAGGTCCACATCGAAAACATGAATTCGTTACAACATTCTTTGGAACATTTTTCAGCTCTATGTCACAGTAAGGGTACCAGCTGCTGTAATGACAGTGATAGCATGTTTTATGCATATTTGTTTTTCACAAGTGTCAATATACAGTAAAATATTTAGTTAACCAAAAAAAAACTTTAAAATTATAACTGAGAAAAGCAGAAATTAACCAAAAAGACTTTATTCAGTACACACTCAGTCATAATGGCAGTGAGTAGCGATCAGCATTAAGGCTTTAAAAAAAAAAAAGATTTAAAGTCTCAAAAAAGTCCAATGTTTCAAACATTATATATTACAAGCACTCTGGGGATTTACATTTAGTCATTTAGCAGACACTTTTGTCCAAAGCGACTTACAATTGAGGAGGCATTCAGTGATTCAACAAGAAGAGCAAGTGAAAGTGCCAGTTAATGTTTCAGAGAGATGAAAGAGTGTGTTTTCTAGAAGTGGTTTCTCAAGCCCACTCACCTGTGTGAGGCACACTCAGAATTAATAATGTTTTGGGGTTGCATTTACGACAAAGTTTAGTAAAGAACAAAACATTTTTTTTGCTGAAAATCCTGACCTTGACTGTCAGTCTTTGTACATGACAAAGTACACAAGTGAACTATTTTTGCTAAATCAAAATGTATAAACAAAATGCACAAGATGTATACATGCAGTTCCTTCACTGAGTTGAAAGACAGAACAGGACCAGGACCAGACAGAATTGAAAGTCAGTTCTATTCAATGACCTTAATAATCTGCTGCTGTTGTGTCAAAATCAACATAGCTTTGTATATTTACCTGTTAAATGAAAGTACATGAACGGTATTATTTTGTGTCGCATTTCGATTAATTCATTTGATCTATGGCAAATCAGCATGAACTGCCACACTAATACACACTAATATAGTCTCAGAAATATGCAAACGGTCCAAGTCAGGATTTTCATTAAATAATTTTATATTTTGGTTTGTCACAGAATATATGACAAGTGTTGCATGGAAGCAATGTTTTGGTACTATTGCATCTCTTATTTTTTCAGCGTGTCACGTTAATAGAAACCAAAACAACAGATTTCATAATCCTTAATATCAATGCAAAAACTAACTGGCAACTATACACACTATGAATTTGTGTAAAGCTGATTTTTATTCATTAAAAAAAATTACCTACACAATCACTCCTTTTGGCAAGATATCATTTTGATACAACAAAAGGCTGAGCATGGCTTCTTAACTGAAGTATGTTTTGATGGGATATTCTATTCATTTAGGGGATTCCCAAACTATATGTTATAATCGCTGCGGGCACATGTAAGAGTGTAATGGAAATGTCTGGGACCTCCTTGGCCTTCCATTCAAGCCCTTGTAAAAACGTACAACAGTGCATTGTTGACACATGCCTTCTGATCTGCACTCACCCTTGCTAGTTGGCACGGCTGCTGGAGGTTTGATGAGGTTATGTTAAAGATGGGTGTTGTGTCTTGTAAGGGGAGGATGGGCTGATCTTTCTTCATTCCCTGACTCACCATCCACAGCACTGGCGGCCTGTGCTCCATCTACAGATAGAAAAGAAAGAGACGGCCCAGAAGTTAATCACTCAGACATGGTTAGAAAAGAGAACAACTCAGAGATACACTAACAAGCTTGCATTTAGTGTTGTATATATTAATGTATTATGTAATGTAATGTAAAAGTTTGTAGTTTGTTCCTCGCCACTGACTTGGTTGGTTTGGGACTTGTGGAGTTGCTCATCATTGGATTTGCTCTTTAGTGTTTTGGCTTTCAGAACGTCTTTAACACTTGACCTTGAACTTTTTTTATATATATATTTAATATTTTAATGTGTGCATATCATCTTGAAAAAAATAAAAATAAAACGTTTCTTCGATTGTTGCATTCATTTTAAATGACACAAATCACATAAAAACTTCAATACTTTCCATTCAAAATGCCAGAAATTGATCGGGGAGTCCAGTAGTTTGCATGAGTAGATTATTGGTGGTCATTTTATTTTACTATTTAAAGTAAGAAAAGAGAAATAGACATACTGGCCACATTAATAGGAACACTTGTTCAACGGCTAAATGCACATATAATCAGACAATCTCATGGCAGTAACTTAATGCATTTAAGCACGTAAACATGGTCAAAACAATCTGCTGCAGTTCAAAATGAGCATCAGAATAGAACAAAATAAGTATTTAAATGACTTTGAATGTGTCAAAGTTGTTTTTTGTCAGAGGGGCTGGTTTGAGTATTTTAGAAACTGCTGATCTACTGAATTATGCATACACAGCCATCTCTAGGGTTTGCAGAGAATGGTCCAGTAAGTGGTGGTTCTGTGTGTGAAAATGTCTTATTAATGCCAGAGGTCAGAGTTTGCAGCTAGCAAAAGTAACTAAAAACAAGTTAGAAATGAGGCAGAAAAGCATCCCTTAATGCACAACATGTTAAAGCCTGAAGCAGATAAGCTCCAGAAGAAGAGCACACCGGTGACACTCCTGTCAGCTGAAAACAGCACACTGAGGCTACAGTTTACACAAGCTCAGCAAAATTGAACACACTGGAAAAGATGTTGCCTGATATGATGGGTCTTGATTTCTGCTGTGACTTTCAGATGGTAGAGGCAGAATTTGGCATTCAACAACATAAAAGCGTGGATCAATACTGCTTTGAATCAATGGTTCGGGCTGGTGGTGTAATGGTCTGGGGGAGATATTCTGAGCAAATTTTGGGGTCATTAGTACCAACTGAGAACTGTTTATTCAGTGTGTCCAAAAAAAGGCTACTTCCAGCAGGAAAACACAATGTCACAAAGCTCTAAAAATCTCAAACTGGTTAACATGACATTGAGTTCACTATAGTCAAATTGGGAAGTGGTGTATTGGAAGATTCACATCACGGATGTACAGCTGACGAATATGCAGCAACTGCTTGACGCTATCATGTCAAGATGAGCCCAAATCTCTGAAGATTATTTGAAGCACCTCCTTAAATCTATGCCTTAAATAATTAAGGTACAATTCTTGCAATTAACAGTCCAATAACTAAGACTTTTAATAAAAATAGTACTAATTTGTTGCGTATTAATAGTTAGTAGTTGGGTTTAGTAATTGGGTAGAATTAAGGATGGATTTTAAGGCAGTTCTTCAGCCAAAAACCTGGCACTAAACAGGGTTTACCTAATAGAGTGCATGTTTATATACCTTTCATTACATTGAAATTTACAATTCATTTTCATTTTAAATGACATACAAAAAAGGGGAAGAAGCTATTAAAGATAGAAACCCAGCAATATTTGTAAAAATATGCATTGACTATGTATTTACTGAACATCTAGACTAGAAAGTGAGCTAGAGAGGAGGAGAAATGCAGAGAAGAAAAGCACTTTGTGTGTGTGTGTGCGTGTGTGTGTGTGCGTGCATTGGTTTTATACTCTGTGCATCACTTGGCAATGCTTTCAAGTGCTTTTTTTTTTAAACACTGCTGTAAAATGAAATCTGATCACGTTCATGTGCATGAAGACAATACTACCTGGATTAAGATGAAAGTTGTCTCTCTAAGTACTTCTATATTTGTGATGGGCTTGTCTCCATGGCGACAGCCAGCGGGTGCAAGAGTCAAACTGACTTTTTACAGCCCGCACCTCGTTTTTTCCGTGTCTGACATAAAGTAAACAACCCTAATGATTTCCCTTTCAGGTTCGGCAAAGCGAGCGCACCTTAACGTCAGACCACAAACGTCTTCACAACATGACAATTAGATAAACATGTTTGAATTGATTCACACGTGGCAAATTCATAATATCTACATTTGTTTTTTAAGAAGGTATCAGAACATTCCAGAAGAGTAAAATACGGCCTGTTAATGATACTAACTGGAGTTCAGATGAAAGCGTGTTGACAAATGCATGGGGTATGAAATCACTCCTGGCCGTTCGATGCCATGCTCAAGGCTAGTCGCCCCAGTACCTGTATAGCAGCATTACAGGAGCAGAGGACTAGCATTATTTGAGCCAGCTCTCTGCAATTAAAAGAGCCAACCTTTCACTCAAGGATTGCTAGATCGCTAGATTACTAGAGCCGACTTATGTGATTTATGCTCTGGCTGGAGTCTGTTTGAAAGAACTTAAGATGCCATGATATAGCCTGTAGGTTATACTTGTTTTGTTTTAGGAATGCAAGCTATAGCTCATAGTTCAACGTTGCTGTCCTGAAATATACATTATAGTTATGTTTAAAACTATTGTACCTGCCTAATTCACATTTCTTTATTTTGCCCTTTTTAAAGGGACTCAAAACAGAAAATACTGCCATTATTATTTACTCATCCTTCACTTGTCACAAAACGGTTTGCGTTTCTTTGTATTGTTGAACACAAAATGAGTTATTTTGATAAATGTTAAAAACCTAACTTTAAAACCCTTGACTTCCATAGTATTTTTTTTTCCACTATGGAAGTCAATGGTTACAAGATTCTAACCTATTTCAAAATATCTTCTTATGTGTTCAACAGAAAACTTTACTTATTAAAATATATAAAATAAGTGATCATAAAAGGTTATTAAATATTAAATTATTCAAAAGTCTTGCTGACAAATTGCTAAAACAGGGATATGAAAAATAGTAAGAAAGTATGACTATTTAAAATTAAAATTAATTAATATTTGGGGGGGGTTTTTAAACTGTTACACCAAAATACATTTTAGATGGTGTCTGAAAATCATTAAAAAAACCCAGCCGTAATTGCATCATAAATTAAGAATAAATAAATAAACTGAACATTGCAATGTACAAGACAATAAAACTATTTTTGTTTGAATGCTTGCAATTTCCTTCTTTTACTTTTAAACACTTTAAAAGAAAATATCTGATTGCATGTATAAGAAACATTTTCCATTTTGGAACATATTAAACTTATAACCTTTTATTTCCATCTATGATAGTCCACGAGATTCATAGAAAGACACATTGCGACATGCTCAGCCATAAAAGGTGTTTTGTATAGACTATTAAAACTGCTTTTAAAAGTCATGGCAGTGTCTGACAAACACTGTAATAATGCCTCAACTCTACGTGCTATAATTGGAGATGTTTTTGCTCAAAGGTCCACCAATGTCAATTACGCAAGCAGCACTGAAGAATTCCTCATACAAACACCATAACAGAATGAAAAAAATATATAGTTTACAGAGATTGCAAAAGGCCAGTCAGAACAACAGTATCCGTTATTTTGGTTTCAGCTGAATGAGGAACTTACTTTTCCTTTTAACAAGTACCGACACACATGAACAGGGGATCAAGAGTTCAGACAGGAGTTCACAGAGGTTGCTGTCCATGTCACTCTATCCTGAGAAATATGACCCTTCAAAGCATTCAGACAATCTAAAGATAGCTGAAGAATTTTCTCTGTTTTATGATTATGAATTGAATTACAGACTGTCTGTCCCAGACAATAATAAGGGCCATCATATTATATACATTTTTAACTTTGATTTAGGTTTTTTTTTATGATTCTGAGTTACATAAACACTTAAAACGTATTTTGGGTAAAACTTGCAATTGACCTAACAATACATATATGATACTATATTTAATGTAAGCACACTAAAGATCCTCATAACAGTGTTTGTCTGCCACCCTCTGGTTTATTTAAGGGAATGCATGAAATTTAAACTTTAAATTAACAAACTGGAATCATCACAAAGTGGAAAAATATATACGCAACAATTTATTACAGTATGATGTAAATTACAAGCCTGTTTAAACTCAAGATGTTACTTTAGTTTAAAGGTATACTGCTAATTTAAATGTTTGAGTCAAACAGTAATATTGAGAAATATTATTACCATTTTATGAAGCTTTTCTGCTTTAATATATTTTAAAAGTAACACACATGAAAACATTTGTGCTGATAGTTTGGTATTATTTGACAAATCAAAAGAAGAACATTTACAGTATATTAAAAAAAAGATTTTCTTTACTTCTGTACAGAACCCTACTGTCCCTTACTGTCATTTTGAACAAATTAATGCATTCTTATGCACTTATGTCAAAAATAAATAAACAAATAGGTACAATGTACTTCTTGCGTTTATGTCGAATTAATACTTTTGGTGAAATATGGTTATATTTAGAAACCTGTTTAGTAGTAGTAGTATGGATAGGTTTAGGGGTTGTTACAATGAATAATTATAAGCAGGTATTTTTTTTATGTGTTTGGACTTAAATGATTCACTTAAATGTTATTACATGGTAGTTAACAACACTTAGTTTACCATATCACCCTAAAGACACAAACACACACGTTCTACCTAACACAATTTTCACTGTCAGCAAGGACTCAGGGGAAACTGAATGATTAGATCTCAAAGATGATCACGTCCTCATTCCAATTAACTGTCAGCATTTCCTGGGAGACGAGCAGAACCTGCCCCAGATCTACAGTCTACCCCCACACTGCAGTTCAAGCAGAGCTGGTCCAAAGTGCAGCATTCTAGATGGATAACCATGACTATCTGTGCTTTACTCCATCACCTTGACCTCTTAGAGTTTAAATAGGCAATTGCTTTTGATAAGCAGAGGTTGGTGGTTCATTACATATATAAAAAAGGGTCTGAAACAGGAAAACAGACAAAAACTGCACTGCTCAAATCTGTTCATTTGTGAATACATGTTTTAGGCAGCTATTTTTGGTGAACAAGTCAGTTCTGTTGACTGTTCTGGTGAAAAATTTTAGATCACTTTTTCGGAACCTTTAGAATTCGTTCTGAAGAAGTTGTTACACTCAGTACAGGTAGCACTCACAAAGTACTTTTGATTAGAATATATCACAGTAAGACAGTTGCATTCAGCCACAAAATTTTTATATTTCAATGCTTTTAACGTTTGAATAAGATCTGATCTGTCATATTTCTGTTTATGATTTTATATCTGTTAGAGAAAAAGTGAACAAAAGTAAATGAGTGAAATGAAACACAAATGAAACTATTACACGACATGGGAAAAAAAAAATTAGAATAGATTTTATTAGAATACAATTTTAAATTAAAACAATGTAGAAACATTATGCCCTCATAACAAATTGTGTCTGTTTTGCTTTCAAAAGAGACGCTCTGAAAAAAACTATACATCCCAACAAGGGATCCGGGGCAGCTTTACGTGTCAAAAGTAGACTACTTAGAAAAATACAACTTTTATCAGTTTTATCATTGTACAACAAATATTTTTAAAATATTTATTCATAAATTATATTTAGCCTTTCCCCCATATCTAACACATATTTGCAAAAGAGTTTGATTAATAAACATGAAAATGTAAACCTACTGACTACATTGAAAGCATGAAAAATTGAAAACTTGAAAGTGAATGTTAATGAGAGAGTAATATTTATGTCATTTCAGTGTTTTGTTAGAAATAAATGTGTAGGTTTCAATAATTGTAACTGTGGAAACTGTCAGTTTATATGATTTTATACATTTCATACACATGCATTCAAATATAGTTTCTGTATAGCATCTTTTTCAATTTTTTAATTGAATAAAAACTGTAAAGCAGCAATAGCATATCGTTTTAAACCTTAGTTTTTTTTACATCATTGATCAGTTACAATATTATACTTTTTACAATAGAGCAATTCCAGCGTTATGAATGTGACATTTGCAGTAAAATCTTAAAACATAAATTCACAGGAAAAGTATGTTAACGTTATATTTAAACATCTGTTTCTATTTTCCAAAACAACTAACAAGAGTTATAAGATCAAAAATATATGAATCTGTAAACATTTTTTATATTTAAATAAGGAAAATATATGCGTTATGGATGTGACCAAAAAAGTATGCGAGTTTACAGTGCACATTTTCTACAACGTAGAAATTCTGTGAATTAAACTGCACAACCCAAAAGAAATAATGTTAATTTAAAAAGATTTTTGCATTTATCAGGAAAAAGCTTCGTTATGGATGTGACATTGCCATATATATGTACATACACACACATATATACATACACATACGCATACATGCATACACATATACATACATACACACATATACATATATAATATAATACAATACAATACAATATAATATAATATACAACAACTACTCTTCAAGTTCAAACAGACTCAGAATGTGATTACAGTACCCAGATTTTGAAAGCATTACGAAGGTTAAACGCGCTTCCTTCTATCCTGGCTCCTAGTGCACTTGTACTAAATTATAATAATGCAAAGCATAGCAGGTCTTGTCCAATGGTTTGTCCAAAAACATTGCTCGCTCATAACACACACTCATACTTGTCGCCACCCACTGACAGAGAGAAGCACCAAGCAAATCAAGCACAAACAGATTCCAATCACTTAAGGCTCAAATTCCCAAGCAGGACACAACAACAAACGCAAACAGGACTGACACAGCATAAGATCGATTGCACGAGTTTGCGTGACAGCTTCCTGTGGCCTTGACTGGGAAGCATCCACGCCTTGTATATCGCGACGCACGAAACACCGCCCGCCTCTCGCTGGCACCCCCAAACGCAGGCGGTGATTGGGCAGTGCAAATGTCTCAACTCCCCTCGTCCACCGAGCACCGGTTGAGCACATTCTGTCACTTGCGCTAGCGTTAAATGGAGGAACGTCCCTGCGAAGGGGCAATCGGAGTATTTATCAGCCATGGAGCAGAGAACAGCCCGGATCGATCGAACATATCGGTAAACAATGATCAGAACCACAGTCAGCTCCAGAACGAGAAAACGCAGACGAAGAAAACAGGTTGGTAAACCAGCAGCGCTCGTTGTGTTTTTCTCTGACAAGCTTCAAATGTACGCTTGTTTACCTCATCGCAGCATAAGTTGAGTGTAATGCGTTGTATTTTTTGCTGACCGCACTGTTTGGAATAGTTACAACCAACGTTAGCCGCAAAGCTAGCTAGCGTGAAGGGACATTGACCTTGTGCACCGGTCTCTCGGCACGCATTGCACATTTCACATACACAGAATTAATTCCTAAACATACCTCTCCGTTTGGGCCGTTTTAAAGAGCAAAGCGTCCGTCAGTGATCAGAATAGCCAGTTAGCTCTGCCCCGTCGCTGCCACAGCAACATGAACCGGCTCCTGTGGAATGTTCCTGCTCGTAGTTTAAGCTTGTTCTGTTATTTCCTGTCCGCCATGATGGACGGCCAAATCTCAGAAACTTAACCGCTACCCGTTTATCTGGCAGAACCGACTGTTTTGGCCAACCAGTTTGGAGAGCGTCGTTAGCTCTGTTCGCCTTTGACGCCTGAGTCATTATTAGTGTTGTCTAAGGGGTGTTTGTTTGTGCAGTTTAGCTGGAAACGCGGCCTATTGCTCTTTGACAGTCATGTGAGTGGGCCTGGCAGAGACTGGGCTCGCGCTTACCGCTGATTCCAACTCTCGGCACCAAGTGGCCTGAATGGAACGCGACGGAAAATCCTATACTCGTTCAAACACAAACGTTCCAGAACCGTAAATAGAAGCAGTCGGAAAATCCTATACATAAACGGCCAAAGTGCGCGCGTCAGCGTGTAGACATACAGAATCCATTTCAAGTAATTACATTTGGGTTCACTTATTTTGATGTGTATTTTCTTGACTGTTTATCACTGGTAATCCTTGTAGGAAACATCTCAAGGGAACGCCTCGTGATAAATGCTGCCAACTTATGTTGAATATTTGATATTAATCAAAAAGTGACACCTATTTATTTAGCGTATTTTTACTCACAGCTTAGTGTGTGTTGAAATGCACAACCGGGCTTTGCGTTGGACCGTGTTAACGTTTGATATGGAGCCAGTTGGTACGGCTGTTAGCTATTGTGACATGTAAAATGTAGTACACAGCTACGTGTCGCATAAATCGATCATAATTGATGGATAAAAAAGCCTTGTGCGTTTTGTAGCCCCTTTGAAATGTGTATATGTAGTTGTCACTTTACAAACTCATTATAAAATATAAAGTCACAGCTGCATGCGGCTAATCATTAGGGCTGCACACTTAGCATGCTAAGCTAGCTGATGACTTGGCCGGTTTGTTGATCGAGTACGCACAGGTTGTGAAGAGTTAGATCATTTTGAAGTAAACGTGGTTTAAATAAACTGTTAAAATTGCTAAAGTTATTTCGTGTAACTTGGCATAAATGTGGCTTACTGTCATGCTGCGATTTAACTAGCCTACTTTAACAATAGTGTGACTTTACAACACAAACGAGAGCTCACGCCTGGAATAAAACGAGTTGAAGGGCTTTGTTCTGTGTTTTTCACTGATTTCGGTATTTTAAGACGTGTCCACCAATGCTGGGGAACTACCCAAATATGACTGAGTACTCCATTTTGACACGTCATACCTCCGGTTAAAAATAGGGCGATGTCAGACTTCAGCCGGCCGATGGAAGCACGCTTACACGAGTTACTCTCTGCACCCCTCATATTTTCAGCCTCAAAGGACAGAGATCGTGAAGACCCGTTAATAACGCAAAACACTTTCTTTTTTTTTCTACCTCATTTATCAAATCACTGTTGATTTAAGTGTTGCATTGCCCTATTGCCTCCGCTTGTTTACATATACTGTGCAAAGATTGATTATGTCCGGTGTGGATTCATTTGAATCTGTAACCAAAATTGTATTGTTGCTGATGCCAGTCTTGCGTTTCTGTGAGGACATTCCTTGAGCTGCCATAAATAGTTTCCATAGAAATCATGAAGCAGAGCAGACTGTCTTATGCTACTTGTCTGGAAAAAAAACATAATTGTGAAAAACATAAACAAAATATGATGGTTCTGTTGCAAACGACTACATTGTATACAAACTAATTATTCTGTTGTATAACATTATGCAAATGAAGTAGACCACATATTGTTTATTGTAGATTTTACAGAAATTAAGGGGTGTGGGTGTTTTTTTCCTGGATTAAAAAAATACAACATATTACACTTTTTCAAGAAAATAAGCAGCTCATCAGTTTTTAACAATGCTTACTGAGCACCAAATCAGCACATTGGAGTGGTTTCTGAAATATCATGTGACACTTATGACTAGAGGAATAGCTGCTTCAAGTAAAATTTTCCATCTTAATAATGACATGAAGGACCTTTCCCACTTTCTTTCTGTCAGGCAATTTTGCTAAATGTTTATTATTAATAATTTATTTAAAACTGGCCAATTTTCTGTAGGCCTATTTAGAAAGATTCAGATGTTGCTCTGATTTTCACTTTATTTTATGAACTAACGTTGTACAAATGTGGGATGGTAATGGCTATTGCATTTTTCAAGAGTTGAGTCATTCTAATCTGTAGTTGTTCAGTGTAAGTTCCAGAAGGGAGCTTGTCATCAGCCTGACCCTGGCTTGGTTTCACTGAACATACCTAGTCTAAATATTTCTTGATCTTGTGCAAACATTGACTAGACTTGACCCGTACCCTTACTGGAGCTTGAGATCTGATCTGGACATTGGCCATCAATTTTTGGTTTAGTGGATCAGTTGATACAGATATGCATTTTGTGTATTTATTGTTTTTGTTTCTTTCTATGCAGAAAATGGCAAAGTAAATGGAACTCTGAAGGAGGGAGAGGTGACTCCCACTTCCTTAAACCCAGACAGCTCCCTGCACCCTGCAAACAGCAATGGCGAAAGACACCTGCTAGACATCAACTTGAAACAAAAGCCCACTCGACGGGCTTTCACTGCTGACTCGACAGGGGACAGAAAAGGTAGAAATATTAGCAGAAACAGCATGGACTTCAAAAATGACAAGTCCTCAGAGTTGAACACACTTGAGGGCAAAAAAGAGGCTTTGGCTTCTCTGAATGGTGTGATTTCGATCAACTCTGTACCACTTACCAATGGTTACCCTAGCAAACCTGGAGCTGACAATGATGGCAGTGGCTCTGAGAGTGGATACACTACACCCAAGAAGCGTCGGGCCCAGAGAAATGGCAAAGCTGGAGACAATGTGACTGCTTCTGCCCAGGGAAAAGCCATGCAGCAGGGCAGCAAACAAGAGCATGGGCCTATGGCACTGGAGTCAGCCTCTGGTCCTCAAGTGGAGAGTGGCAGAGGTGGTTCAAAAGTGGAGCCGTACCTAAAAGCCAAGGAACCACCTGCCTCTGCCACCCCACCTCCTCTGCCAGTGACTGAACTTCAACGCAAAAACTCGGACAGCAAAGCAGCTGGCAAACGGTTCGAGGATCGCTCAAGCAAGGTTAAGGTGGCTAGCTCCACCAAAGAGGACTCATGGACCTTGTTCAAACCTCCGCCTGTCTTTCCTGTGGACAATAGTAGCGCTAAGATTGTGCCTAAGATCAGTTATGCAAGCAAAGTAAAGGAGAACCTCAATAAGACTGCCCAAGCTGGCGGGGAGGCTCTCACTCCTGCTCCCCAGGTGCCTGGGAGACCACCACAGGTCCCCATGTCAGCGGTGAAAACCATCACCTCGGCTAGCTTTACCAACGGTCCCCTGCCGGGGGAAGGGAATGGCTGTCCCCTGCCCGGCCCCCATTTCAGCTCTGGTCCTCTACTGGCGACCCCAACCGTTGCCACTGAGAATGTAGCATCTCCCCCTGGTAGCGGCACTATGGCCATTGGAAGTTCTACCACCTCTTTGGCTGAGCCCAGGAAGCCCAGCCTATTTGTTTACCCCATCACCCCCTCCAATATGCAACTCTCTCTCCCTAGCGGCCGCCAAGCCGATCCCCCTGCTGCTCCGACAAATCAGAAGTCTCTGGGGGATATTTTTCAGAATCAATGGGGCTTGTCCTTTATCAATGAACCTAGTGCCGGACCAGAAGGTGTGGCATGTCGCTCAAATGGAAAGGACATGTTGACGGAGGTGAGCTTTCAGGGAGGCTCTCCTGCTACAGTGGCCACTCAGACCTCCAGTACTTCTCAGCGACCGGATCAACCACCCTTCACCAAGGCTCATGAGCCAGACAAACGGACTAATGCTCAGAGTCGAGGTGTGTGTGGAGGTGCCACAGCGGCAAGTGGGGCCGTACCTGAGACCTTTGTCCTCAGCCTGGATACCCAGAGAGATGAGACGGGGGTTCATGGTGCAATAGTGTTTTGTTCTTCCTCTAAGGACATTTGTGCCGAGCTGCCTGCCTCCTCTCCAGCTGCACCTAAAGTGGCTTTGGCCAAGGACCAGGGCCATACTAAGGGCTTTGACAGGAGGTCTAGTTGGGGGTCATTTGATCTAAAAGCTGCTGTAATTTATCACACTAAAGGTAACTACTGTTTTATCACTTCATGTATTACAATTTTATCATAATAGTAAGTGTTTTATTAAATGTCTGAGTACACGGAGATTGATAGAACCAAGCCCCCTGCTTTACTTATCTGTACACCACAATAAACAAGAAAAAGGTGCTTTAGAGAACCACCGATTGGTGCCATTTATGGTAAGCCCAACTTGAAAGACCTTCAAACCTCAAGAGTCAAAGTTTATATTGGCAGAAATATCATTCAGTTCAATTTGATTTATTATCAGGCTCTCTCTAATGTATAAAAAGTATGCTTTGTATTATCATTTAGTAGGGGTGTAACAGTTCTCAGTAATTTCTTACTGTTCTCCAACCACAGTTCGGCATATGCTTACCCTGCCATTAATATAACATGGAAAACAAAGATTGCCTAATGCATTTATCAGCACCATATACTGTACATCGATATCCATGTTTAAATTTAACCCATTTAAGTTTTGTAATTTAAACATTGAAGCTCAAGATGCAAAGAGAATTCGTGTTTGAGTTTTGAGAAGGACACTTATCTTAATCTTTGAATGGGGAGCTGAGCTACAATGCGCAAATTATTAAGTCGTGTTTCTGAAAGAATGAATTCATTTCACACAAAAAGTATCTCATAAAATAGCTTATTCCTGCTGTCTGTGCTGTTAATGAAGCAGCAAAAGACAAAGAAATCACTCAAAGATAATGTTTCAACTTTATTGAATTTATATCCTGAAGTCTATGTGCAATGTTATCTTTTATGATATTATTCAGTTTCTATACCTGAAAACTACTATTAGATAGATTAAAAATTTGAAAAGTACTGTAGATTCTGTTTTATTGAAATTATTGTATTAGTAACTTTTGTGCATTTGCTGCTAGATTGATTTATTTTATTTACTTTATTTTGACCATGTCCTTTTTTTTTATATTATAGAACAGATATACCAAACTGTACTGAAACTGCGACCATAAATCTGTGATGCAAACTAAACCAGGAGTAAACTGTACCATTACAGTATCAGTTAGTGTGTTATGCTAACTGGATAAATTAATTTAAGTTAGACCTTAAACAGTGGTCATGCTGCATTATCAATGTCTAATCATCTTGTTTTATCCTGCCCCTTTTTGCAGCGCCGTATGACAGAATTTCGATTGCTCAAACTCTAGTGTGACTAAGGCTTTAGGACCGGGACACATCAAGCCAACGGTCTGTTGGTCAGACTAGTTGGTTTGATATGTTCCACACGTTGGCTTGTCAGGTTAACGTTGGACCTCGTAAATTTCTAAAACTTTTGTAAACGATATGGATTATTAGATTATCAGAAATATTTGCACGAGCGAATAACTGCGATAATGGTATTAAATGCATCTTTGCTTACACTTTGTGTGCGTCTGAAGTTGGGTTTCTTTGGTGCTAGTTGTTTGGCATCGGCTTGGTGTGTCCCGGCCCTTAGAAGCATGTCACTTTGCTTTCTCAAATTAGAATGTTAAAAGGATAGATGACTCAAAAATGAAAATCGCCTCATCATTTACTCTCTCTCATTTTGGTTTTAAACCTTTATGAGTTTCTTTCTTCTGTTGATCACAAAAGAAGATATGTTGATATTTTTACATGTTTAACATTACTATGCAAGTCAACGGGTCCCAACAACCAGCGTTTGTCAAAATATCTTCTTTTGTGTTCAACAGGAGAAAGAAACTCAAACAGGTTTTGAACAAGTGAAGTCTGAGTAAATGAAAAGAATTTTCAATTTTGGGCGATCTATCCCCTAAAGGATTGTTTTATGAAAGCAAAACTTGAAAATATATTTGAATCATTATTAATGTCTCCCATGTGAACTATCCTTGTTGCACACAATACGAGATACATAAGTCTTATTTGAGTGTGGCTATATAAAGCAACAAAATGCCAGTATTTTGAAACTTTCTGTTAGTTCGATTTGAATCACCTCACTCCTTAGTTTTTTTGTAGTCAAAATAGAAATGACAGATCTTGATTGAATTGTAGCTGTGCTTGGATATTTTTACACTAAACTTTCATCTTGCTCTTCTTTGCAGAAATGGAATATATTTTGAATTTGCAAAAACAAGGTAAGCCTCCATTTATTTATATACAACTTGCCACACAGCATGTGATTAAACCCTTAAATGATTCAGCATATAGTTTTGCCCCATCTGCTCACATCCTTCAACCCTCCTCATGTTGTTTTGTTTTTGGAGTTCCTAACTCTCACCTACATTCTTTTACAATCTAACTTTCCCCAGATCCAAATCGAATAGTCCTCTTCAGTGAGTCATGGGACGGACCTGCTCAATGAGGCTGTGTCTGGACACTATATCTCAGATGAACTCTGCTGCAAAAAGATGCGCTTGAGGAACATGACTGCTGCCTCTGAACATCCCAAATCAGAACTAATCCAATCTTAAGATGGTTTAGAAAGGACCTTGTTACCCGTCAGCAGTCAAGGATGTGCGCAGAGGAACAGAGTGCGCTTGAGAAAAACGGGTTAGCTGATTTTAGAATATTAGAACGGGAGCTGTGGAACTCAACTCTAATGCGTTCTAGTGGATATGTTGCTGAAGACAATTGAAATGGCTTTTGGGGGGCATACAACTCACGGCAAACACTCATGAAAACCCTGTCATGACATTGGATTGGGGCGGAAGCTTCTCCTTTAAGTACTCATGGACCTAAAGAGAGCATCCTGGAGGAAGACATGTCACCACGTGTCCCCTTTTGAATTCAAATAATCATGTAGACTCAAAGTGGTCACAATGAATTCATTTGGGCACAAAACCGAAGAGTGTCACTCAACAGTGAATTAACATACTGTGGCCAGAGGAACTACATGACTTTTTTTCTTTCTTTTTTTTTCAGGGGAATCGAACTCCATATATGTGTGTGGGGGCAGTTAGTTCAAGCCTTTGGGATTAAATAATTGTCTTAATTTAATTTCTGGACAAGATTGGGTCAGTCCCGTTAGTAACACGTCTCCACTTCATTTGTTGTTGTTTTGTTTTTTCTTTCATTTTTATCAAAATGCTTAACTCCCAGGGCAGGTTATGAGGTACACTTGGATTGGGAAAGCGTACACCCTGTAGTGTGCATGTGCAGTATGCGGCTCTGTGCGTCCTCTTATGGAAGAGTTCAAAGTGCTATCGTTCTATAGTCTTATTGTCGTCTCTTCACGCTTCTGTCACAAGACAGCCGTTCAAGTCTCTTGCTCATTGTGTGAGAGTGTGTAAACAGAGGGCAGAGATCATGCTATACTATATCTTGAGTGTTTTATGTTTTAAAGTTTTTTTTTTTAAGTAGCAATTAGAACCCAGAACTAATTGATAAGACGTGCCACACCACACTTTAGCTTTAGCGCTAATAGGTTCATTATGGCTATATTAGTTCATTTTGTACAGCTGCTCTTTAAAATAGGGTTTTGTTTTTTGCCTAAAAAGGTTTTATTTGTGATGTCGACACAATTTAGAGGGAACCTAGAGAGCAGTCGCTGACAAATGATCCAGACTTGTTTTATTTTTTATTTATTTTGCTCCAGAGACTAGAAGCCCCTAGCTTTTCTTTTTATTTTAGCACCATGATCATATTTTTATGCTTTTATCTCTTGTATGTTTTAATTTGTACCTGGTTTTCACGCTTCTTGGTTAAGCGCTTGCTAAAGCACACATACGAGCCTCATCAGTAGAACCGGCGTTGACAGGAATTCTGCCGTTGTGTAAATGTTTCTCTTTCTAATGTCAGAAAATGCATTCTAAACGTAAAGTCTATGCTCTGTTTTTATCATTTCACAGATTAATTGATTTATACATAAGAATCAGTAGCACTTTATGTATTATGTTCTTGAATTGTATTTCCTTAAACATTGACATATCAGTACATATTTGAAATTCTAGTAATTAATCATAGGCTACTAACTTTAACCTCTACCTAAGGACTGTCGGTCCACAATCTCAAAAGAAAATAAATATATATAAAACTACAGATTAAAAAAAAAAAAAAAAAAAAAGGAAAAAGGAAATAAAATTAAAAAAAAGACACTCAGGTAGAATTAGGGCAGTGTTCTTCTATCTAACGAAACAAAACAAAAAATGCACCAACAGTGTTATTGCCAAAAATGAAAAGAACATCCCATGTTTGTACCAGCCGTTTTTTAAATTGTAACCTTTTGAGGGATTTAATTTTTGACTGAAAGCCAATGCTTGCATCTTTACAGGTATCATTTGGCATCAATGTTTTCTGTACATGACCATGAAACACTGCCAGGTGAAAGATTTAAGTACACGTAGAAGAAGAAGAAAACCACACTACGTATCTATATGTCTTTCCTTTGCGAGAGTTTTTTTTGTTTGTTTGTTTGTTTAAGGTTTTAAATTCAGCATGTAATGGTTTCCAATGTGGTCAGTCTTCACGAAACGTGGGATGTTTCGTGATATTTGTTAATCAGTTTTTGTTCTCTTAGGAATTCAAAGTCTGTCCGGTGTCTTGGTTCAAAAGATGATGAAACGGATATAAGGTTGTTAAATTCTGCTTCATCTTCTCTAATTCCGTTGGATTCCACTTAAAAGCTTTGTGCAATGTAGAGAAATCCTGCGATTTGATAATTAGCTTGTTTCTTTGCATTTTAGCTGCACATCTCTTCAGTTTTATTGTAGTTATCTAAATTGTCTTTAAACTGCTCACGTAGAGCGTTATTCTTTATTTTGATATCCAAGGGATTTGCTTAAGGAGTTACTGAAGTAGGTGTAATTTAAAACCATCTGTTATTACGTTTAAATGAATTATGAAATACCTCTTTGAACACGCATTGTACTGGTGTCCCTATTTCCACTTAAAGGGATCATTTGCTTCAAAATTAGGATTCTGTCATTATTTTACGTAACTTCATGTCGTTCCAAACTTGATTGTCTACCACATGGAATAAAGCTCAATGGAATCCAGTGCTGCTTTTGACCTCATCGGCTTTTACTGTATAGAAAAAAACAGCTTTGGAACTACTGGAGGATGATTAAATAAATGCAGAGTTCTCATTTTTGAGCGAACCGTGCCCTTAACTCAGTTACATCTTTGTAAATGCTCTCAGCAGAAAGAACTGATCCTGGCCTTTGTTTTTAAAAACTCAACTCCAGGGGTCAAATGCACATGTAGAGGTTCTATGCACAGAATGCAAAACAGAACAGATTTATATTCTGGGGGGTTGCACACTAGCTTAATTTCCTCAATTTAAATAAGCACTTACTACCCCACAAATAATATAATTGCAATATAAATTATTTACACAAATCTTAAATAGCTCCCTTTAGTGTTTAAAGAATTGCGAGTATGTGCGGATGGGAGAGAGGTACAGAGATACTTAAAAGGTGTATTTCATTGTGAATTCTGTACCATGATAATGCATCTTTGTTGGCATATTCAAATTTCATGTGGTTTCTTGATGATGTATGAATGATTCTTGTCTTGTCCTGACAACTCAATTTTTTTTTTTCTTTGTTTTTTTTTTTTTCTCTCTTCGCGTGTGGATGCTTATGTGTGTTCGTGTGCAAGCATGAGTATTTGTCTTCATCCATATGCTCAATGATATGCAAAGTTATTATTGCGAACTTTTCAAGTTAAGGGTGCCTGTGTTAAGCGATATATATTAAACGGAATCACATCAGAACATGGAAAAAAAAATCTTGCTTTTCCTTTTCCCCTGAACCCACACCCCTATTACTCCCCAACAATCTTCAGTTGTGCCATGTTTTGACTGTTAAAAGTTTGAATTAATATTTCATTTTTATGTTGCTCTCTCGGAATTTCCTACAGTGGACATAAAGAGAGGGTTACATTTTGTCTCGAATCTTTGTCACTGCTAATAAACTTGTTGAACAGGTCCTCTTGTCTTGTTTTGAATTTAAGTCTGCCTTTTAATTCGATGTCTACATGTATGTTTTTTTGAAAACACGTTAAAATAATGGTCCATGTTAATGTGTTTACTAACATGAACATACAATGAACAATACATTACAGTATATATGAATCTTTTTTTTAATGTTACACTGTTAACAATTTTTGTAAATTACACAGTATTTAACTATAATATGAACTGTATTTTACTTTAGGACAGTTATATGTATGTATGTTACTGCATTTTAAAGTTGTATTGTCAAAATTACAGTATGTTTTACAGTAAAGGTATACAATACTGGAAATACATATACAGCAAGAAAAATGGTGCTGTAAATGTACATATTTTTGTTGTAATTGATGCCAGTAAGATACGGTATATTCTACAGGAAATTGTTAACAGTGTAGTTAATGAAAGTAAAGTTCATTGTTAGTTGTTAACTCGCAGTACATTAATAAGCACCACTTTTATGTTTAATGAATTAGTAAATCATAAATTATGATTAATAACTGCTGTACAAGATTGTTCATGCTTAGTGCTTGTTATTACATAGCATTAACTAATGGAGCATTGTTTTAAAGTGTTACCTTTTTTCTTCTAAAACAAAGACATTTTCTGGGTTCAATCCAATTTGGTATTAGGGCCTTAATGTTGGTTAAAGAGACAGTTCATCCAAAAATGAAAATTTATGAGTTTCTTATTCTGTTGAACAAAAAAAAGAAGATACTTTGAAAAAAGCTGAAAACCTGTAACCATTGACTTCCATTGTAGAGCAAATATGGAAGTCAATGGTGTAGGCTACATGTTTTCAGCATGAAAAAATATAGGCTATATAACTTCTTTTGAGTTTAACTGAAGAAACTCGTAAAGCTTTGGGAAAAAAAAGAAAAGGGTGAGTGAATGTTGAACTACTCCTTTAAGGTACCTGGCACCCCCAAACTACAATGATAAATATGTTATTGGTTTTTGTTTTTAATTGCAAAGCTATGTTTTAAGGCAGCTTAAAAAGTGAAGTAGCTAACACTATGAATTAAACGTTAAATTGTAAAGTACAGAGAAACGCCAGACAGTTAAACACCAGTAGCCTAAATTATTCCAGTAACGTCCAATCAAAATCATTACAAATTTCACAGTTCAAGTACATCACAACAGGATATAATGTAAATGCTTTTATATATTTCTGTGTTTTGTCCACGTTTGCTTTTAAATCCTCTAAAACTCCATTATAAATGCCTCTTTATAATTTTGGTTAGTCAGATTTAGTAGACTAGTAGTTTTGTGGCGCGAATGTGACGTCGAGTGATCTTGAACTCTGCCAGTTTCTTTAATATTTATACCTCACCTTCTCGGATCTACAGCAATATACGCCACTTTCTATTTCCGCATTCACTTTTATAACCTGACTTACTGTTTTTATTGCATTATAAACAGGACATGCGGAGGCTGTGTTTTCCCCCGCGGAAAGTCCCGGAACCCCTTTGGAGTCTCTGAACTGGCACTGGTGTTTAAAAAAGGTGAGTCAAAAGATGAGCATGTCTGAGTTTGAACTGTTTAGACATGGACGAGAAATAATTAGAAATTTGGTTATTTGACTGTTGGCTATTCCTTATTTTTCGACACTATTGTACGCTATTGTTTGCTTCACAATGAAATTTAGAAATCTATTTTAACAACTCCCCCTAAACTTTTATTAGGATATATTTTTATGAGGTGGGAAACGCCACCTCACTAGGAATAAAGCAGTGCACCACTAGATGTAGCTGTTGTCCATCAGAAAGTGCAAGATAAGCACATAAGCCAACATTTTTTTATTGCTGAATACAGGAACATACATAACAGTACATAAAACATAAAATACAATATCAATCAATAAGTGACATTGACAAAAGTGCAGTACAATATGGAACAATGGAAATAATAACATCATAAAAAAGAGAGAAAGGAGAAAAAAAGAAAAGCATTAAAGGTTTTTGCATTTACAAGGGTTAATTTAAAATGACACAAATACAAAGATCTTAAGAGCAGAGCAGATTTTTGCCATTTTTAAAGCTTTCTTATTAGTCGATCCTGAAATCAACTTTATATAATTCTCCATATCTGTTAAGAAGAGCACATAAGACAACATCAAAAGTAAAAAAAAAAACTAAAAGATTACGTACAGAAATCCCACTAAGGGTATGCGAGAACATTCAACTCCATTTTGAAAATATTAGGTGAACTTTAATAACCTGGAAGTAATGTTATAAACAATCTATAATTAGCATGAAAATATTATTATATACATTTGTTGCTCTTTTATAGTATCTTTATAGTAACAACTGCGCGGATCAAAACAATATATATGTGATGAAGTAGGTTAAATAAAACAGAACAAACTAATTCATAGCCTACTAATAATAACTGGGTAGAGTCAACATTAATCAATACAAAATATATGCACATTGGTATGCATTATTTGATTATTGAAACTTTTTATTAAAAAATTATTGCATATTCTTATTGAAACTTGAAGCTAAAATAAATGTGAATACAAACGATATAAAAAGAAAGGTAAAAACAACAAAATACACACATAAATACATAAACTAATATATAAATAAATTTAAAAAATAATAATAACACTTGGCGGTTCATTCCGCTGTGGCGACCCCAGATTAATAAAGGGACTAAGCCGAAAAGAAAATGAATGAATGAATAATAACACTAGAGAACATTAAGGAATACAGTTCATTCGTTCATTCATTTTCTTTTTGGCTTAGTCCCTTTGTTAATCTAGGGTCACCACAGAGGAATGAACCGCCAACTTATCCAGCATATGTTTTATGCAGCGGATGCCCTTCCAGCTGCAACCCATCACTGGGAACACCCATACACTCCCATTCACACACATACACACTACGGACAATGTAGCTTATTCAATTCACCTATAGCGCATGTCTTGTGGGGGAAACCGGAGCACCCGGAGGAAACCCACGCCAACACGGGGAGAACATGCAAACTCCACACAGAAATGACCAGCGACCTTCTTGCTGTAAGGCGACATAGCTACCCACTGCGCCACCGCACCATCCCAAGGAATACAATATATACACATATTCGTGCATTATTTATTTATTCAATCGACAAAAATGTATTCATTAAAAACAATATAAAAACAAAGACAAAAACAACAAAATAAAAAATATATAAATAAATTCATACTAATATATAAATAAAAACGAATAATAACACTGTAGAGAACATTAAGGAATATAATATATACGCATATTTATGCATGTTTATTTATTTATTTAATCTACAAAAATGTATTATCAACTTAGAAAGTACAAACTTAGCAAAAATATATAAATACATAAACTAATATATAAATGAATTCAAACTAATGATAACACTGTAGAGAACATTAAGGAATACAATATATACACATATTCATGCATGTTTATTTATTTATTTATTTATTTATTTATTTATTTATTTAATCTTCAAAATGTATTATCAACTTAGAAAATACAAAAAATACAAAACTATATAAATACATAAGCTAACATATAAGTGAATTCAAACTAATAATAACACCGTAGATAAAATTGAGGAATACAACATATGCACATTTTTTTAATACATGATTTTGTTCATTTATTTTGAAATCTGCATAAATGTATTTTTAGCTTAGAAACTGTACATCACATTTAACCTGTGCTGTATGTGCATCTGCATCACATATGCAGAACAAAGCTTTGCCTGTGTAAAGAAAAGGCCAGAATCTTGATTCATGCGCCTATAGGGAAAAAGAAACCACTATGAAATACATCAATGATGAATGTATAAATCCCCCAGGGGTCCTGACGTGTCCCAGCATCTCCTGCGACGATCTGCGGATGATAAAAGAGGAACATAACACTCCGTTCTTTCTTCGTTTCTAATAATACCATTAAGCATCACACAAACCCACTTGCATTCAAAAAACAGCACTCCATATTTGCACCATGATTGACACTTCTAATAAAAGCTAAGCCATACTTCCACCAAAGTGATAGAACTGTCGTAAACGCCAGTGATTTCAGTCTCCTCCCTCCCTCCCCCCATCAGAAATATGCCCAAGACGGGATGGTAAAAATAGACAGTCGAAAGATTCCTTGTGCTTTAAATAGAGCTGACTCTCTAAGTATGAGGTCAGTGTCACTGAATGTCTTTGTAGGCTCTATTCTGTGCTTCTGTGACTAAAGCCAAGCAGATACTGCTCTCTTTCTCTCTGCCACAAGCGGATCAACAATGCTTCAGTGTAACACTCACAGTCTATGTACACACAAGCCCACAGATGTGTGACGATCTCCCAGTCTGAATGAAGGCCTGAAGGCTTCTGTGACTGTAGCTGCGTGAACGCCGACATTTTTTTTTTTTCCATTACACAACCTGATTTTGCAATTAAAACTTGTACCTAGAGTATTGGATTCATTAAATCCAACCATGAATAATTTACATGCACATAATTTGAAAAAAAAAAAAAAAATCAATTACATACTTCCGTGACATTCCTCGTGTGGTCTTTGTTTCTTGGAGCCGTGTACGGATTATGTTCTTTTGTTCCGCTCTGTAATCTTTACTACATGTTATGTTCAAATGGCTTGCACGAACAATAGGTGGTCGAAAGAAAATGTACACGCAATAAAATGTGAGTCTGGGTCCCTGCCGTCAGTGCCTGACCTCAGTGGGATAGAATTAACATTTGACCAACATTGTGTCCACGTTTGATTATGTTGTCTAGCTCAGAGCAGATTAAAGTAAATACAATATCTTTGCAATTTCCTAATAACTGAGGTAATTAACTGACCAATGGTGTTGATGGAGAAAATTCTGGTCTGGATCTTATTCTGAAACAGAACTAGCAGGAATTCTTTATAATATATAATAATAATAATAATAATTCAAGGCGGTTTATTCCGCTGTGGCGACCCCTGATAAATAAGGGACTAAGCCGGAGGAAAATGAATAAATGAATCATTCAAACCGAATCACATTTAATTAAAGGTATTTTTTTTACCCAAAAATACGTTTACCCTCAAGTGGTTCCAAATCTTTATGGGTTTCTTTTTTCCAAAAGAAGATATTTTGAAGAAAGCTGAAAAACATTGACTTCCATAGTAGGAAAAACCAATATGGAAGTCAATGGGCACAGATTTGCAGCTTTCTTCGAAATATCTTCTTTCGTGTTTAACAGACTAAAGAAACTCATAATGGTTTGAAACAAATAAAGATTTAGTAAATGCTGTCAGTTTTAATTTTTGGGTCCCTTGTCCCTTTAACTGATAACATCGCTATATAATGTCCAACTCCTGAATGATTGTGATTTTTTTAGTAAATCCAAAATGCACCACAACCAGTGTAGTTTGACTAATCTGATTATTTTTAACGAGTCATACAGTTTCATTAGTGTAGTCCAACTTCAGAATGAATGATGCTAAATGAGACCAAACTTTTTAATGGATCAAACACTTAGTACAGCACAACCAATGAAGTTTGACTAAAAAACAAAATACACTGAATATATTAAGAAGTCAGAGACCTACAGCACAATCCATGTAGTTTGATTAATGAAAAGTTGCTTTAAAAGTCATAAACATACAGCATGATCAATGTTGTCCAATGACTCTTGTGAGCACATTTATTTAGCTTTCTAAATGGGGACATAGACTTACACTATTTTTATATACAGCTAAGTAGAAGTACTGTAACCTACCCATAACATAAAATCTATTAATCTATTACTTTTAATGGCCAAAATGTCATATACACTATCAAACACATAGTTAGTTTACTAATAAATAAACTTTAGTCAGTCAGAGACTGTTTGTTGTGACAGTAAATTTAAGGATGCACATAATGAGATAAATTGGAATTGTGGATTACTGTGTTTTAATTTTTTTAGTTCAGTTTTGTACTAGTGTAGTAGTGGCAGTAACTGAATGGCATTTATGACAGAATGTGCTTCCAGCGCTGTGTTTACATGATTTAAGGTTACAACCTGCGGCTTAGTAAACACTTACTCCTTATGAACATTTTGCTTGTAGCATATGTTTCTCTCAAGCATAACATGTTCTATCCATATTTTAAGTGGAAAAATAGCTGTGTATATATATACACACACATTTTGATTGCACATTTTTTATCTCACAATTATGACACAAAGTTTATTCTTCAATGTTTTGAGCTATTTGTAGCTGGGAGTGAACTTATCTTACAATTTTAACTTTTTTCTGCAAGTTTGTATCCAGCAATCCTACACTCAAAAAATATATATTTGCTTTTTATTCAAACTACTTGTTTAAAATGAGCTGAAACAACAAAATTCTTGATTTTTTTGGGGGGACAACTTAATTGTTTTATGTTCTGTCCATTTAAATTTGTAAAAACTAATTTAACTTAATTCCTTCATGTTTTCTGACACAAATCTGTTGTGTGGAACCCAGCATTTTTTACAGTGTAGGTGTTGTGTAGAAACCCACAATTATGAGAAATAAAGTTGCAGATCTATGACAAAAGGCAGAATTATTACAAACAAAGTCAAAATTGCAGGACAGCCTTTAAAACCCTCCATTATGCAAAATCAAGTCACACCTCAGAGAAAAAGTGACAACTGTGAGATGTCAACTTAGAATTTGAACAATAAATCTGAACTCAGAAATAGAATTCTTGAAATTCTGACTTGCAAGAATTCCTCACTATTTATATTACAATTCTGCTTTCCTACTTTTTCACCTTTTTTTAAAAAGTCACACACAAAAATAACTTTTTTGTAATTTTTTTGGTCCTGTGGTAGAATTGGGCTTTTATATTTAACTTCACCTCCTTAGCAGGTGGCAGATTTTAAAACACCACCTTGATAGAGGTTTGTTCCTGAGATTAGTTAACTTTGTTTTGTTTCCAAATATTTATTCCATACAACTAATACAAAAATGATTAATGGAACCAGAATTTTGAAAAGGAAACAATATTCTCTGAGGCTTTATCACTAAAGCTGGCGCTCCACCACTTTGGACAATTATACGCAATGGACCGCTCTGTGTTTTGATGTGGTTTTTTTTTTTGCATGCTCAGGACCATCTGTTTTCTGCTCCACTTACATACTATGGTCTGCCTCGAGTTATTCAGCACTACATTCCTGCAGCTTCCCCACCACAGTGCCCCAAGCAGTACTCACTGTCAATGCCAGGGCCTAATTAGGCCACCAATTCTCTGTGCAGATCCCCACGCCTGAGTTATCCTCAACCATTCACTAAATCATAGCAAAAGGATAATGCTATATCACTGTCCAACATTAGATTTATGTGGGTACGAGCTTTGATATTGGTCAAGAGTGCAATGGCGGTTTTCTTTTGTGTCCTTCATTCTTTCATCAGAATCATGATTTGAAAAGGATTTTTTTGTGTATCTGAGTAGCTGGTCAAACTAAAAATGATCGAACAATAAAAAAATGCATGTTATTGAATTATTGATCATGCGTGGTGTAGCAGATTATAATTCAATATTAATGACATCGATATCTACTGTTTAGTACTCTTATCTTGCTCGTCTCGGTCAATGTCAAACATTGCACAGCTCCAAGTGGAATTCAAACCAATATTTCCAGTACGGGACACAGACATTAACAAGGATATTAAAGAATGATCCTCAGTCCTTAGAGTCCCTCTCAGGCCAGAGGTTTACAGCCCTTACTAGCTGGCCAACATTACTACCCCACTCAGCTCAATATCATGTTCATTATAGCAGACCATTTAATCACGCAATAAAGACATTGAAGATAATTATTCTGCGATAAGGACAGCTGTTTGCATTGTAAATGCTGCTACATCTTAAAACACAGGAAAATGCCACATTTATTAACATTCTTACTCCAAATTCACGTATTAAATTCAGTCGAGAGTTTGAATAAAATGAGAGTGGGATGATTCCTGGGTAGGGCGGCACGGTGGCTCAGTAGTTATTACTGTTGCCTCACAGCAAGAAGGTTTCTGGTTCGAGGCATTCCTGTGTGGACTTTGCACACTCTCCCCGTGTTCATGTGGGTTTCCTCCGGGTGTGTAAATGAGAGAGTGTATGAGTGTTTCCCGGTTCAAGGTTGCAGCTGGAAGGGCACCCGCCACCTTAAACATATGCCAGAGTAATTGGTGGTTCATCCCACTGTGGCAACCCCTGAAAAATCAGGGACTAAGCTGAGGCATAGTTATTTTCTGGGTTTCTTCTTTGGGGTGTATTTGGAGTTTCTGTGATAGTGCCCTCTGGCGTACAGAGATTTACTACTACACACGTCTTACTATATATCTTAATCACCGCCATTCCTCACCCCTGTTCTGGTCAAAAAACCCCTCTGGTTTTACTCGAACCTCTCCAAGTGCAATTTGAACCAGCATCTCTGGAAAGGGAGATGATATCATAAACTCTTTCCTCTCCAGGTCATGGCACCAATGTAACTCCTACCGCTCTTTTTAAACTGGTGCCTTTGGCTTGGCATGTGGACACATTACAAGAATACAATATTTTAGTCCCTATTGGGAGTGCCTTTTGTGACACCAAGGGAATGAGATCTGCCCACACAGCTCTTACTAGTACTCATCAATTACACAGTTAGTAACAAAAGAAAATGTAAAAAATGTGGCTCAGTGGGTAGCGCTGTTGCCTCACAGCAAGAAGGTCGCTGGTTCGAGCCTCAGCTGGGTCAGTTGGTGTTTCTATGTGGAGTTTGCATATTCTCCCCGTATTGGCGTGGGTTTCCTCTGGGTGTTCCGATTTTTGCCCACAGTCCAAAGACATGCAGTATAGGTGAATTGAATAAACTAAATTGGCCGTAGTGTATGGATGTTTCCCAGTACTGGGTTGCAGCTGGAAGGGCATCCGCTGTGTAAAACATATGTTGGATAAGTTGGCGGTTCATTCCGCTGTGGTGACCCCTGATAAATAAAGGGACTAAGCCAAAGGAAAATGAATATATTTATCTATATATTATCTATAATCTCAGTCTTAAAAGTATACAATTACTCAAAGCATTCTCTTTAAAAATGTTTATTGTTGGGCCAAATGGGAAATATGAAGCATTATCCTTATAGGTGATTCTGTTTGTGACATTGTACTTGCAAACACACACTCAAGTGTACTTGAGGAAGGCAATTTCTTGACACGTGCAAACATCAAACACACATCGTACGCATACAAAGTATCCAAAATGGGTTTTGTAGCTTGAGAACCTCTCATCAAAACCCCTGGACACAAAAGCTTGCATTTTGCATGCCACTTCAGGGCAGTTTAATACAGTTAAACATGGTGTGTGTATAATGAGGTTTATTTAAACTACAAATTAGGAGCAATAAACCAGCACACATACAAAACAGCTCTTATGAAAAAAAAAAAAAATTTACACACATCATAAATGTATGCTGAATATCTGACTTGATACATTTTGCAGACATATTTCCAATAATAAAAGAGATATCCATCTGCATATTTATTTTATCAGGAGATAAATACCATGTTAATTTGGTTTGAATAAATTTTGTATTTCATTACAATAAAAACAAATATAACATTTTTTAAAATCACTGCCTAAATAATCAGACATATTGCAGTGACTCAGAATATCTATTTTAGTTGGCACCCCAACAGTGAGAATCAAATTTAAGCTACTTTTGAATTTTACAGCAATCTATATGGACACTGTGTAATATCACTCCTGCTGCTGACAAAACACTTCTTATCTCTCTCCTTCATTGCTTCATTAATAACCTGCCAGCCTAAAAGTTATTTCTGGCTGATATAAATTCACTTAGGAACATCCATGCGTTCATCTTGCTCTCCAAGTTTATAGTCCTGAAGTTTATTGCTTTTGAAGTAACACAAAAGAAACCTAGCTGGAATATTTTTGCTGTGAAAGCGTAATAAGCAGAACCAGACACTTTTCATTCATCAGTGAACCCCATAACTGATTTGACTTGGTGTTAGTAGCAGTGCAGTGCAGTGGGTTATGGAAACTGCCTTTAGTTTAGTTTCTGGCAGCTGTGTCTTTTGTTTGCAATGTATAATTGCTGCTTGTTTTACAAAAAAGTCCTTGATTGTTAGTGCGTTCTGGTTGTTCTGCACTTTTTTATATGCATTGGCAAAAAAAATGTCATTTTGAAGTGATAAAAGGGTATAAATAAAATAGCAATAGCTGAATTTGTTGCACAGCAATTATCTAACACAAGTATATCTCACTGTGAAGTATTCGGGGTCATGGATAGATTGTTGAACAGACTGAGATTCAGTTAATTCATGCACGTTGTAGACAACAATGTACTAAACAATGAACTAAATAGCAATGAGCAAAATCTTCAGATTTCTATCATATGTCATTTGCTGCCTGATGAAAAGCGCTAAGAAAGATGACTAGACAAGTTGCTGAATATAGGTATCAGACTATAATTTAATCCTCATAATGCATTAAAAATCAGTAAAAGTGATGCATTTCGAGGTCATTTGGAATGGCCAAATCACTGTTTAATGAAATAAAAAAGGGCTGAACAATATATTGTTTTAGCATCGATATCGCAATGTGTGTATCCGCAATAGACACATTGCAAAATTAGACTGTTCATTAAAGATTAAAAGTTGAATGATTATTATTATTTGTAAAAATTATTCATACAATGATAACCATGTTATTTTATCTTTCATTTCACACTTTTATTTTTGATCTGTCGTATTTATATATGCTTGTAATTTATTATATTTTATGCCGATGTACTGCATAGAAAAAGATTTAATTATCCAAGCTGATCTAAATGAATGAAATCTTTCAAAATAGAGCTATTAAAATCATCTGGTGATATTTTATTCATATCGCAATATATATCTCAGCAAAACAAAATATCGCAATGTCAGATTTTTCCAATATCGTGCGGCCCTAAAATAAAACTAATAATTAATATACTTAATAAAAATTATAAAATTTAATTAATAATTAAAATAAACTTGTAACCAAATAGCGCATGGCGCAGTGGGTAGCGCAGTGGGTAGCACGATTGCCTCACAGCAAGAAGGATTTCTGTGTGGAGTTTGCATGTTCTCCCCATGTTCGCGTGGGTTTCCTCCAGGTGCTCCGGTTTTCCCCACAAGTAAAAGACATGCGCTATAGGTCAATTGGGTTTAAATTGGTAAGCTAAATTGTCCGTAGTGTATGAGTGTGAATGAGTGTGTATGGATGTTTCCCAATGATGGGTTGCAGCTGGAAGGGCATCTGCTGCGTAAAACATATGTTGGATAAGTTGGCGGTTCATTACCCTGTAGCGACCCCTGATGAATAAAGGGACTAAGCCGAAAAGAAAATGAATGAATAAATGAGTTTCGAAAGTGATGTTATGCAAAATAAAGGAATAAAGGACCCAGTATTATGCCTATCAAACGAGATTTCTACAATCACTTCCGAAAACATTTGCATCCATGTCAGTAGGTGTCAGTATAAACTCTCAGACTTTATTGGCCAGTAAAGGATAGACTAAATTTGCATTATCTATAATCTCAGTCTTAAAAGTATACAATTACTCAAAGCATTCCAAAATATTTCCAAAATATCCCAAAAAATGTTTTTAATAAAACCATATCTGATTGGTAATTTCTCATTTATGTGTTATTATTATGCTATTACTGCCTTTAACATTTTTTTACTTAAATACAAAAAATAAAATACATTAATATTTTAAACTACACATGAACCACATTAAAAGACACTATGATGGTAAACGTGATGTTTTCAGAATTACAACAAGATCAATAGCAACTGGGGATTTAAAATGCGTACATATTAGTGGAAATGCAAATTCAGCTTAAAATTAAAAGATGTTAGGTAATGGTGGATGATACCTTGTAACAGATCCTACATTATAAAATGGATAAAAACGTCCAAATTGGACCTGATTCAGTCCTGGGAATTCAGCATGGTAGAGTTAGCATCCTCCCTTTGGTAATACATACAGGCTTATTCAATGTAGAACACGTCCCACTCATCCATAAGAACTAGGCCTGCACTTAAAGGAGGCCACAAGTTTATTTTGGAGCCGGGCAGGAGATTAATTATTCTGTTTAAAATATTTCCAGTAGTTAATGAGACACGTACAGCAGTCCTGCTTTCTGGAAAGATTCTGCAGATGCTCGCTTATGCTTCCTTTCAGACTTTTAATGCCCCTGGTGGTTAGATTCCAGGAAATTATAACAATTACATATGGCAGCGTGATATTACAAATTTTTTTGGCCAAAAATATAAAAGGTCATAAAAGCAGATTAAACCAGGTCAATAATCTCATTCCACCAACTATGTTATCAAATAAATCAAATAATGAATTAGAGATTGTGTGTATTAGTAGACTTACGGCTGAGTTAATGCTTAAACAGAGCTTTGAGTTATATCACAAATAAACACATCACCTGCATGCTTCAGTACACCGGCGGTGCTGTGAGAGTCTGCTGAGATGAAGCATTTATCCTTAAGCAAACACATAAGAGTCGAGGTCAAAGGTGTGGAATGTACAGCTGTAGACTCTAAACTGCTCAAGTCAACTTGATTAAGTTTTCCAGTCTCGTAAACAAGTCCGTTCTGAAAACAGAAGGGGGAAATGCGTGTGAAGTGTAAATCTTAGCTGTATGTGAATATTTCTGTGCATATGAATTTATGTTACCTAATGTTTTAGTTGCAGAACGGGCTGGGGGTATTCATTTTTATTTTTACTTTGGGTCAAAGATGAAAGTAGGGTTTGAACTAAAAGTGAAGTGTAATACAACTATTGTAGCAGTGTAATACAGTTATTAATTACATTACTAATTACTAACTCTAATTTCAAATAGCTATTTTTATATCCTACGTGCAAGTAAATATTATAATTAATTACAAAGGAATTACAAGTAACACAATGAATTACACACATATTTACTGTATTAATAAATAAATAACACTTGACACAAACAGAAACTGAAAGTAAGAAATGATCTGTATTTTTATTTATAAACCTGGACATCATAATAAATAAACCGAAATACAACAAAATGAACATACACCTGCAAGTGGTACATGATATGGGTCAAGTGGTGAGTGTTTCTGTAATATGTATAATAATAATTAAGTTTATAGAAGCAACGTATTCTTACTAAATCTATACCGACAGATTATTTATTATGACTATTATACATTAGCCTACTCAAATAAAGCGTATGTTAACGTAGAGTAAGAACAAATATCAACTTTGTAAAATCTATAACAAATATTGTATAATGTTTGACCGTCCTTGTTACTCTGCATTTTCCCTTCGATTTAAAAAACGACTGGACAGCGAATCATGTCTCTCCTTTCAAACGAGAGACTCACTTCAATCGCAGGTGCTAATTGGATGGCATGTCTCGCGTAATAGCTCTGGGTAAGTGGGGCCCCTTGCTCTCCATTTCGGCTCAACGGCTCCGTAGACTCGCACTGTCTTTTCGAGTAGGCTGTAGCCGTAATGGCGCTTGCTTCCACATGCAACAAGGGCCTGTTTATTATGACTGGACCTGCGTCTCTTCCTCTCGTCCACTGACTGGCTGCGCTGCTTCAGAGGCGCGACGTGATTGGTCCAGACAGCTGTCATCGGACGAGGAATAGACGGGTACCCAAGACGGCAGAGTTGCGCGTGTGCCTTCCCAGGTCCTGGCAGCACCATCCGGCGAGGGGGTGAGGACGCTGGCCGCCTGTTTTCTGACTGCAAGGAACACTGGATGTTTTTCTTTTGATTTCTTTCTTCACTGGATGTATACATGCCCACGATTTCGAGAGTAAGACCGCGGCACGCCGGTGAACGAGCGCATCGCTATCGATGGGGAAAATAAGTTGAAGGGTTTCGGAAGAATGTTTTTCTTGTTCCAGGAAAACGGATTGCTCTGTTGATCAGCGTGATGGGTGTTTCGAGGGGATTTTGACATTTGGAGAGGATCTGGAGCAGCTATCCATCTACAGCTTAGGAGGGCTCGAGCGCAACAGAAAGCGGCAACAGAGCGCCATACTGCAAAACAACCTTCCTGGATCGATACAGTGTAGCAGTCTTTTCGTGCGGGAGAATTGCGCGTTTTAATGTAGATGTAAACAAGTAAGCTGGCGAGCAAGTACCAAGTCAGCAGCAGCGGTGGCCTGATTGAGATCCGCGTAACTTCTGCAAACTGCATGCAGCCCTGGCGGTGGAAACAGGGCTGGAAGAGCCCAAAATGGCAAATATGAAGAAATCCAAAAGATGAATGTTGCATTTCCCCCGTAACTTGTACTGTTCACCTAATTTCACTTCTTTCCGCGCAAGCCCGAGTTTCGAGCCGAAGCAAGGTGCTCCTCATGCCTCCAACATGAGGGAGATTTAAGGCCGTGCGGAATTGATTTATTATGGGGGGAGCGCATTATTTTGATTTAATCCCTCTCTCCTTTTTTACTATTCTTTTGTTTACCCTCCGCGAAAGGGTTCTTGGATGTCCGCGCTTGTCATTTTGCTAGTCTGAAACGTACAACGCGTAAAGATTCTCCGAAGTGGGTCAGATCAAAGCTGAAGAGTTGTTAGTATGACACCTTTTCACTCTCGTCTTGATGCATGCCTGACATTTATGCTTTGATTTTACCCGTCGTTTGGCTCTATGACGGCCAAATGAGAGTTTGACATCTTGGCAGCCTCCCACTCCATCTCGTTCGCCTCTTTGTTTTGTTTTTCCACCTCTCATTTCGGGCTGTTGAGTGAGTGAATGGCTCTGTGCGGAACCACGGCTTCCAATGCCGCGAAAATGATGGCTGCGTATAACGGCGGCACCGCGGCAGTGGCAGCGCATCACCCGCACCATCACCACCAGCTGCCCCATCTCCCGCCACCCGCCCACCTCCACCACCATCACCACCCGGGCCAGCATCACCTTCAGCACCCCGGCTCGGCCGCCGCCGTGCACCCCGTACAGCAGCACGCTTCCGCGGCCGCTGCTGCTGCTGCAGCGGCGGCGGTGATGCTGAACCCGAGCCAACAGCAGCCGTACTTCCCCTCGCCCGCTCCTGGACAGGCTCCGGGGCCGGCGGCGGCTGCAGCCCCAGCACAGGTGCAAGCCGCCGCCGCGGCCGCTGTGAAGGTGCACCATCACCACCACCAACACTCGCATCACTTACAACAACAACTGGATATAGAGCCGGACAGACCGATCGGATACGGAGCTTTCGGTGTGGTTTGGTGAGTGGAACAACTTCTGTGTTAAAAGAGAATGCTCTAAATAATGCTTCTTCTTACGACTTCAAAAGTGCTCTTCAACAGTAGCCTTATGTTTAGCTATGTCAATTTAATCAAAGGTTTTTTATAGCCTAAATACCCATTTGGAAGTAGGCTATATTACAATGTTGTGTAAGATATGAAGATTCAAAATATTATGTTTTGTTATTATATGCCACAGAGAGCTGGTCCACCCCTCATGAGTGCCGCCATGTTTGTCACATGACCAGCTGTGGCATGGGTTCACACCTTACTGTTATTTTGAGATGACAACACCAGCTGTTTATGTCCGCTGACTAAGAATTAGTCATTTCTATGGACTTATTAGTAACGTCTTTACATAGAATCCTCATGAATATGTGACAGTCAGGTGATATAGTGGACACATGGTACAAGTAAACTCTTTAACAGTTGTATTTTATGAGTTGTGCTAGAATGTGAACAGATTCTTCAAGTTGTAATCTAGAAATTACCGTAATTATGACACACATACCACTACTAATTGTTGCAACTGCTTTCAGTGAAAGTAGTTGAAGTCTGCATGATAAATGGCAGATGATGTCATATCGATGAGTCTTGTTCAAGAAGAAGAAGTCACTAGATTCATTGATTTGTTTAATTGCTAAAGGGCTTAAAATGTTGCTACAGAGTTGAATAAGCAAAGTGCATTTTATAGAGCTGTGGTGATAAATCCATTCAGTGAAATGTCTCTTGAGATTTTCATAATGCATTGCGATTCTCTATCGAATTGATTTAGAACTTAGAACGGCAGATGGGGCTCTAGGCTAGTTTTAAAGCATACATTGAAATGCTCACGAAGAAGAGCACTTGTTTGTTTGGCTGAGTCATATAAGTGGTCAATCATTTCATTGATTCGTTTTATTGCCACAGTGTTTCCAAACGGTGGCTGCAACTACTCAGGAGTCCAAGAATAGTGTACAGTTCCTTGAAGAAAAACATGAACATAAAGGTCCATTCCCTTAAAGATCAAATAAAAATGTTTGAATGAGATCATATCAATTTGCCAAAATCGATAAATAATCATGAATTGCAATGTGTTGGTTTACTTTATGACGTGCTTTACAAAGATCAGACATAAAAGTCAATATCACAACAAATGGTTGATGAATCAGCATGCTTGCGATCTGTTAAACAGAAAAAAAGACAAATAGTATAGTCATAGTTGGCCATTGTGACATTTAAGAACTAACTAAACCAAAACTTACAGAGAACACCGTTAAAGTAGTTTACCTGGGTTGTTATGAGGGAGAGGAACAGTATTTTTAGAATCCCATGTGACAGTTCAAGGCAAGCGAGGAGCAGCTTTTGGCAAAGAATTTAAGATGTACACTAAAGGGAACATGGCTCTGCTAAAGGGATAAGCTGACTTAAATGCTCAAGGTTTAATTCATGTCAGTTTGAGTGCCTTGAGAATAGTTCCTAACTCTGATGTTTACTTCGCTCCATGTTTAAATCTATGCACTGAAACCCTGAGCATTTGAACATTTGGTTGAATCTTATAAACTGTACGGTACTGAATAACTGTAATAAAGCAGATCAGTCACTTGCTAAAAAGTTTTTTCCAGCCATAACAAAACCAGTTCACATGGATGCACTCCAGTGGTACTATACAGACCAAAGATGAAAAGTTGAGTAATATGTGTAATGCTTAAAGGAAGGTCAGTGCCGGTTCTCACAATGACTTTGTAACTCAGAGGAAATGCAATATCCTTTTAAGCACACACCCTCTTGTCTTGTAGAAGCCTCAGCCAGGGCTTCTGTTCAGAGGTTAAGCTGAGAGTTTATCCTTGGGACAAACTATATATTAAAGGGTTAGTTCAACCAAAAATGAAAATTAGCACTTGATTTACTGACCCTCAAGGCATCCTAGTTGTATTTGACTTTCCTATTTCAGTCGAGTCCCATTCATAGATAATAAAAAGTGCCTGACACTTTTGAATGATGGAGGACGCATGCGCCATTGAGCGCTGAACTGTGTTTGTCTCAAAGTCTCTCATGAACGTATGGATGACAGACAGCAGAAGTTACACTAAACTGTTTAAACATGAATGCTATGCATCAACTTGCTACAGGAGACCTTTATTCACCCTCGGGAGCCATGTGAGGCACTTGTATTATGGATGGATGCACTTTACTGGACTTGTTTTGGACTGTTGAAGATAAACACCCGCCCGTTGCCATTGTAGACCTTGAAAGAGCAAAAAGATTTTTAAAAACAACTCAAATGCCCCTAGGATGTCTTGAGGGTGAGTAAATCATAGGCTAATTTTCATTTTTGGGTGAACTAACACTTTTAAGTGCACTAGATTTTTCAATAAATTAGCAAGAGCTAAGTTAATGAAATGTTAATTCTCTGACCAGTTAAAGTGTATTCTAGCATAGAGTCCTGTTTGTTTACCCACAAAAGAGTCACCTGCTGAAGGGCCAGTAAACTACAGGAGCTCTCACCAACAGCCACCCTGCTACCCTCCACCCATGTAATCTTAGCCTGACCTTTCCTCAAAATCGCTTCCTGTTGCTCATTGTCTGCTTTTAATCGGCAATGTTGCATGCTGGTATATTTATAGCCGTCCTCCAGAGGCATGTCCATAGAGGAATAATCATTCAGTGTTTGCACCCTCTGAAAGGGAGCTGGGCAGAATTGCTTAATTAAAAGAATAGTTCACCCAAAAGTGACATTTCTGTCATTTACTGACCCTCGTGTCCAAACCTGACGTAGTTTTTATTCTTTGCAATACAAAGCATGATATTTTAAAAAAATATGCTGGCTGCTTTTTTATATTTATTTACACTGAATGAGTTCTGGAGCTTTCATTCTTTAAAAAGGATCATGAATTAAAGTGCCTAATAAGGTAAATTTACTTGTCTGTCAGGCGAAGAAAGTTTGGCTTCATAAGACTTTATATAACAGTCATATTTTTGGATGTTATTTTTGATACTTCCTTTTTGAAATGGCAAGTCTTTAAAATATCCATTTGTTAAGTTCAGCTTCAAATTACACATTAAAGCTAAGCTTTTAAAAATTCAAGGTGCACACTACAGTCTCCATGTTCACAGTGTCTGTCAATGAAGTTTACTTTCATGGATGTCCTTTTATATTTTGTTAATTATTGCAGAATATTAATGTTTAAGTGATCTTCTTTTGATTTTTATTGTTATCGCTTTGTCCAATTTGTATAACAAGTGCCCTTTAGAGTGGACTTAAGAAGGTTTCCCATCTAATGCGATCAAACAAGATTTTTCTTTCTTCCCACCAGTCAATGCATATCACTAGCTCAGGAAGTTTGACTAATGGTGTGTTTACACTTAGCAGGTATGGTTAGATTAAAACAAATTTCTCTGTCTGTGCGGTGTGAATGCTGCCATTTCAACACTGCTGTGCACCAGACTGAAATTTAGAAATACTGAAATATTATTATAACATAATAGCAAAGACATCTAACCAAACCAAAAACAGGACTTAATTTCACAAGGCAACCATAAAAAATGTTTAAAACAATTTAATACACGCCTCCTTGCAGCAGATTTCTGCCACAAAAACAGTTATTTATTTTTAGCATCTTAAAAATGACAGAAGGAACCCAGGACTAAATGTCTATACCAGACAAACAAAAAGAATTGACACAGAAGTCTGAATGTAAAGTAAACAGAGAAAAAATGATTTGAGAACTTAGTTTCCATTAGCTATGTTTCTATGCAAAGATGCGAATTAGATTTATGTGCAAAACTGGAATATCGTGCTTTGGAATATATGTGTTTTTTTCTTTTATCGGATAAAACTTTTATCTCACTAAGTTGTGTGCATAAGTTTTTTATGCACATTTTCAAAATGTATGCGCACCTCAGCATTTCCGTTTTTATGCACATATAAAAAATGTGTATAAAAATAGTTGGATGGAAACAGCTATTCTTTGCCAATTGTGTAGTTACAATACAGCTATATGATTAAATAACATACAACCCAATGAACACATCTTAAGTTCAACAAGGAGCAGAGAGTCAGTGGTCATAAAGAAGGAGTTAAAAACGAGAAAATGTACGAGTTCGGTTCTTGTGTTATCTATAGAGGCCTGGTATTTGGTGTTTTACATTCTAGTGAGCGCCCTTTCATTCATGCAGCTGCTAAAGTTTAGATAAATTGTTTTGGCGCTATTACAAGCGTGTCTGTCACGTACTTGGTTCTGACGCAGATGGAGTTGGATTCAATTCTCTTTAATTCTATACATGCATAATGTACATGATCAGTTTGAATCTGCTTAATGACAGCAAATAATTGTTAATCAAAGTAAGCATATTGTGAAGGGAATTTGCAGACAGGTTGAGATTACATCCTGACTTTAGAGGAAAATGAAAATGAAAGCAAAATGGAATGGCGTGTAATTGATGGTTTATGCTAAAGAGATGCTGTGCTAAGCTTTACTCAGTCCTATTTTAGTCTGCAGAAAATGAAGCGCAAACTGCTGGGTCTGATGCTTTCTGGGAAAACAGATATCTGTCATTCATACTAGCCTCAAAATTGTCACTCTATGGAGTACTTATGTAAAGGACATAATGGTATAACCGTCTTTGTCATGGGGCTCAGCCAAAAGTTTATTTTGAAACCTATTGGCCTGCATTTACTGTTTGCGCTTGTAGTTTGAGATTGACTCATAGTGTCTGCGAACAAAGTTACGGGAAACAGGAGTGCTAAATGCTAAACCGCTGTAATTTTAGAAGGCTTCAGTTAACGGTGATGCCTCATTTATGGCTTCAGGAAATTCCATGTGTCTTGTATTATGTTTGGCGTGCCTTATTAATGCGACATGTTGTAAGGGAAGTTTTGGGTTGCAGCAGTGATAGCTTTTACCTTTACATACATTTTACATTTGCAGATGTTTTTTTTTTAACTAAAGTGACTTACATTACATTCAAGGGGAACATTTTATGGAGAATAAGAATCATACCCATGACCTTGGCATTTAGAGTGCCATGCTCAACTATTTTGAGCTACACTTACACTCTTCTTTTTATGTTATAGTTTTAAAGGACACATGCATTTTGTACATGATTTGATTTTTGTGCAATTCTGAACCTGTACACTACCCAGCGAGTTGGGTTGTCAGGATACTGGAATTCGGTACCAGTCGATAATGAAATTTTAAAAACGTCCATTTCCCGCTAACATTTGAGCGCTGTTGAGCACGTTCTCAAACAGCGCTGATTTGTCATTGTGTTTACGTGCTCAACAGAAATGACTCTTTCAGTATCGATTGGTACCGAATTCCAGTATCGTGACAACCCTACCAGGTTCAGAGTCAGACATAGAGCTAACTGTGGAGTTATTTTTGTGTAATTGATCATTTTTGCATTAGCTTAATAATTTTTATTTGATTTAAATTCTAGTTTCAGTTGAGAGGTTGTTTTTATTAGTTTTATTATTTCTGTTAATCCATTCCCAAAGTATATGTGTTTTGTTTTTTGTTTTTTACATGTTTTTTACATGTTTTTTACGACTATTTCGTTTCGTTTTTTAGAGCAACAGTATCTCCAGCAGAAAAGGACCATCCACATCAAAAGCTACTGGTCAGCCCATGATTCAGAAAACATCTGAGAAACAAATAGCTTATAAACCAACATGCTGGCCTATGCTGCTATGTGCATCCATGCTACATGAACAGTGCAGTGGCTTACTTTATATCCAAAGGAAAGAAAGAAATCCAAAGATGCCTTTTCAAGTCGTAAAGAAATCGGTGTTTTTGAAACTAATGAAGACAGCAGAAGTCAATGATTTATTTTAATTATTTAGCCTGACATTACCGTTCCAAAATATTTTAAATGTTTCTTAAAATTAAATATATTGTGTTCAATGGGAAAAAAGTTGTTGTTTTTTACCCAGACATTTAAAAAGAACATATTTTAGAGCTGTAATCACAATACCATGATATTTTTATCCAAGGTTTTCATACCGTCAGAATCTTATACCAGCCCATGCTTAATATTTAGGTACATTTGATATAATTTAGAAATTCAGGCTAGAAAAACAATGTTAACAATGCATTGGCAACTATAGGGGATATAAAATGAACGCAGGTTTTTATATTTAATTTTATATATTTATTTATGTAATTTCATATATTTTTGTATGTATTTATTTATTACCATAAACCCATCTTACTCAATGTCACACTTTTTTTCTCCAGTAAACAAAAGCTTTTGAATCCTAGAAATTTCAAGAACGCACTGTAAAAGATAATAATCATGGGCTGCTCGGTTTAATTACTGGAAAGCTTTTTTTTCTCTGTTTTGCATACAATTTTTTTGGGTGTAATTGCACATTAATTAAAATAATTAATTACATTAGAATCAATCAAAACAATAATTTAAATTAATTATATATGATAACAGTAGATATAAGAATTCCTCCTTTATTTCTATCTACTTTTTTCATAAACTGCAATCTGTTTTTTTTTTTCAAATATATATTTTATATCTTAATAATAATTGCTATCATAAAAGTCATTTTTTTTAATAGTTTTTTTTTATTTCTTATTATATTGTGCTAAGTTAAACTAAAGAGCATTTTCTGTTACACCACTGAACTTGTGAACAACTACTGTGAGTATTATTGCTGTATTATACAGCAGAGTTGTTGAAACACCAGCTATATTTAATGCATGACCTCGCACTTATGCTGCAGGTAATTGTGTCATCAGTGTCTTTAATGTTTTGTGAATCAAGGTGCCCGAAGATGTACTGATGGAAAACTAGAGAGCAGGGTAACACAGACAGCTAGTCTACTGCCAACGGTTTTCTCATATTTATATTAACAATACAAATCACAAAAACAGATTTGGCCTGTTCAACCTGCATCCCACAGGCCTCCTGCTGCTCAAAAACAGATCCAAAAACAGAGACCTGCTAGATAACAATATCTCTGTCTCCATCTTAATCACAGCCCTCATGACTTACTTGTATTTACACGTGCAGCCTCAATCCATGAGCTGTTAGAGCCAGTGCTGATAAAGATGAAATGCCAGACACATGTATTCTTGTGTCATGTGTCCTCTTTAGTAGGCCATTGTTTGTTTGCAGCTTGATTTTCAAAGTGCAAACATTTCTTTAGCATTTCGAGCTGTAGCTAAAGATGCGGTTCTCAGCTATGCCCTCGTTGACTCCTGTTTCTCAGGGAAGAAGCATGGCTCTGCACAGGAATGTATCCGAGGCCCATTAAAGCGTCAGACAGCCTCTGTTTCACTCAATGTATTTGTCTGGTGTCACTAATTTGGTTTTGCCTGTATGTGATATTTTGGCTCTCAAAATGCGTGGAGTTGTTGACTTGCAGTTTGTGAATCAAGCAGGACAATGGCTAAAAATCGTTTTTTAATGCTGAAGTAAAAAGTCACCTACATCTTACAAGACCTGTACAAAGACGCACTTGTACACAGCACCTTGTAACAATATATAATGCAATACTTTCTCTTACGCATTTGTACACAGCACCTTATAACTTGTATATTTATAACATATCTGTACATACAATTCATCATCCAGAGCTCTTTTGTCTAATTGCATCTCTGTCTAATGTTTGTCATCTTTTCTCATATTTATTTTCGTGTTGTCACTTGTCACTTTATGTACACTGGAAACTTCTGTAGCCAAAACAAATTCCTTGTGTGTGTAAAGCACACTTGGCAATAAAACCGATTCTGTTCTGATTCTGATCTGATCTGATGTATTTTCATTTTTGATGATCACTTTAAGGATTGAAGGGATAGTTCACCTGGAATAAAAATGATCTCATCATTAACTCATCCTCATGCCGCTCCACACCCATTAGACTTTTGTTCGTTTTCAGAACACAAATGAAGATTTTTTTCTTTTCACCCAATTCCGTGAATCTAAGGCAAGGCAAGTTTATTTATATAGCACATTTCATACACAATGGTAATTCAAAATGCTTTACATAAACAAGAATAAAAGAAACATAAAATAGAAGTATAAGGAAATAAAAACAAAGAATAAAAACGATTAAAACCAGATTTAAATGTGTTAAAACAGGTTTTAAAGGAATGAAAAGAAAAGAAAGACATAATAGTTTGATCTGTCCACAGTGCTCATTCAGTAAAGGCACAGCTAAACAGACATGTTTTAAGTCTTGATTTGAATATGCCTAATGTTGGAGCACATCTGATAATTTCTGGAAGCTGATTAGTGGAGTAGTAGCTGAAAGCGGGGGGCGTAGTAGCTGAATCTAGTGGTTTAATCCAAGTCTTCTGAAGAGACTCAATTGCTGAGTGATCATAACCAAACATAAACAAGAACTCAACCCTACCTGTTTGATGCACACAAAAACCCTAGTGGTTTTTGTAGAACATATAGATTTAGATTTATATGGATTTCTTTTTTGGATGAATAGGGTAGGGTTGTCAAAAGTATTGACTTTGGTACCAAATTTAAAAAAACATCCATTTCCCACTAACATTTGAGTGCTGTGAGTGCTTTCTTAAACACTGCTGATTGGCCATTGTGTTCACATGCTTAACAGATTTGAGTGTGATTGGTCATCTCTTCACCGCTGTTCACCAAGCATGAACACATTTACATAGACACAGGAGCATTTGAAATCTGTCAGCGGATCTCTCATATATCTGCTCATAGACAGATCAGCTGATAGACGCAGATCATAAATGCTTCAGTGTATGTCTATCTTGGTTTGAGCTTGGTGAACAGTGGTGGAGCAATGACCTTCGGAGCAGTCAAGAATGTGCCCTACAGTGCTCATATGTAAGTGACAAATGGTGGAAAATTGGTACCAAAGTTAATACTTTTGACATGTTTTGACTAAAATAATTAAAATAGACTACCTACAAATAAGAAACGAGCAGTCAGATCTGTCCAATTAACTTAATTACTTGTTAAGAGTTTAACAACAACAAAAACATTATTCTCTCACACTTCTCCACAACGCTATTTGATATGGTTCATTCATTCATTTTCTTTTTGGCTTAGTCCCTTTATTAATCTGTGGTCGCCACAGCGGAATGAACCGGCAACATATCCAGCATATGTTTTACGCAGCAGATGTCCTTCCAGCTGCAACCCATCACACATCCATACACACTCATTCACACACGTACACTACGGACAATTTAGCTTACCCAATTCACCTATAGCGCATGTCTTTGGACTGTGGGGGAAACCGGAGCACCCGGAGGAAACCCACGCCAACACGGGGAGAACATGCAAACTCCACACAGAATTGCCAACTGACCCAGCCGAGGCTCGAACCAGCGACCTTCTTGCTGTGAGGCGAACTTGCTACCCACTGCGCCACCATGCAGCATTTGATATGCTGTACAGCAATATTTTTTATTTAATCGTCCACATTTTACAGATAATTCCATATTGCTGAAGTCCTTGATTCCTATTATTTTCAGTATCATTACTCCAGTCTTCAGTGCCAATTGTTCATGATTTGGTGCTCAAGGAACATTTGTTATTATCAGAGTTGAAAACAATTGTGCTGCTAAATGTAAAAAGGCATTTGTTTAAAAACATGTAAACAAATGTGTTTATTATCAATTGAATGCCTCCTTCCTGATTAAAATAATTAATTTATTTTCTTCTTACTGAAGGGTGGTGTACGTGATGTTGTGTCTGTTTATAAGTAACATTATGACTTAAGCTTAAAATTTGACAGTATCAAGTTTGCAAAATCTCTAAAGATCACTGAGTTTTCTTCTTTAGAAACGCATATGAAATTGAGTTTTGGGAGAGCTACAGGAAAAAAACGAGCACTAGTATTGATGCAATGACTAATTTATGCCCGTCTCCATTGTAAATGTACAATTCAAACGAAATGTGAAGGATTAAAGTTTGATGTGTTTTCTTTTTTTTTGGTGGAGGAGAGGAACCTCATATCCTCTTCAGCCTGATATGAACCAAGTCATTTAACTCCTGATCAAACATGTTTAAACAATGGTACAATATTAAATCTGATTTGTCACGCAGACTGATGTTTCTTCCCAGTGTTTTGAACAGCAGGACTGAATCCAAAACTCTTAGATTTTTCCTCGCGTCATCTATTATCGAAAATCTAATAATGTCTTAATTAGTCAGATGCAATCATTTATCAATATCACTCTCATAATTGGAAGAGTCATTAAACGTTGAGTAGATTTTAACTTTCTTTTTTCATGCTGTGGTTTTGCTGCAGCTTGTGTGTGTGTGTGCGTGTGTGTGTGTGTGTGCGTGCGTGCGTGCGTGCGTGTGCGTGTGTGTGCGTGTGCGTGTGCGTGTGTGTGTGTGTGTGTGTGTGTGTGTGTGTGTGTGTGTGTGTGTGTGTGTGTGTGTGTGTGTGTGTTTATGCATATTATAATGGCAGACGGCCTGGTGCTTTTATACCCTGAACTTGAAAGGCTCACAGACGGGACAATTTATTATTTTTTTTGGACTTTTTTTTTTTTTTTTACAACCACAACAGTCAGAAGCAGCTCTTAAGAGGCTCTGGGTTTGGCAGATGCACAGAGCAAGCAGAGAAACGGCTTTCCTTTGAAGTGTTGGGGGTGAAAGCGTACAGGAGTGTGTCTGTTAACCCTTCACTCTCCTGCCTCTGTCAGTCTATTCTGGGCTGCACTGGTATTGTGATGGTGACAATGAGTCAACAACTCTGTTTGCCTTTCTTTGTTGTTTGGATGAATGTCACAGAGAAGTGTCTGGGTCACTTTCACCCTGGAATGAAGAGAATAAAATAAGAAAGTTAGCAAATAAGAAAAATAAGCAAGTCTGATATGTATTTTTTTCCTTCATTCTTTCAAATTCAATATTATAAGTGCAATCATGTACAGTTCTCTCTCATTAATCGCGGGGGTTACGTACTAAAAATAGCCTGCAATAGGTGAAAAAATAGGTGAAAAGTTCATTCATTCATTCATTTTATTTTCGGCTTAGTACCTTTATTAATCTGGGGTCGCCACAGAATGAACCGCCAACTTATCCAGCATATGTTTTACGCAGCAGATGCCCTTCCAGCTGCAACCCATCATTGGGAAACACCCATACACTCTCATTCGCACACATACACTACGGACAATTTAGCTTACCCAATTCACCTATACCATATGTCTTTGGACTTGTGGGGGAAACTGGAGCACCCGGAGGAAACCCACGCGAACACGGGGAGAACATGCAAACTCCACACAGAATTGCCAACTGACCCAGCCGAGGCTCGAACCAGCGACCTTCTTGCTGTGAGGCGATCGTGCCACCCACTGCGCCACCGTGACGCCCAAATCCGCGAAGTAGTCTGCTTTATTTTTTACAATCATTATAGATGTTTAAAGGCTGTAAAACCCCTCACTACACACTTTATACACTGTTCTCAGACAGGCATTAACATTTTCACACTTTTCTCTCTTGTTTAAACACTCGTAACTTCTACCTTTAGCTTGTCCAGCTTGTCTCTGCCCTTTGAGTGCTACCGCAGGTGCCTTTGACAGTGCAGAACTTTTTGTCGACATTGTGGGGTTTGTTGGGGAGAAAACCTGCAAACATACAGTACAGCACTTCAGAGTCATACTGCTAGCGATCAAAGATTTATGTAAATTTGACAAGCTGAATGCATTCTGTACTGTACAGGAGACACGGCATGGAGGAGATTGATTGACAATGGTCTACAACCAAGCATGTCAAATTGCACAAAAAAAATTCCACAAAACTGCAAGGCCGCGAAAGGTGAATCGCGTTATGGCGAGGGACCACTGTATTAATCTGCAGTTGTAGTTTTAAAGTGCACTTTTTTGCATTTTACTACACTGGATCTGTTCAGCAAGGTTTTATTTGTTGTTTTTGAGACATCTAAACATCTTTTATCTTTTATTATTTGAATTGTTGTTATTTTAGTAATTTCTCATGGAACTAAATTGAAATAAGAAATATTTTCTTGGCAATTAACTTAAAAATAATGTTTTTTTTAATTTCATGTCAGTTCATGTTTTTATAATTTATCATAACATTATTTAGTTAGTTAGTTAGTTGAACGCTGCAAAAAGTTTTATTCCAGATGTCAACTGATAGTATTAATAATATTAGTATTTTTAAGATATATTTTATACATTTTTGTAAAAGTGCAATATTTAATTCTTGTTTATTTCCCAAAATAATTAATAACAGTAATAATAATAATAATAATTCCTTACATTTATATAGCGCTTTTCTGGACACTTAAAGCACTTTAAACATTTTTGGGGGGAATCTCCTCCTCCTCGTTGCGCCAGACCGCACACCACACACCAGCTGATTGGTGGAGAGGAGACAGAGTGATGAAGCCAATTATGATATGAGGATGATTAGGAGGCCATGATGGACAGAGGCCAGTGGGCAAATTTGGCCAGGATGCCGGGGTTAAACCTCTACTCTTTTTCGAAGGACATCCAGGTATTTTTAACGACCACAGAGAGTCGGGACCTCGGTTTAACGTCTCATACGAAAGATAAATAACTTTGCTCAACTATCTCAGTGTGATTGGCAGATAAATCTCAAAAGTAATAATTTGAATGTTTTTTCACATTTTTCAGGTCTTTTGTAAATGCATTCTACGTTAATAATGTAAAATTACTGTGAGTGCATTATATATGTAGTTCATATTCAGCGCAAAACAGACTTAACGCTCTGAATATAGGCTTCCATAGTTTTTCTTCATGCATACTGAATACATAATTGCCTTTAATCTTGCATGACTCATGAGATTCAGCAGTTTCCGGTTTGTCCTCAATTTGTCCTCTTTGGCTCATTTTCGGCACCCACCTCTGTTTCTCTAAGCTTATTAAAGTGAGAGTGTTTGTTGTGATATTTCAGTATTTCACTAGAGTCCCTCAGTCAAAACAGGGGATACGTGTGTGACTTTGAGGGGTGATGTAGCTGTGTATTGTACTGTGGTCACGATGCTGGATTTTCTAACTTCGATGAAATATTAATACTTGATAAAATGGGGAAATATTGCCACCAGCATTAATTAAAATGACAATATCTCTGCATCTATGCTAAAATGACAATATATATGCATTCAATTCATGATACAGATTTTTGCTATTGCTCCAGTCCAAATTTCCACTGGCCCAGCTGAAAAAAATAAGCAAAGGAGTAAAATACAAATATTTGTTGTTACAATGTTTTGAACCATGTAACAATCAACTAAATTTCACAGTTCTCAATTCTGACTTCAGTTTTAGAGATGAAACTACTACTTTAGCCTCACTTACATAATGTTAAAACTATTGAAGACCGTTATGAACAAATAAGTACAATTAGAACCAACAATAAACAAAAAAATACAATAGAACAAGTATACAGATGAAAACAGTGTTTCAATTCAGCACAGAAAAATAAAATAATCTTTGTCTAACAGCAATTTTGTTATTGTTTTAAACCTGTCCCTTTTTTTGTGTTCTTCTTTTAAACACAGAAGATATTTGGAATGATGTTGGAACCATTTGCCATTGACTTCCACAGTATTGTTTTTTTCCCCCATTGGATGTCAACGGCATTCATTGAAACATTTATCAAAATATCTTCTTTTGTGTTCACAAGAGAAAAAGAAACTTGTAAAGATTTTGAGCCACTTGAGGCTTAGTAAATGCTGAGTAAATTTTCATTTTTGGGTGAACTACCCCTTTAATATTAATGACTGCTATCACTTTAAGAAGATGGATAATTTGACGTCATATTTTTAGCCTATGCATTGAAGCTCAAGAACATGTAAAAGAAAACTCTTGCTGCATCTTTAAAGTGAGCTTCAGCAAACTCTGGATAAATTGTCAAAGTGAAGCTTTGCCATAACACCATAACAAACATCCTAAGCTGTCCTGAATGAGAGTAAAATCCAATTATTTCAAATCATTTCAGCATGGATATACATTGAAATATTGATACTTTTGACAACACTGGTGTATTGTATGTGGTGTGGAGCAGAGGTCCATCCGCTTTAGCTTTAATACAGTGACGACCACCTCTTCCTCTGAGGGCAGAACTGTTAAAAAGGCCTCTGCTCAGACTGAACCGCTCCATTTAGAGCCCTGACACCCCTTGTGCTTATTTATAGCTGTCCTGTTAGCTGTCCGCTCTCAATTCTGCCTAGAAGCTACCTGGATTTCTCTGAAACAGAGCGGAGACGAGTGTTGTAGATGCGGTTTGGATCTCCCTGTGCCGGATTTGAATATAGAAACAATATCCACCGACAGGATGTCTTTAAAACGGACATTTGAATATATCTCTGGCCATCTGTCTGGTTTGTTTGCCGTCCATTCAAAACAAGACTTGTGAAACACACCCTGAGCAAAACCAGCCCTGTTTTGTACCCTTCAAAATTCGGATGATTGCCTTGAATGTGCTCTTTTGGTTTGAAAGGAATGTAAAATGCCGGGCAGAAAGGCTGCATGACATTGAAAGAAAACACACAATTTCTTGTTCTTTTGCGATAGATGTTGTTATATGAAAATGGGGAGACATTAGCTTTGCTCAATTCTTAATCCAAGTTGTTGTTAAATTAAATATGTTTCATAATTTCAATGTATTGGATGGGGACTCAATTAAAGGGAAAATCAGATTAGAATAACAATTGTATTCTGTAACACATAATAATATTTACATCCTATTTTCTTCATTTTCATTTTTTTTAATTTTTATAATTCATTTTTGTTTTCTCAAAATGAATTTATTATTAATATTATATTTATTTAGTTATTTATTTTATTTATTTAAATTTATATTTTTTTCATGCAGTCATCCCGAGCCTTTATGGTATGGGGCTAATGGTTTGGTTCTAGCACTCTTATGACGGATACATGTCCAGATATGCAGCTGGGGTTAGACAGAAAAGACCACAGCAGTGCAACAACTGAAGAAACATTCAAAAAAAATATGTGATGCAGCACTCAGGAGTGGTTCCGCCATGTTGCCTTTATTATGCCAACTTGCTACCATAAACAGAAGAGTGCAAAACTAGTCCCGCCTCCAAGTTCTGATTGGTCCACTGCTCTGGAACTGACAGTATGACAAATGAGCGCTACTGTGAGTAAAAGTTGAAATTTTTTATCTTCAAACGGCAACTAAACATGCGGTGCCGCCAGAACAGCAGAAACCGTTGCTCATTCAGTAACCTCACTTTAGAGCTAGTATTTGAATGATTCTCTAGCGTAATGTCAAAAGTGATGACAAAACAGGTGATTTTGCTCACATTTTAAGATTATAAGGCTGAACGGCATGAATTGCCATCAGTCTACAGAGATTTCCCAGTATTTCTCTGTTGCAATCGGGAGATCACAATATTACTATCGCATAAATACAGCACTACAACATACAAAAGAGAGAGATCGACTTAGAAAGTCATGTCTGTTTAATAATGATTTGATCAGCTGTAGTTTGGAATTACACTATTTTTCTCTTAGGGCTTATTATGCGGTCTTTGCCATCTTGGGGAATGAACATCGTCAACCGTCTTTGCTCAAAGACAGGCTAATGGCCGCCGACGTGCTGTCTCTCAGAAATTATAAATATTTTAAAATAGGCACTATCCTTATAAATAAACTGCATTGTTGCGATCTAAACAAGTACATTCTCGACTAAAAAAGCCTCAAAAGTACATTATGTTGTCCGACAGCAGCAGTATTTGTCAAACTGTAGAGTGTCCTCTGCTTGTCGCTGTATGTGGGCGGAGTAATACACAAGGGTGAAGGGTTAAGAGGCTGGACGAGTGCTGTTACTGGCAGAATATCGCCCGGCTATTAACCAATCAGATTCAAGAACCAGACAGAACTGTTGTATAAATATAAATATATATATTCATTCATTCATTCATTCATTTTCACCTAGAACCCCCAGTGCTGGGAAACACCTATACACTCTCTCATTCACACACACTCATATACTACAGCCAGATTAGTTTTTATCCAATTCACCGATGCGCAAGTCTTTGGACTGTAGGGGAAACCGGAGCACCCGCCGGAAACCCACGTGAACACGGGTAGAACATACAAACTCCACAAAGAAATGCCAACTGGCATAACAGTTATACTAAAATACATGCATTCGAATAAACAGCGCAATGCTTAACTTCAAAACTAGTAATCCGTGTGTATTTGTTTACTTAAATCACCATGAGATTGTCAAAATAAACCACATTTTTTAAATCAAACCATACATTTTTGTTAGTTGTTACACTGATGTGGCCTCACGCCATGGAGCGCAGGCAATGGTTGCTTGAGTCAGGCTTGAGTCAGTGAGTGTTTGCCTTAACACTCTTCTAGTGTGGTGGCGAGAGGCCAGGAATACAGTGGGCTGCTTGAGCATGACTGTCTTCAGGGCATCACCAACTTTTTTTTCCTGACCCTCAGAGTTGATTTTGGAGTCCTCCTAGCAGAGATGCTCCAGGGGGAAGAGAGAGCGAATATCCGGAAGTGTGAGTGCTGATTGGGAGTGATGAGGGGTTGGAGGAAGTTGGGAATGGATGGGTGGAAGGGACTCGTTTGGCGTAATTATCTCTTCATCCATTTCCTCAGTGCAACTAACACCACCCTGTTTCTGGCCCCTGTCAGGATACAGTTTGATTAGGAGCTCCAGTTTTTCTCAGGCTGGATTGAGTGTGATTGGCTCTTGGCGAAAGCGGCAGGAAGTGGCCGCGGCATCTGCCATTACTGGAACCGTCCTCAATAGGAGAGCTCCCTGGATAATAGCATCCATTTGTCTAAAGCATGTTTGGGCCTTTCTAAGTGGATGACTGAGAGTATTGTTGTTATCCAGAATGATTTTCTTTTGTCTTCATCCCCTAAAATTGAATGAGCCTGGTTACATGCACACCAGTATGCTGTGGCACAAAAATCTGTTTACTGAAATGATCTCTGGTCTTGGTTTACATGCAAATAATGCATTAATAAATCTGTTTATTGCCAGGTAGTGATGTCAACATAATTAATAATCTATAAGAGTATTTAATTTATGTAGGTTGTCATGTTAATAGATATTAAAAACTGAAGAAAAGTATCACAATGTGTGTCTGTAGCACTTCAATGTCTGCTGCACAAGAGGAGAATACTATTTTATCATTAAAATACATTTGCAGTATATTTCTTCCTTACTGCAGTTTTTTTGCTCTCTCTGGATTTGCTTAAATCCACAGTAAAGATGTGCTTCTGTCACATATCACGCACGCACACTTAATATTACACAGATAGAAAGCAGATTAGATGAAATTGGCATAAAGGGCAAAAATCTAACTGTGACAATTGATTTATTCTCAAGCCATTTATGACTTTACTCTGATAAAGAATACTTATCAGGTTTACGTGACCATGTGCATTGTCGGCTTTTTAAGCATGGTTTAAGCAGGTTTAACTTGCACGTAAATGCACTCAGTTAACCAAAACCTCCACACATTACTGCATTATTAGACCACATCTAGAACTGGCATAGAAAAATTATATACAGGCTAGGGTTGTCATGATACTGGAATTTGATGTTGAGCACGATGTTGAGCACGTTCTTAAACACTGCTAATTTGCCATTGTGTTCACATGCTCAACAGAAATGACTATGATTGGCCATGAAGGTCATCAGTTCAGCGAACTCACCGCTGTTTACTGAGTGTAACCACAGATTCAGGGACATTGGAGCGTTTTAAAGCTGCGATTCATCAGCGGATTGCTCGTATGTTACCTTTTAGACAAACCAGCTGATCGACGTGACTTTGAAACGCTCCAATGTCCCTGTTTCAGTACAGATTAGGGGTTTTAGGCAAAAATTATGTCTTTCAATGATGATAGTTTTAGCAGTATTTTGCTAAGTATATTTTTGTACTGGTACCGTTTTTCCTTTTAATAGTATCTGCCATGGATAAACCAATATGACACTAAAACTGCCAGTAGGTGGTGGCAAGTCCCTATTTTACATGAGCAATTTGTTGAATCATTCATTCAAATGATTTGTTCAAAAAGGCTGATTCATTTAGAAACAAAGCAAGTAAAGTAAAGCATAGTAAAGTGCAGATACAAATGTTTAAATCTTGCTTGAATTAGCAGATCATCCAGATTTTGATGCTTACTGAAAATTCAGACACTTCATTTGTCGTATACTGTAGTTTTTTTTCATCACTGTATTGCCATTTTGAACGAAGCCATTCTCAATAGCACAGTCATTTCTTTAAAAATCTTACTGACCTCAAAGTTTTAAATATCATAACTGTAATTATGAAGAATATTTGTCTATGTGATGCATTATTTTGCAACCTGTCTACAACACTAAACATTTATGAGTTCAGTTTTCTGTGTAGGAAGAATTTATAGTTCCTTTGGGCCACTTTTTTTAACAGTCGGCCTTCACAGCTTACCGTTTGGATATACTGTAAGAACAGAAGTACGCTCATGTTTTAGGCTGATCCTACTGTGAACCCTCATTTTTAGTTTTCTTACAAGGTTGGCATCTGATCTAACCCAGTTAAATACTGTTTTATCAGTTTATGACTGTCCTTGTACTATGTCCTGTTAGCAAAGAATCACTAATGCGTTCTAGTTTTTTCTCTCCATCTGATCCTGGATGAGTACGAGCTGAAAGGTCACCTGAAGGGCCTTGACATATGCAGCATTGTTCGATGCATGACGATGCATGATTAAATATGTTGCGTGACTTATTTTGTTTAAGAGAATAATCTCACATAAGGATTTATTTCAAACACTCGACTGAAATTAGGAAGTGATTTTGGAGTTTAAACATTATTAAATGTGGTATTTTTGCATGCATTCAGAGTCATAGTTAACTGAGAGGCTACACAAAAAGCTGTCATTATTGCAGAATGATTTCATTACTGTGCGATAATGAATAGCTTTGATAATGAGTTTCAGTGAACTACAGCTCTCTGTTGTAAATGCTGCTACATTTGAAAGTATATGCTGGAGATTTACGACTGATCACAAAACCGTCTTTACTGACTAAATGTGGATAAAAGACACCTTCAATTAATTGGCAGCCAGCAGTGGCACTGTGATGGGGCCCAGCGTAATTGTTGGGGAGGGTTCTTTAGGGTTATTAATTTTGGTAATTTTCTTGAACAACAATTGATGCTCGTTAACCGATCATTTACCAAACAGTTTGTTCAATTTGATTTATTGACCAATAAAAGTACTAAACCATTTAATCCCATAGACTAAATATGTTTCACTTACATAATTAATATATTAACGAAACCAAATGTGAAATAAAAACAGCATGACTGCACCTTGTAGTGCATCCTATTTGCTGTTTCTTGTGTAATAAAGGCACACTATTGTAAGCATTTTTTAAACTTTTGTACTTTTGTTTACAGTTTAAATCAGGGTTACCCAAACACTGTTCTGCAGAGTTTGGCTCCAACTTGCTTCAACACACTTGCCAGGAAGTTTCTAGTATACCTAGTAAGAGCTTGATTAGCTGATTCAGCTGTGTCTAGTTGGGGTTGGAGCTAAACTCTGCAGGACACCAGCCCTATAGGAATTAGTTTGAGCACCCCTGGTTTAAATATTACTTGTTTGTGTTTTGTTTTATTTAGTTTGTTAATTGTAGAAGTGATAAGGGCGTGATCATGTCGTAGTTGCCGACCTTCTAATCAATTAGACACTATCAGACTGGAGGTTTTGGATACCAGAAAGTAGACTTTATTCACATAATAAAGCCGAGATGTCTGAAAACAGCCCTTCAGGACAACCTGAAGTCTCCCCTAGACAATCTGAAGTGTTTTGTCTCCATCATCCTGCATTTATACAGATTTTTGTCACACACCTCTGTGTTCCTGTGACCATCTTAGGAAGTCTTTACTGAAAGGTCATGTATATGTTTAGGTGGTCATGTTATTCTTGGCTCTCAGCCATCTGGCTAAGGTTAAGGCTTACACAGTGTTCCCTTTGTTAAATTCTAGTATGGTTCTAATGGTTTACATACATTGTTATGATGGTACATTAACTTGATAATATGTTACTCACTTTAATGCTTCTGACACATATAGCTTTATATGAGTATTTAACATATATAATCAGTGCTTTACATATTTAGTTATTCTACATAATCAGTCATTCTTTAGCATAGCCTTCTCATAGTTGCTCCTGCTCTTCTACAGGCTGCTTATCTTACACAAACCCTGTTTTAGCCTGGCTCATGCCTGGCTCATGTTCACTGCATACTTTAGAGAATAATACAAACTGCTTCACACTTTGAGAATAAAGAATCTTCATCAATCAATGGGACAGTAGTATGTCAGAAGAAAAGGAGTCAGACATATTTTAGACCACTTCATATATTTTTGTTGGAAAAAATCCTCTGTTTTGAACAAATTTCATTGGGTTTAATTTTTATCTCTATTTGAATGTTTTTTTTGTTAGTCAGTTATCTACAAAATAAACAAGAAGAAGGAATAACATTTGAGGTGAAATGAAGTGCATAAAAGTGAAATATTCACAGTTTTGAATGATGTCTTATTTTTATCTGTATGTATGACCCAAAAAAAAAGAGCAGCCTATTTTAAATTTTAGTTTTATTGGTTAACGACAAAATCATTCATTGTACCCATGCGGTATGCTTCAGTTTCACTTTGATTCATTTAATCGTGTCATTTGACCACAATGAGGACAAGCTTTGCAAATTATTATCAGTACTGAAAGTCAGTGTGCACGTCAGATTGGCATTTGAGAGAACATTTGTGAACTTTGTACAGAATAATGCTTGAAAAAAGGTACTTTATGGACATTTTTAAAGGTGAAATTCTTATTATTCTTTTTACAAGCTTTTTAAGGGTTGTTTAAATTAAAAAATAAATGCATGTTTTCATTGTATTCTTATTGGTTAAAAAATTATATTTTTATAGCAAAAAAACATTTACTTAATATTTTAGTCTGTTTACTTGACAGTTCTAGTGAGTGGGATGCTACAGATACCACTGCTCATTTGATTGGTCAGAAGATCTGATGAGAATCTGACGTGTGCCATAATGATGAAAAAATTGTTGTAGCAAGTGACAGACTGTATGTTTTGAATGCTTCTGTCTTCTAAATGTGGATTTTGTCACTGTTTTGGAGCAAACTAGTTTATAAATAGTATCAAAATATTAGTCTTGAGGTTAACATAACTTTAAAAAGTTGCATTTGGATTTCAGGGGGACTTTAAGCATCTCTCCTCCTCAGGGTGTGACCCTGTGTGAGCCCAGCCTCTGTTATCAGTGTTGAACACACTCTTCTTCGTCGTCATTCACAGTTGCTGCGTGCACAAACACTCACCCACAGCAGCGCGTGGACGGCTCTAGCAACAGTGAGTCTGTTCTGGCACTGGCTCTAACGAGCGCTCAGGGGCCTCCGTCAGGAAATTAACCATGCAGTTTCACAGCCAAACATGCCACAATCAGCCTCCGATGATAACTCATCTTTTAGTCCCTTTGTTTGTGCTCTCACTTCTTTTTTCATGATGCACCAAAATGTTCCAGCAGTGACACAGTGCCTGGACCATTACACTTTCTCTTCTCTCCCAAAACTCTGTTGGCATGGTGTTTTTTCTGCTCAGTTGCAGGCTACACTTCTCACCATTGTATTGTCATAATTATACTGATATTAATGATGATGATAATAATAACAATAATATATATAATATATAATTATTATTTAGCATTTATTGACAAATAATATAAAATAATTATTTTTAATTATATATATAATTCATTTATTACAATAATTGATATAATAATTAATCGTTTTTAATTATATATATAATTCATTTTTAATATAATATCATTTATTAACAAAACAATATAATAATATTATTGCTAATATTATTTTGTTTAATAATCATAATATTACTGTAATAATATTTTTTTTTGCTTTTGTATTATATTATTTATTACATGTTGGTGTTTTTAAAGAGCAACAATAATATGGTGCTAATAACAAAAACTATCTATTATTTATTTTGTGCTTTAACATTTACTTTTTTATTATGTATTATAATTGTTTTGACATTGTTATGGTTTGACATATTATAATTGTTTTGATATTGTTAATAACAATATAATTAGTAATAGTTAAAGTAGAACATTGTTTCTGAGATAATACAAAATAATAATAATAATAATTGTTTGTTTTATTTAGATAATTAACACTGATTAATTGTAGTTTATTATATTATTAGAAGTAGTAGTAGTAGTATTACTATTAAGTAGTAGCAGTAGTAGTAAAAGAACTAGGTGCAAAAAAGTTAAAAATATATTTATATATATGTATTTATTCTTTAAACAAATCATGACATAAACATTCATTTCATTCATTCAATTCATTCATTCATTCATTAAGTTCTGTAAAAGTAAAACATTTATAAATATCTTTCTTTCTAAGAGCAGTGTAGGTGAGCTAAACAAAGACCTGTATGATCATACACGCACGCACGCACACACACGCACACACACCACCTCCTCTCAACCTGCAAATCCTCCTCTCCAAATTACGCCTGTTGTTGTTAGCCTGCCATATGTTCGTCCCTCTGATCCTATTTGAAGGGGTTTACCTGAGGGCTGGAGCAGTGTTTGGGGGCAGGGTGGTGTGTGGAGGGGCACATGGAGCACACCACAGCAGAGCCGCTGGTTCCTGCAGCTTCACCATTCCCTTATGCATGATCACCTATACACACACACACACACACACACACACACACACACATAGAGTCAATGTATATGTAGTTTAGCCAGAGGGTCTGTAATTCAGACTCTGTCTAGTTCCACTAATGGGCTCGTGGAGGTTTCAGGCTTCCGTCTGACTGGAGGAGATGTCTAGATTGCTGGAGAAGTGTTCTCTTGATAAAAATAGCATAATAAGTCCATTATGATGGCAAACCGTTTATGAGTCAGCTGAAGTGATAATTCCACCAAAAAAGAAAAGAAAAATTGGCACTGTATAGACATGTGCACTCTTATCTGTTCAACTTTCTTCTGAAGGACGCTAAAGGAGATATTAAGATTAAGAGATATTAAAATGTGTTTTTATATATTTTTTATAGCCTTAAAAAAACTGCTATAAAATGTTACAAAACCCCAATGGTTTTATATTTATTCATTTTTATTTTTATATAGTGAAGTAGTTTCCTGTACGTTTCAGAAAATTTTGAAAGTTGTGCATAGATGTAGCTTTGTTTGTTTGTTTTTCCCCCCAAAGAATTCAACAGCTTCAAAATGATTAATTAGTAATTAGTTCTACAGATTATTTTTAATATTTATTCAGTTTCTAACTTTAAAATTCTTCAGTATATAACTTGAGTTGTACTTTTTAAATCTAAGATTATAATATTGTCTGGATTCGTGTTTATTTCTAGTCAGTAGTAGTGTTTATTAGTCAACATTACCCGTTCTGAATGTTGAATGAATTTGAAAATAAACCACTGCATTACTCTAGTTAATGCACAGGATGTTTTTCATCTAAAACAAATTTTCCACTCAAGCAGAATTATTTTAGTTTGTGCTGAAAACGCAATCGATGTCAAATTCTGACATTTGCATCAAACATGTCATATATTCCACATCATTCACACCCCCTATATTTGCACATTTGCATTGACTCTGTATGTAATCTACTTGCGCGAATACTTATTTTTGCTTTTGGTGTGAACCCAGCATTAGGATTCATGTGGGAATAGGTCCTCTCTACTAAGCCCAAGCAAAAATATTAGTTATCCGTATATCATATACATCAGTCAGGCATTCAACTGCTGCCGAAAGTCACTGATTGGAGTTTAACATTTCAAAATGATAAATATTTCTGTTACAAAACTATATCAATCTGATTCATACGACATACGTTAACCACCTGTCGATATATAGGTTAGTTTGACAACTATCTATGAGCTTTTGGAAGCTTCAAAATAAAAGTCACTATCCAACACCATTATACAGTAAGGACAAGCTGGGATAAAATTTAAAACTACTCTGACTGTAGTTCGTCTGACAGGGAAAAAGTCATATACAGTAGCACGATATGGGAAAATCTAGCATTGCGCTATTTAGTTTATGATATATATATGTATCGCAATATTGTGCTGCCCTAGTGTATTGTATATGATTATACAATATTTTCAATATCGTATTGACTTTTTTTTCTTTCAGACAAACCAATGAGAGTAGTTTTACATTTTATTCAGACTTTTTCCCAATATCGTGCTGATATATTGCGATATGAATACAATTTCATCAGATGACGTAGAGAGATATTTCAATTTTCATCAGATGACTTAGAGATTATCTCTATTGGAAAGGATTTATCATTTTAGATTGATTGGGAGGAGAGTGAATCATGCATAAAATATAATAAAAAATTTATACACTATACAAGCATAAATAAATGCAATAGAGAAAAAAAAATTCTGAGGAGTCTCACAGTATTCAGTTACAGTAACTGAATAATCAATTCAGACCCATCATTCCATATCCTGTGATGTGACTATTGGGGATATGCACATTGTGATATCGATGCTGAAACCATATATTGTGCATCCCTAATATCCATCAAGGGTGAGTAAATTATGGGGAAATTTTCATTTTTGGCAGAACTATTTCTTTTAAGTTTATGAGCCAACTAAGACAGCGAGGCTTTTGTTTTCGGTTTTACATGTTTGCTGTAGCCTGCAGCTCATGCACATGCTACAGTATAAGCTGAGCCGGTGCGCATTAAGAGCTTTGCGAGATGAAGGAGCGCTGTTTAAGTCGTTGCATGTAAAACGGCACCAGTCACACTGCAGGGAGCAACGAGAGAGCTTCGCATGTTCGACTTTGCATTCGTCGTCCTCGGAGAGACACTCTGTGCATATGCTCGCTCTCTCCCAGCTTTGTTTTCCCGTTTCTCTGGGGTGCTTTGAACAGAGATTAAACAAAATATTTGATTCTGCTCAGAAGGAACAAAACAAATAACAGCGAGTATGGATTAACCAAGCACTTTCATGTCTCCTTTACTGTTAATGTCCCCCCCACCTCCTTCTCCTGCTTTAAATTAATACTTCCCCTAAATTTTTTGAGCGCCACCACGGCCTCCCATTGTCTTGCTGTATTTCTTTTAGCCGCCGAGCCGAAGGAAACACAAAAGAGTTGCACTATAATCCATTATCTGCCATCTTCCCCTTAGGCCTCCACCGTCTCCCTCTGATCGATTCTGACAGTCCTGTTCGTGTGTGTGTGTGTGTGTGTGTGTGTGTGTGTGTGTGCGTGCGTGCGTGCGTGCGTGCGTGCGTGCGTGCGTGTGTGTTCTTTCTCTGTACTTTAGTTTAGTGTTCGTTCAGGCAGTTTTAAGTTTAAAATTGATGTTTTTCAGAGCCTTTGGATAGTGTAATATCTTGTAATATCTTGCTCTTATAGTTTTTATATTAAATATTTCTACATTTGTGATACACCAAGTAAGGATTTATTATTTAAAATGAAATGTTTTATTTGTCCAAACTCCATATTTTAAGTAAATAATAATCGGGATGGATTAGTAATTAAGTAATTAAGCATGTCCAATTAATTGTAATTCAATTTAACAAGTTTATTTACAGCTAAACACAGAAACCCGATTTTTTTGTTTTTAAGAAAAATTATGTAATTACTCCTTCAAAATAAATGTATCATTATAATAATAATAATCATCATAGTAATAGTAATTATTGTTAATTTTTATTTGCTAGTAGTATAATAATTACTTATACTACTAGCACATTCTAGCATGTGCGATATATAATAATGGTTGTATTTTATATCACAGTTGTTCTGTCATTTAATATATTGTTGTTTCCGAGAGACTTGCTTGCAAAAAGTTTCTTTAGTGTTTCAGCATCCCTTTAGGACTGCTATCTGTTTTTAAAAGACAAATTAGCAGGGTTATACTTTTCTGTGGCAGTGTTTCAAATGACACTGTTAACTAAAGGGCACTTTCACATTCCTCACATCTTACACTTACGTCTTACTACTGTCTCCGATGCACTTATGTTTATAGCAATGAAAAATATAAACCTGAAAACAGCATATGTTTCTACTCATTCAGCAGGTGGTGACACAGTTGACGCCTTATAGACTTTCAAGACCTTTTTCTTTCAATTCCCGCCTTATTTAAAACACATTCTGGAAGGATCTTTAGAAGCATTTTTTTCTCTGATAAGTGAGAATTATTCTCAATAGTATCTCAGTATTTGTAAGCATTAATGGCTCTGGACAAAACTTAGCAGTGTTTTCCTCACTTTTCTGCATCTCTTTCATGATTTCTTTGGTGTTTTGTCAAGACAACACAGTCAATGGTACCATTAAGCTGATTGCAGATTACAAACCATTTATCTTTGTTTCTCATCCTTTCATCTTCTTTCGCTCTGTCCCTCTCCCTCTTTTATCTCTTTTTTCTCCTTTTTCATTTGAGTAACAAAAAAGAGGAGTGTTTATATATTTACAGCTCTAATGCTATATATACACACACAAAGTCACACACGTGCATTCATACACTATGTATGCTTATTTAAATTAATTTGAAAATCAATCAAAGTAACAGTTATGGTCAAAATTATTGGTGCCTTTTGGTAAATATACTTGTAGATGGCTGTGAAAATACATAAATTACATAATTCCATACAAAAAAAGGGCTGCACGGTGGCTCAGTGGTTAGCACTATTGCCTCACAGCAAGAAGGTCGCTGGTTCGAGTCCTGGCTGGGCCAGTTGCCATTTCTGTGTGGAGTTTGGCATGTTCTCCCTGTGTTCGCGTGGGTTTCCTCTGGGTGCTCCGGTTGCCCCCACAGTCTAAAGACATGCGGTAATGATGCGGTAGGTGAATTGGGTAAACAAGATTGGCCATAGTGTATGAGTCTGTGAGAGTGTATGGGTGTTTCCCAGTACTGAGTTGCAGGTGGAAGGGCATCCGCTGTGTAAAATATATGCCGGAATAGTTGGCGGTTCATTCGTGACCCCTGATAAATAAGGGACTAAGCCGAAGGAAAATTAACGAATGAATACACTATAAAAAATGTAATGACAAAAAGTCAACACAACAAATATTTTTATGTTGCTTTAACTTATTTTAATAACTAACAAATTTTAACTTAACATTTTTAGTCAGTTGAGATAACTAGAAAAGGCATTTTGATTCAACTAAAAAAATTAAGGCAACAAGAATTGTTTTACAGTGTAATTTACATAATACCACTGTTTTTTAACAAGAAAAAAAGAGATAAGTAGAAAGCAAATAGACAAGAAAACAAAACAAATAGAAAGAACATTAATTTTGATGCATTATATATATATATATATATATATATATATATATATATTTATTGGTTTATTGTACATTGTCACATTATATATAAAAACAAAACAAGACTACATACATATTTCTCACTGTATACATATAAAAAAAACTGTAATATGCATACCACTACACCCACATATTATGTAATTTTGATTCTTTTGGCCTGCAGTGCAAAATAGCTGAAAACAGGACAAAGTGAGTATTTGACCTCTGTAGGTCTTGAGAAAACGGTACCAAAATAGTGAAAGAAAAGTTTGAAAAGTCTTACTAAAAAGGTAGCTAAAAAAGCTCAATATTTTTTCAGTTTTAATAGGTTGTTCTTTGTAAATTATACATTGTTGTCCTATAGTTCCTGAATGCAGCTGTTGGTGCCTAGCGCGTAAAAGATTTATCAATGTAAATAACTGTATGGTATTTGCATTAACATTGCCATTTATATTTATATTTTTCATATCTGTATACAAATTTAAATATTGACTTGTATCCTTAAAGTGTTTCTTTCACAGATGAACAAAAACACATCAGGACAAAAATGCAAATCAGTGCAAAAATCTGAGAGCAGCATCATATAAACATTCGTGAGTAAAAAAAATGAACAAAAGTAATCAAATATACAATAAAACTACCTAAATAATTGCTAAATAGTCTCCACTGCATGATTATTGCATATAATACATTGCTGATTTGACGCTCAGTTTAGTCTATAATTAAAATTAGCTGTACAGTTTCTTTTGTTTAGGTTTTTTTTTTTTTTACTTGAGCCCTGGCTTTGTTCATGTTCTGTCCGCTTTATATTTCTACAACATTTATCCAGCCAAAAGTCGTTTTCTGGTTGCTGGTCTTGTCAGTATTGTTTGATTTAATACACTGTAATAAAATAAATAGTGGCAAGTCTGTTTAGATTTACAAAAAGGGATAGTTCACCCCAAAATATAAATTGTGTCATTATTTGCTCACCATTAATTTCCTCATTTATTGCTTCTCATGTTGTTCTTGTAGTTGCCATTTTACTTGAACCCATACAAACCCTTCATTTAACAGCAGTTAACCCTTTATGTTGGACTAAAAAAAGATGCAGTATTCTGAAGAATCTTAGAAACCAGTAACCATTGATTTCCATTGTATTTTTTCCTACTATGGAAATCAATGGCTGCCTGTTTCCAAAATTCTTCAAAATATTATTATTATTTGTTCAACATAAAGGGTTAACTGCTGTTAAATAAAGGGTTCAAGTAAAATAGCAACTACAAGTAAAGCTAAAGTGCTTAAAATATCTCTGTGTAAAAGTAAGTGTACTTTAAATTGCTTGTATTTTAAATGTCTTTCTAGAGCCAAACCAGCTCAAACCAGCAGTTCCTCACAAGACAGACAGCAGTAATCAGAATGCACCCTTGCTTTAGACCACTTGACATTTTGTCACTCGGAGGTAAAATTGAGGCTGAAACGTGCAAATGTACAGAGAATGAGTTTGGTCAACCTTTTTGAATCTAGTCTGCAACAGTCTTTCCTTTTTTTCCAAATCCAACTGTATTTCCTTTTTCTCTTCTGCAAAGTAACACGAGTTAGGAAGTGATGTTAGAAAGCATTTTACTATCATGAGTCCTCATAAAAACTACTAATAATAATACATTTTGAAGATTTTACATTAGAGTTTGTTTACGTGATGCCACTGTTGTCCTTATAGGGAAAAAAATCTGTTTTCTATATGCTCTAAGTAGATTTTTGGGGGAATTATTAGTCTTGGATATGTCAATATTTAGATTTAGTGTTATAGTCAATTATTATTTATTGATATTTTATCAATCTTTTTTGTGCAGTCAAATAACAAACTACTACTCACAAGCAATTTTAAGTATATGAATACAAAACAGGGCGGCACGGTTGCTCAGTGGTGGGCACTGTTGCCTCACAGCAAGGAGGTAGCTGGTTTGAGTCCCAGTTGGCATTTCTGTGTGGAGTTTGCATGTTCTCCCCGTGTTGGCGTGGGTTTCCTCCAGGTGTTCCTGTTTCCCCCACAGTCCAAAGACATGCGCTATAAGTGAGTTGGGTAAAACAAAATTGGCCATAGTGTATGGTGTATGAGTGTGTTTGAATGCGGGGGTGTATGGGTGTTTCCCAGTACTGGGTTGCGGCTGGAAGGGCATCCGCTGCGTAAAACATATGCCGGGATAGTTGGCGGTTCATTCCGCTGTCGTGACCCCTGATTAATAAGGGACTTTTTTTTATTTTAAACAGCTTTTATTCTAGCAGAAATAAAACAAATATATATGTTTATTTATTTATTTATTTATTTATTTTGCTTTAATGGTTTAAAATATTAAATATATTTTAATATTGTTGGATTAAATACTGCACTTTTTATGGGTTTTAATAGAAACCCAGACCACTTGACATTTTCTCACTCTGTGCCGAGAATGAGTTCAGTCAGTCTTTTGTTTCCATTCGTTCATTCATTCATTCATTCATTCATTCATTCATTCATTCATTCATTC
>CAIGQV010019070.1:13160013-13184331 GCA_903798115.1 Danio jaintianensis | reverse complement strand
TTCATTCATTCATTCATTCATTCATTCATTCATTCATTCATTCATTCATTCATTTATTTTGCAAAACTGCATCCAGCTCACAACAGTCCTGAAACTTCTTTTCCATCAAATACCCTGAATTAGGAAGTAATACCAGAAAGCGGTTACCTGCAGATAAATGCATGATATCCAGAGTATTTGATATGAGTTTGTCTCAGAAACCTGTGAGAGAGAATAAATGACTCTTCAATAATCACATCTTGCTTTGATGTCACTTGCTTCTTTTTAATATTCCATGTCTGTCACCAAAATTGCCTCTTTAATCTGATTTATGGTCAGATTAGATTTGAGAAATTGAGTCTGTGAGCTCGACGGAATGCATTTTCTCCTCGCTCCCTGTTCAGATCGTTACGTCTCTCCAACACTTTTAATTTCCCAAATAACTGGGTCATTGACCTAAATCTACTGCCAGCCAGCAAACGATTTGTCAAAGCCACTCGCTGCTTTCTGAAACCCTTATTTCAGGAGCAGAGGATTGTGGGACAAATGAAGCATTGTGTGTGTGATCTGGTCTTCGGCTCATACAGATCCTCATGAGATTCTCTTTCTGTGTTTGGTTGAGTCAAGACTGACATCTGAAAGGCTGCCGTTATATAAAGATTGTGAGATGTTCAGATTGTGTGTAATTGGGCAGCAAGAGAGAGTGTGACATGCTGTACTTCCTCTTAAATTATTTTTAAGTTTTTCAAGGTCCTTGTGGAATGATTGGATGTGCAGTTACTGGTGAATAATTACAAGGTTACAAGTCATTCTGTGTTCCAGTGACTGTACAACTTTTTACAAGTTTTGCTATTTCAGTTTGTGAAGAGGTTTGATTGTAGACACAATGTTATCATTTATTTTTTAAATGTTCATACAGTACATGTTTATATGTATATGGTGATTCTGTACTTGCTATGCTACCACAGTCCCACAGTCCAAAGACATGCGGTATAGGTGAATTGAATAAGCTAAATTGTCCGTAGTGCATGTGTGTAAATGCAAGAGTGTTTGGGTGTTTCCAGTGTTGGGTTGTGGCTGGAAGCTGCGTAAAACATATGCTGGATAAGTTGGCAGTTCATTCCGCTGTGGCGACCCCTGATTAATAAAGGGACGAAAAGAAAATGAATGAATGAATGACCAAATACTGTAGTTTTCTACTACTTTTATAATACGATACATCAAAGTTCACTGTAGTAAAAACTAAACTACACTACAGTATTTACTACAGTTTATCAGCTCACTATAGTTAATATAGTATTCTGTAGCATTCATTAACAAAGGATTGTAAGTATTAATTCATTTTCCTTCGGCTTAGTCCCTTTATTCATCAGGGGTCGCCACAGTGAAATGAACCGCCATCTTATCCAGCATATGTTTTACAGACATTCACACACATACACTAAGGCCAGTTTAGTTCATCCAATTCACCTATAGCGCATGTCTTTGGACTATGGGGGAAAGCGGAGCACCCAGAGGAAACCCACGCGAACACGGGGAGAACATGCAAACTCCACACAGAAATGTCAATTGGCCCAGCCAGGACTCGAACCAGTGACCTTCTTGCTGTGAGGCGACAGTGCTAACCACTGAGCCACCGTGTCGCCGTAGTATAATATATGCAGAATATGTTTCAAAAACATTCATTCATTCATTCGTTTTCCCTAGGCTTAGTCCCTTATCTATCATGGGTCGCCACAGCCGCCAACTATTCCGGCATATGTTTTACGCAGCGGATGCCCTTCCAGCCGCAACCCAGTACTGGAAAACACCCATACACACTCACATTCACACATCCACTCATACATTATGGCCAATTTAGTTCATCCAATTCACCTGTACCGCATATCTTTGGACTATGGGGGAAACCGGAGCACCCGAAGGAAACGGGTGCTGAACCTGAACCTGAACACGGGGAGAACTGCTGTTTCAAAAACAGTGTAGTGTATTTACTATTATTTACTATATTATTTTTTCATGTGGGTATATAGAAACAAAAACAAATATGTATACTGTTGTAGTTTTTATTAATTCAATAACCAAAACTATCAGTAGTTTTTGGTTTATACACAAAAAGCACACACATATGTACATTCTCTTATTTGTGTTATAGTTATGATAGTAAATCAAATAAATAAAAATGATAAATATTTTCTTGAAAAACGTTTCTTCATAAATATGTTTATACTAATTTATTATAATATTTATTTACGTTAGTCAGATTTCAGTTTTAAATTCAGCCAAAATTGTCTAAACAATTGAAAAGGATTAAGATTATTTGAAAATAGGCCATGCTATTTGCCAAAGGCCCATGTTCTATATTTATTTAAAATTGAAATATATGAATTTAATCTTTATAACATATATAAAGTCTCGGCTGCACGGCGGTGCAGTGGGTAGCAATTGTCCGTAGTGTATGTGTCATGTTCACCAGCGATCAAGGACTTCAGAGATCGCTGGTGAACTACAATTCATCATGAACTACAAATCATCACAAACTACAATTCCCATCATTCCGCCACACACACCCGGTTTTCACTTCCACTGATCACACACGCAGCTGCATCCCATCACTATTGATTGTTTGGACTATTTATACACCTTGCTCCCATTTGGTCATTGCTCAGTCGTTTGTTATTCTCAGTTGTTGTTTTTGTATGGTATTGTTTGGTCTTGTTGTTTTTGCTCATGTTATATCTTAGTTCCCGGTCTTAGTTTGTTGTTTTGTTTATTTGTTATTTTGTTACTTTGTGTTCCTGGATGTCCTGTTTTAGCACAAGATGACTCATCAATAAATGCACTTGGATCCTACTCTTGTCCCGTCTGCAATACCTCCCAGTAACGTGACAGTATGTGTGTGAATGAGTGTGTATGGATGTTTCCCAGTGATGGGTTGCAGCTGGAAGGGCATCTGCTGCGTAAAACATATGCTGGCTAAGTTGGCGGTTCATTCCGCTGTGGCGACCCCAGATTAATAAAGGGACTAAGCCGAAAAGAAAATGAATGAATAAAGTCTCATCTGAATACAATTTTTCCCAATGGGAGTTTAACAGCTCTTTATTTTCTCAGATCTGGACCTAAAAGGAAGTTTTGTTCAGTTGTTCAGCAAGATGCTGTTTAGTTGTGTTGTGTGAAAGGTGAAGTCTGGCTCGTGGTTCAGAGTGCTGCTGAAGTGTGTCACATGAACTGTGCGGAGACTTCAGATCCACTGACACCACTTGCCGCCTTTATGATTCATTATGCAGGCATATGCTAATCCATGCTAGGCTAATTCAAACACAACCTTCCACCTCCAGGGGCCGGACGTGTTAAACAGTCGCTGTGCGTAACGGCTCTGACGCAAACCCCTCCGACAGGAAGAGCACATCCGTGGATCACACGCCGTTCAGGGGGAAAAAATCTACACAGAGCCCTGGAAAAGAGGCCGGGCTCTGTAGATTAATTAGGAAAATCAAAGTGGCTGGGGAGCGACAGAGAGCTGTGTGGCTCTGCCAAAAAAACCCTCCGATCGCTCCATCCTCCCGGGGCTTGCAATGAAAAAAGCCAGAATCTCTTAGCACTTTTCCTTGGCGGCTGCAGAAAAAGGCAGAGTGTCATAAATCAACAATGGCTCGCTGCTCGTCAGATTGTGGCCCATGAAGTATTCAGTCTGTGCACTTGAAACAACGTCTGTCATCTTTCCACATGCAAGAAGCCATGAAGTAGTCATGCGCTTAAGTAGGCAGCTAATTGTCAAGTGTCTCTGCGTGAGTTTTGTCTGCTTTTAGACCTCAGTGGTCAAAGGAACAAAAGGCACAAGACAGGTGTCTTTTATTTCATTGAAGATGTTTTGCATTTGTCATATACAATGCCCTGTACAGTTATTAGCAGTCTTGGCAAATAAGCTTGAAGAAATCTGTGAAAAATGTGTTTATTCTATAACCTTTTGATATGTTGCTCAAAATATGAATAAAAACAGCAATAACTGTGCTCTTACAGCAGACAACATTTGCAAATACATCTGTTTTATTTATGTGTGTTGGCGTTCATAAGGAAACACACACAATAAACTTATTTCATCAAGTTAGAACATAAGAACAAAGAACATACATTTAATTAGCATTTTGAAAAATATATTGTCGTTATTGGCATTTATTTGCACTATTTTCTGATATATACTCATATACATTGTCAGCAAAAAAATATGTATTTGTTTGTATATTAACTTCCCTAATACCAAAATAGCAATCAATGATATCAAAGCAAACCCAAATGTTTGGTATCAACATTAATTTAGTCCCACTTAGGGCAGCGCAATATATTGTTTCAGCATCGATTTCGGAGGATCGACAATTTCGAGTTGGGATTATAATTAACCAGAATGCAGAACATGTAATGTTTAACCCTAATGGAGTGTTTTTTTAAGGCCTGCACTCTTAGAAATAATAGAACGAGAGTTCTCACCAGGGTGGTATCTTTTCAAAAGTTACACGTTTGTACCTAAAGGATCCTTATTAGTACCTCAAGGGTACATATTAGTACCTAAAAAGTACAGAAGTGTACTTCTTGAAATTTTTTGGTACTAATATATACCTTTGAGGTACCAATATGGACCCTTTAAGTACAAATGTGTACCTTTTGAAAAGGTACCACCCCAGTGACAACTCTCGTACCTTTATTTCTGAGAGTGTGCGACTATGTAAAATTTAAAGCAAATTTATACCATGTGCACAAGAAAGGATCATGATGATAATTGTGTTTATTTATGCAATGAAGATTTGAAGTGAATTGGTGCTATAGGCCAGTGGTTAGAGTGCTGACATATGGTGCGGCAGTGTTCTGGGTGTTCCGAGTTCGAATCCTGGACTCGTGGACCTTTCCCGATCCTACCCTCCTCTCTCTCTTCTAAAAAATAAATCTTTAAAAAATAATAATAATAAGAACGGGTATTGTTCCATAGTTTTACGACAACTTTGATGAAAGGTTTTGTTCCACTTTTGTACCTCAATACTGTTAGACTCTCCAAAAGCACAGTCTATTTCATTTGTATCTATATTCTATTTTATTAATTTAAGCTTGTAATTTTTTGCATTTTATTCATATACACTCCAGATTAATGTAAAAGTATGATTTTTTTCCCAAATAGTCTTATTTTAAAATCATCTCGTTGAAATTATATTCAAATCGCAATATATATTGCAGAAATACATGAACTACAGAACCACGATGTCAGTCCCACTAAAATTATTTCTGCTTCATTTTGAGGGATGGTTTATATTTCTGTCATGGCCCGATGCACTGCTTTTGACTTGAACTTCACCTGAAATCACTTCTTTCCCGTAGATGACTGTAAAACTTGCTATTAGGAAGTCTGAAGTGGTGCACAAAATACACAGCATTATTTTTCTGAAGAGTTGCTTTGTGAGTAATTTTAGACTCTGGGACCATTTGAAGTGTACAGCCTGAGCTTTTACACTTACAATGCAGCATGCAATTTACTAAACACTTAGAGGACAGTTTGTCCAGCAACAGCGTAAACACACAAGTTTTTTTCCCCTCTTGGCGACAGGTCTGTATTTGCCGTCTTAAACTGTTAAATAAGCCTCTTGAACAAAAATACATCCTCTCACCAGCACCCTGAAGTCTTGTTTGGTTTCTAAAAATACATTTTATTTTCTTTCATCAAACATGCCATTGTCCCTCAGTACCAGTGTGAATATGGTCGATGTTGAATTATTAACGACTGAGGTAAAATGGCTGGCCTCAGATTACAGGCTGATCTCTATAGGTTTGCGCCATTCAAAACGACCAGCCCGAAGAAAAACCCTCCACCAGAGAGGCTTTTAATCACGATATACACTTCGGCAGGGTTTGCCCACTTATTACGTGGCTCCCCTTCCCCTAGTTTGGGCCAGATTTTTATCAGCACATTGTTCCGTGCACTAACTCGTATTATATTGATACAAAACACAGCAATCTGTCTTTGATACGGATCTGCATGTTTTAGCCAAGCACAATCAATAGCCTTTGAGACTCGAACAAACCTTCAAGGAGTGAGACTATGCAGAGTGGATTCTGCTCTTGTAGTATTCATGAGATGATGTGCTTTTTTTTTCTTCTGTCATATGGATTTTTTTCACTGGCTTTGGGGAAATGCAGATTCACCTTGAGTTTGGCTTTGCACCCAGGATGTTCTTCTGGATTTCCTAGACCAGCTTTGCGAGTTCTTATCTCCTAAACAGCATAAATGTGTAATTACACAGTACAATGAGACGGTACAATTGTGTCTGTCAGTGAATGTGTTGAAAGAGAACTTTTACCTGTATTCTGGTTAGTAGACAAGTCTGCATTCAGTCAGGTTTGTGAAAATGTACATTGTACAGCCAGTGAGAGCTGTGACAAGGTCGAAACCTTGAGTTGATATAAACTGTGGCTGTTTTCGATGGTAAAGTCAATGACAGAGCGAGTGAGGTTGGCTAGAAGAAGAGTACAGGGAAATCACGAAATCGAAATGAATTTTTATTCATTTTAAAACTTTAAAGGAACAGTCCACTCCTCCAAAAAAAACAAAATAAAAAATACATTATTTACTAAATAAAAATAAATACAAACCTTTACTAAATGAAAAAAGTATATATAATGGCATTCATTAAAGACTACATATATATTTCTGAAAATAACCACATTTTATGAATTATTTTCATTCATTCATTCATTCATTCATTCATTCATTTATTTATTTATTTATTTATTTATTTATTTATTTTAATTTTTAATTGTCCAAGAAAAAAATCATGTGAAAACCTGGTAGGCCTTCCTTTATTGATTTTATTTTATTTTTTAATCAACTTGGTACCGAAGTACCGGTTCTTTTGACAACACAAGTTAGCACAAACGCAAATTCAAACACATATTGATAGTGGTTTCTCGATGCATAAAAATGACATGCAACATAGTTAGTTGTGAGAGAATACAAAATATATTTTTCCTCCCATTAAGATAGTCCAACGGGCAGGGTGGATTAATTTTTGGTAATCCGACAGGAAAATATAATAGCCCCTGGATGTCGGGCTATTAGTTTTGCAGACCCTGTAACACAACAATATAGAAAAAGACAAAATTTTGTGTGAGAGAAACCATTTTGTAGTTACAGATTAATTAAACTGCTCTTTAGTCCCAAAGATTTTGCCCACTTGTAGTCAGATGTAAACCTCAAATCAACCTCTAACTTACTTTCTGCAATATCAAAAAAGATGGTTAAAAGAGCCATTTTTGGTTTCTAAGGGACATGTTCATGTGCACTTGGAGAGAGAAAAGCCATGTCTGAAGTGCTCGGATAATCTTTTTTCCCTTTCAGAAAGGCTTTTCATCTCTGAATAGCCAATGATTAAAAGCGGAGGGGGGAAAGAGAGTGAGAAAGAGATGCAGCGATAGACGTGAGGCGTATCTTTCTATTTTGGACATTTCTCTCCTCTGTCTCCAGGAAGTAGGTCCTGAAGAGCTGGAGTCCAGCCGTCAGTCGGGCTCACGTGGCCTCGTGTTGTGGTTTTCTTTGGCACCTGAAGACAGTGGAGGCAGGGATTTCGCTGCAAGGCTGCTGACACAGCTTTAATGACTTAAATTAGATGACTCCTTACGAACGTCTGTGAAAACTAAGCTAAGAAAGAAACAACAGGACTAATTATGGCTTTTTTAGTCTAGTCAGGCCAGTAATTTATATCAGACATTTGATTCATGTTTATTTTTGGCAACGTTATTTTTATATTATTAATGTTGAATCTGAAGTAGCATCGCCCAGCTGAATGCAAAACAGGTTATAAACTCTACTTTGATCTGCACCCATTGGTCAAATGCATAGAAGGTCCCGCCCCTAAACCAACAGTTGTTCTGGAGGTCCAATTATGTTGGAAAATTGATACTTTAAAGGTCCCGTGAAGTGCTTTGAAATGTGCATTTTTTATTCTATGTTTGACGTAGTCTCAACTGAAACATGAAAAGAGGGTGGGACATTGGGTAGCTCCTCCTCTTTTAAAAAACAGCCAATAGCTTTTTGTTTTTATCACAGCTCTGCCAGTGAGATTGGTTGAGATAAAGTGCATCAAATGAAGGGGGGCGGGGCATGTCAGATACTTGAGAGCGTTTGATTGGTCAAGATTTGATGAGAAACTGAAGTATAAGGTGACATTAAAAAAAAACATTGATCCATTTAGGAAATGACAAACTGCAAGCTTTGGATGTTTATATCGGTTTTATGTTTCCTAAACACGAATTTTGTTGCTGTTTTGGAGCACACAAGCTTATAGACTGAAACTAACACGGGACCTTTAAGTTTAGAGGTTGTTAAACAACAGTGTGTGCTTTTGTTTATCCCCTTATTTTTAAATTGTGTATAACATAATTAATAACCAATAATGCTTACACAAAACAATCCACCAACGTGAGTCTTACAGTAAGCAAAATGCAGCCAAAATTGCTTTTTTAACTCTTCATTTTGTGGCTGCGTGGTTAAAAATATCCATAAATTAGCAGTTTTGCATATTTTGTGATTTTTGTTTTTCATTTATTTGTGCTTTAAAATTACATTATTGGACCTTGATCTTTCCTCCAAACAAGTCTTGATTTTAAAAAAGTGACTTGTATTGACATTTTTAATCATTTAAAGTGATATATTGTCTGGAATAACAATAATTAACTGGTTATAAACTTGTAATAAACTGCCAGTCTTTTTCTGTTATGTTACAGATTTATTTCCCTGTATATAATTTCTTACACAATATATTATTTCGGGTAGCGCAGTGGGTAGCGCTGTCACCTCACAGCAAGAAGGTCGCTGGTTCAGAGCTGGTCAGTTGGCATTTCTGTGTGGCGTTTGCATGTTCTCCCCATGTTTTTGTGGGTTTCCTCCGGGTGCTCCGGTTTCCCCCACAAGTCCAAAGACATGCTGTAACAGACTTTAATAAGAGTTATCTTACATTTCTCTATATGTTTAAGGATCACTTTACTTCTATTGTTTATGGGGGACTTTTATTTTGAAAGGAAATCTGTTTTTCACGGCTAACAAGAAATGATGAGAGAACAGTATGGATAGCAGACATTTCATGACAGCTTAACAGAGCTTGTACTAAAAAGCACGGTTTATAAGTTTATTCAGCAACCCCCCGAAAAGGCATAAGGTTCGTGTAATTGTATACTGTTAGTTAAAAATATGTATTTTGTGAAAATGTCTAAGAATGGTGATGTATATTTTTGTATTGGTTTGCTCAGCTCTTACGGTGATTTTAGAAGAAAAAGAACGATAATAAAGCTTCTAGAAACATCAGTAAAGTTTCGGCCATCAATCGGACGGGGTCTGCTTCACATGCGCTATAGATGAATTGGGTAAGCTAAATTGTCCGTAGTGTATGTGTGTAAATGAGAGTGTATGGGTGTTTCCCAGTGATGGGTTGCAGCTGGAAGGGCATCCACTGCATAAAACATATGCTGGATAAGTTGGCGGTTCATTCCGCTGTGGCGACCCCAGATTAATAAAGGGACTAAGCCGAAAAGAAAATGAATGAATGAATATATTATTTCAAACTACTAAAATATCATTAAAAGTCACATTGTTAAAATGCAGAGTTGAATTTTCACCATCAAAAGTCGACAGAGCTGAGATCAAGCTCCCATAATGCAGTTCATAACCGCACAATAAATGGAAAACACCTGTGAATCACAAAATACAGAAACTGTTAATATTATATGAATATTATATGGTGTGGTTAGTTTGGTTCATGGCTTATAACGCTTAAAACAAAGACTTTCTAAAAATCCCTATGGGGAAAAATGAGTGTGGAAAATACTGACTCAGTGTTGCATGACGGCCTAGTTGAGATGTGCAAACAAACTGCATCATTGTTAGCTCTGAAATTCTTCCTGTACAAATCTACAGCATTGTCTGTCACATTTTCATTCAGCATGTATATCTCTATGAGTCTGTCTGTATTTATTGCTCTATTTTCCAAGAAAACTTGTCTTCATTTCCTGCTGTAGCGTTTGTTTTGATACTGAGGAGAGATGGCAGTGCTGTAGCGATGGCCTTTTATCAAAGAAACATCTCTCTCTCTCTCCTCTCCTTCTCCCTCGTGCTGTTGTCTAATCCAGCACGAGGGAGAAGCACATGCCATGTGTGTGTGTGTGTGTGTGTGTGTGTATGGTGCCGACCCAAGAGACCTTTTTTCTCTGTTAATCATTCATCTTGCCGATCAATGTTTTCTCATAGCCTGATAAACACCTCATTTGTTTTTAATCCCTATTATATGTTTGTCACCACTGTGTTGCACTTTGTCTTGGTTTTCCCCCACTTACTGCAATAAACATATCACACATTGTGTGCTATAGATATACTGTAGTGTGATATAGCAGACACTTACCAAAGAGCCAAACACAAGTAAAAGTCAGGACTGGCATGTGTATAAAACAGTGCTACTCGCCAATAATCATAATATTGTTTATAATAATAACAATAATAATATAATAATAATAATAATAATAAAATAGTATTACTGTGGTAAATTAAGTAATAGTAGTTAAAATAAAATAAAAAACGTAGTAATTAGTAAATTAAAAAATATATTATTTGATATTTGAATACACAATTGCTATTGTCTTTTAAATTGCTATTAGAGGTTTTTCCCTAATTTACTGACATTATTTAATTCAAAAACTGCTCTTCTTGTATCTTTTCATAGCTAGTAAACAAACATGTCAAAATAATATTACATGTTTGCTTATGCTATATTTTTAGTTTATTAAAAGTGTTTTTTAATAATAATAATCTTTACAGTTCAGTAGAATTTTAAACTTAAAATATTTCTTTAGTTTAAAAAAAACTAATAATAATTGTAATAATAGTAAATAAAAAATAAATTATTTGATATTTGAATACACAATGTTTTAAATTGCTATTAGCTGTTTTTCCCTAATTTATTGACATTTTTTAATAAAAACAATGGCCACACAGTTTCATGGCTAGTAAAAACATGTCAAAATACTATATGTTTGCCTATGCTATATTTTTAGTTCATCAAAAGTGTTTTTTAATAGTAATAATAATAATAATAATAATAATGATAATAGTATTACTGTTGTTATATGCATTAAATTATGAAATTCATTACAGTTCAGTAGAATTTTAATGATATTGTTTTAATTTAAAAAAAAAATTACTATTGTAATCTTTAGTGTGTCAGTTAGCTTGTTTTGTTACTCTAGAATTATGTTATCTATAACACAACTGTTAAAATGTTTAAAAGAACATTTCATCTCTTAATTTCCCTTCAATAAAACGAAAATCTGGCTTTGACTTTCCTCGTATTGACAAAATGAAGATAAAAACTCTTTTGTGTTCTTCAAAATAAACAATAGTTTTGTTATTTTTGGCATTCAGAACTGTCCTCTGTATTGTTGCGTGAGCATGAATTGTTTTTCAGTCTGAATGTTCCATTCTGTTTCAGTCTCTGTGTTCAGGGACACAGTGATCGCACCTCTGAGGTTTACCAGCTACATTTGAGACGACTATTATAACACCAAAACAGCCAATGCAAATTGTGTTGTGAACACACTTACAGTACATACACTTGATGACACATCTGTGTATTGATTTAAGACTTACTGTGCACTTTGTAGTTTGCATAAATATACACAAGCTCCGTTTCGTAATCACTAATGCTATCAATTCAAGAGAAAATGTCTTTCACATATAGTCAATGCATTAAAATGAACAGCGAAAGCGGTGAATGGAAATGACTCTGCATGCTGGAGAAATGATAGCTGCGTTTGTGTAATGTGTTTAACGTTGCTCTGGGAAATGTGTTAGTGTTCAGGAAGAATGAGAGGCTCTTATACCAATTGGCGTCTCTCGGTAAGGTCACATCAAGCTGTTCGTAGCGCAGTGATGATAAAAGATGTGCACAAACCGGCAACATTCAAGGCCATTACTGAGAGCCCTTCACCGCTTGCCTTTATCAACAAATCATCTCGCACTTGCTCTTCTCTGACAAACTCTTGATTATATTACAGATTAATTCAGGGAGGTGAGGAATTTGCTAAGATATTCACGATTCATTTGCTAAGACATAAATAAAGACAAAAGATCAAATGACATCACAAATATGAGAATCGGTTGTAATATGAAGGCACTTTTTATTTGATCATTACAGGTTTCAATAAGTTTTATAGTCCTGCAAAATATTACAGGTGATAAATTTTTTATTTTTTTCATATTCACTTCAAACTGTCCGTTTTACTGAATTGATTCGAAGCAACTATTCAGTGATTAATTTTTGTGTTCATAAAAGTATATACAGTTGCAATCAGAATTATTAACCCCCCTTTGATTTTTATCCTTTTTTAAATATTCCTCAAATGATGTTTAACAGAGCAAGGAAATTTTCACAGTATGTCTGATAATATTTTTTCTTCTGGAGAAAGTCTTATTTGTTTTATTTCGGCTAGAATAAAAGCAGTTTTTAATTTTTTTAAAACCATTTTAAGGTCAAATTTATTAGCCCCTTTAAGCTATATTTTTTTTCGATATTCTGCAGAACAAACCATTGTTACACAATAACTTGCCTAATTACCCTATACTGCCTAGTTAACCTAATTAACCTAGTTAAGCCTTTAAATGTCACTTTAAGCTGTATAGAAGTGTCTTGAAAAATATCTAGTAAAATATTATTTACTGTCATTATGGCAAAGATAAAATAAATCAGTTATTAGAAATGAGATATTAAAACTATTATGTTTAGAAATGTGTTGAAAAAATCTTCTCTCCGTTAAACAGAAATTAGGGGAAAAATAAACAGGGGGGCTAATAATTCAGTGGGTTTAATAATTCATTGCAACTGTAGATGAATTACTTTTTGCTTTATTAATGTGAAAATCACGTATTTATGCTATATACACTGTAAAAAAGTTCTGGGTTCCACACAATCAATTTGTGTTGGGACAACACGAAGGAATTAAGTTAACTTATTTGTTTTTACAAATGTAAGTTGAACATAAAACAGTTAAGCTGTCGCAAAAAAACACCTCATGAATTGCGTTTTTTCAGCTCATTTTAAATAAGTAGTTTGAGCAAACAGCAAACATCATTACTTTTTGTGACGCACTTTTGAATTTTGTCACAGTTAACATCCACCACATTTCTTTTCATTAAACTTGTCATGTAATTAAGAATAAGCAACTAAACTAAAATCCTTATGTTAAATTGTTAGAAAGGTAGGGTTTTGAAGGAATGTGCCAAATTGGAATGTTTTAAATATCTGATATTTTGGGGCTGCAAAATAGACTTAAAAGAATAAACTCATTAAATATGTCATAAAATAATACTTGATCTACATATGCTTAGTATGTACTTACATTTGGATGTATGTATGTGTGTATGTACATTTCAAAAATGATGTTTGTTTTTTGTTCAAACTACTTAATTAAAATGAGCTGAAACAACACAACTCTTTTCAATTCTTCAACAGTTTTTTTTGGGGGGGGGGGGGGGGGGGCAACTTAAGTGTTTTATGTTTAATCCACTTAAATTTGTAAAAACTATTAAATTAACTCCATTAATTTCTTCATGTTGTCCCAACACAACCCAGCATTTTTTACAGTGTATATATGTATGTATGTACAGTGGGGGAAATAAGTTTTCAACACGTTATGTTTATTCCTGGAAACAATATTTTTAAAGGAGCTGTTAACATGGAATTGAACCAGATTTTGGTAAAAACCCAAACAATACAAACATAAAAAAAAATAATAAAAAAAAATCTGATTTGTTTTTTATGTGTAATAACAATGGAATGATACAAGAAGAAAGTACTGAACTACTGAACAGCTTAAAGACGCCTCTCATATGGAGAATGAAGTCACATGCATTGCTCAGGACTTTTTCACAGACTTTAACAGAGTGTAAAAACCTGATGGTTCTGTGGGTCTCGTCTATCAAATCTGGTCTTGATTTTGTATTTTCTATTGGATTCAAGTCAGGTGATTGGCTGGGCCATTTCAGGTGCTGTCTGGGCTTTCACTGCCTTTCTACAGCTCCATTTCTTCATGTGTTCAATACTTTTTCTCTCCGTAATTTCATTTTATTACACATAACTTAATTTCTAAACTAATTAGTTTTGTTTTCTTTGCATATATGGATTTATTTGGTTGTTACCAACATATGGAGAAAATAATCAACAGCACCTTTAGAAATATGTTTTCTGAGAAAAATGGTGACGTGTTCAATACTTATTTTCCCCACTGTATGTATTTGCATTAAAATACATTAAACAGGACATACTAATGTAGTTGTTTTCATAAAATACATTAGTATTTATGTCACAAAAACATCTTTTCCCCACAGAATATTTAGCTTTTGCCGACCTAATCACTCATTTTTCTCTCATTCCTCTTCTTCTCAGGTCGGTGACAGACCCCAGAGATGGCAAACGCGTGGCCCTCAAAAAGATGCCTAATGTCTTCCAAAACCTGGTCTCCTGCAAGAGGGTTTTTCGCGAGCTGAAGATGCTTTGTTTCTTCAAGCACGACAACGTGAGCTTCCTCTTTTGTGTTAATCAGTCAGCGTTCACTTACTCTCCATCCCCATGGTGCCATTAGCTCTGGCTGTCCCTGTGCTGCTGGTGCCTGGAAACCAGTGTGATGTGAATGCTGGTGTCAGTGCCCACGTTCACTGGCGTCAAAGCTGACCTCTGGCGCTCTGTCTTTGTTTCTCCACAGGTGCTGTCAGCTCTGGATATTCTGCAGCCTCCACACATCGACTACTTTGAGGAAATGTATCCTAAAAAAAAAAAATGCTGCTCTACCAGTTGCTGTCAAGTGAAGGGATTTTGACGTGAAAAAGTTAGGAATTGATCACAGAGTTTTTGGCTTGTGCTGGAATTATTGCTGGCTTATATACATTATGATTATTGGTTATTTAAATGTGATGATTATGTGAAAAGGAACCAGACAGGCCTAGAAAGTGTGCATTAATTGTGATGAATATTCTTTTTTTTGTAGGGGGAAAATTTTATCACATTTTTATACTGTATAGATACATAAAAGTAATAAAATATAATACTTATCATGTTTGTAATATTATCTCTTATTATAATTGTAATATTATTTCTTATTTTTATATATATATATTTCTGGCTTTTAGAATGTCTGTAATAATTATTATTCATTATGTTATTTATTAAGAAATATAATAAAGACAATATAAAGACATAAATTATTAATTTCCTTATATTATTATTATTAATATTATTTTTATTATTTGTATTAGTTTATTTTATTATATAGTTTAGTAAATGCTTGTATAAATATAAAAATGGAAACCAGTATATAATATTTATGGCTTTTTGAATGTCTGTATTAATTAATTAATTATAAATTATTATTTATTATATTTTTTATTAAGTAAAATAATAAAGACATAATATAAATATATATATATATTATAATATATTTATATTTATATTTAAATATTTTATTACTAATATATATAAATAAATAACTATATATATATATATATATATATATATATTATTTTTATTTTTTTATTTTTTTTTATTAGTTTATTTATTATATAGTTTAGTAAGTACTTGTATAAATTATACAAATAATAATAATAATATTTCTGGCATTTTACTGGCTGTCATAGCATGCACAGATGAGTAATATTTCCTTGTTTTATTTTGTTTAGAATCCCCAACTCTTGAATTTATTCACAGGTTTAAACCCCATTTTAAATCCCTGGTTTTCATTGTGAGTTTCAGACCTTGAAAGCTTCAAGCTTGAACACAATTTAAAAATCAAAAGGAGCCGAATAAAACAATAGACGGTAGATTACAGTGCTCCAGCACGGAGAGGGCATCTGAGGTCTTGTTTTAAGGTCTTAAATTGCAGCACATATGCTTTTTTTGTGCCTATTGTGGTTGCTAAAGTGGGATCAAGCTGAACATAATGTTTGGAGAGAGGTGATGGCTCGCTTCATGCTGTGCTTGAGTGTTTTTTATACGTCATCTGTTTTAAAACTGCTCTGGCCTGTTCTCTGATTATCACACATTTAGGCCTCTTCTTTCTCCTTTCTCATTTTTCTTTACATCCCTTAATGGTTTTGTTTTAGCGGAAGGCGCTTCATATGGATTTCAGAAAAAAAGCTGACACGGCCTTTTCTTTATGAAACCACGCTCTGATATTTCCTAGATGTGGTCTGCCCAATGCTAAAGGCATCCTCGGCTTCTTAATTCGCTTTATAATTGAATCAGAGGAATTACATGCTTTCCCTGTTTGCCACTCTTGCCCGGTCACCCGATACGCACACTCTCTGTAAGCCCTTCTTTCCATTACCAAGAGGCTTTCTGTGATTGGAGCTGGACCGTCTTCCTCTTAAATTAGCTGGAAATTTAGCTCTTCAAAATCAGGAACAAAACAGGCTTTTGTGTTAATTAGCCAGGAGATTTATCCTGCGCTTTTGTATTTTTAGACGTTCCTCATGTAGCGTGACCGCTGGCTGGGGTTTGGATTGGGTTTCGTTTTGCAGTGTTTGGAATCGCCTGAAAGATGTATAATGCTAGTGAATAATGCTCTGTGCGAGTAAATCCACTGAAGAATGGGTGAACATGCCAAACAACATGCACTTTACATTTTAAGCTCTCTGCAATGATTGATTGTTATGGCTTTGAGAGTGCTTGGAGATGTTATGCACATTCAGGTCTTCTGTGTGTGCTTGCATGTATGCTTTTTTGGCAAGAGGACTGAAGGAGATAAATTGTGGGAAATGTGGGGTATATGTTATGTGTATACTGAAATATTATGAAGTAATTTCAAAAAAGATTTTTTTTGCAATCAGTTGCAGAAGGCACCCACTAAAATGTCAATCAGTGCACAAATAGTTTATAGTTCACTAAAATAGTTTACTGAAGAATCATTTCAGGCTTATACTGTAACAATAATAGTTTGATTACATATTAAAAACTTATTTAAATTATATTATATATTAGTAAAAAAAATATATATATATATTGATGACATATTGAAAACTATAAAAGCCCCACAATACTAATTTATTGTAATTTTAAATCATTTGAATTTGGCATTATCCTTCAAACCACTAGGTTTTGCACATTTGTTGTCAATAATTTTTTAATAATTTAAAATATGAAATTTTGAACTAATTTAAAGTCAAAATTATTAGCCCTCCTGTGAAAATATAATTCTTTTAACAGGCTAATATTTCCCAAGTGCTGTTAAATGGAGAAGATTTTTTAAACACATTTTTTTCACATTGTTTTAATAATTGATTTCTAATATCTAATTGGTTTTGGTTTTGCCATTATGACAGTACATCATATTTTACTAGTTATTTTGTTAATACTAGTATTCAGCTTAAAGTGCTATTTAAAGACTTAGATAGGTTAATTAGGCAAGTCATTGGACAACAGTGGTTTGTTCTGTAGCCAATTCCTTAATGGGGCTAATAATATTGACCTTAAAAGTATTATTTAAAAAAATTAATTGCTTTTATTCCTCCCAAACTAAAAGAAATGAGACTTTCTCCAAAAGAAAAAAGATAATAGGAAATGTTGGGAAAATTTATTTGCTTTGTTAAACATCACTTTGGAAATATAAAAAAAATAATACAAATGTAATTGTAATAATTTGAATTATAGGGTCAATCTAACTGATATGCATTGAATAAATTTGCACACACAGTTGTTTTTGTTCAAGTTTTTGCAAAGTAAATACCGTACTCAACATCATAGACTATAAACATCGCACACCCATAACTGCGACTATATGAAAAATACGAGTCCCTTTTAAAATCTGAAAATTATCACCATCTTTTACAGAATAGTGAAGACTGTAGTGCTCATGATTGCCATTGTTCTCCAACAGTCAGACTTGTACAGAAGCAGCGTAATACAAAAACTGTAAACACTTATAAACACACACACACACACACAGGTGCAGAGGAACATTCATATTCTGTGTGATAATGTTCCCCCTTAGTGCCACTATTTTTGTTCCGCTTAAAGTATTTATTTGCTCAACGGATTAAACAAAGACTCATATCCTTCTGCTTTTGCACAGCACACTGGAACCTTTGTGCTATCATTTGAATGGATTAAGAAACAAAAACATCAATGCATTCTTTGCAGTCGTATTCTTGCAATCTCCAGCCATATATTCTGAAGTAGCCTGATTAGACATGAAAAAATGTGTGTGTTCACTGACATGGACACATACTGTTCTCACATAGAGTTAAAGTGGACATATCACTAAAATCTGATCTTTTTAATGTTTAAGTGTTATAATTGGGTCTCTTGTGCATCTACTAACACTGAAAACGTCAAGGGCAACCCAGTATTATTTCTTTTTTCATTTTTTGAAAGTACTGTATGTGGAAAAAAAAACATGACAACTGACATATGGAAAGTAGTGCTGCTGGATTCCAAATTTATTTTGGAATCAATCCAAATTCTGGTTCTAAGTTCTGTAATCAATTCCGAGATTTGTATTCGAATAATTTGAATCTGGAGATACTACTCGCCTCAAATGTTTTCGAATTCTATATAGTAGGGAAGTGTATGCAATTTTGGATGCACTGTATGTCACTTCAAATTTTTAGACTGTCTTTAAATTTCCTTTTTGGATGTTCTAGTTAGCATGCTGTATGGCTAATGTGGTTAAAGTTGCCATCGTCTCTGACTGTATTTACAGAGACCAGACAGTCATTATTTTATCCTGAAATGCTCACTGCCAGTGTAATTCTTAAATACATTATTTGTCTGTTATTATGCACTGTATAGTCAGGTAACAGTCAGACTTTTTACGTTTTCCGTGCAGATAAAATAATTTTACTAATACTGCATGCTTTAAAGCAACTACATAAATGCATCCACTAACAATTCAGAATCATTCTAGTTCAGTCTAGAAGTTCTTCAAACCTCTTTCTCTCAGGGTTCATATTGGTGCTCTGCCTTATCTCACAAGGAAACTTTACTAATTTACGTTTTACGTGGCTAATTCGTACAAATTCATGTGAGTTAAGTTGTACGAAAGTGTACAATTTTAAAAAGGAGGCACCAAACCCCACCCCTAAACCCAACCATCATTGAGGGATGAGCAAATTGTATTAATTCATACAAATTAGCCACTAAATCAAAAAGTTACAAATTGCTGCAAGATAGCGTTGGGGAAATCCTTGAAAATGCTTAAATTGTGATCTAGTGTTTTCAAAAGTGCTTAGATTTTGGATAAAGCGTTTAAAACTGCTTGAAAATGTAATTCTGTTGCTTCTGTAATTATTTGTTACTAAATAGATAATAATTAAGAGTAATGATTGAATAATTGGGCTTGAGTTAAACATGCCATCAACATTTTTCCTTAGGTTACTATATTATACTACTAAAGAGTACTCCAACAAACAGCATCTGATATAATGTTGTATGACGTATGTATATGTGTGTAAATATGTAATATGCCACAATTGTGGAAAAAAATGTGGAAAGTGCCTTGAAAAGTACTTCAATTTGAATTAAAAATGTGTAAGAACCCTGTTCTCTCCATCATCGATTTGAAAATGTAGTAGTTTTAATGTTTCTACCCTGTCAGAGTAACATGTAAAGGCTCCGCCCTCTTCTGTAAAGTAACCACTCATTTGCATTTAAAGGGACACATTCGAATTGGGGCAAATTTGGCAAGCTGTAATAAATGATCTGTGAGGTATTTTGAGCTGAAGCTTCACAGAGACATTCAGGGGACACCAGAGATTTGTTTCAAATCTTATGAAAAGGGGTGTAATATGTTCCCTTTAATAAAAGCCTGTGTTCTGGAGGTTGGGGATCTCGCTGGTCCTCAGCAGACCTGTTTGGAAAGGTTATTTCATACAACACTGCCGCTGCATATTTCAGGCTAATTATATCTTTTGCTGAATGGCGTCTTTCTGAGTGACTGATGTGTGAATTGTGCTCAATGCTTTTCTCTTCATAATGGCTGTTATTTCTTCATCTGACTGCTCGACTGCCGGTTCATATACGCTGCATTTTAGCAGACGCCTACGGTGAAAGCGCTTCGGTTAATCAGTCCCGGTTTGTGTTATACACACATTGCCTTCCGTTGCTTAAATGTACTTTTTGTCTCTTGCTTTGTTTGAAAAATATAGTGTGTTTCCTGTATAGAGAGCTGGAGGTTTGGGATGTTGATGAGAAATTATATCTCTGTATTTTTCATTCTAATGATTTGTTCAGTAGGAAGGGTTCTTTTGGATAGTTAGTGACTGTCTTATGAATTAATAGAATCATTCAAAAATACATTTATTTAGGACAGAAACACCACAGGTGTTCTTATCTAAAAGTATTATTATTATATAATATTAGGTTAAAAAGTAATTGTATTAAATAAATTGAATAATAAAATGATTCAATTAAATAATTTTTTGTTATAATTAAAAATTTGTAATGGAAAATATAATTAAATATATATTGTAAATATAATATGTAAATATTACAACAAAATATTGTTTATTATTAAAATAAAATTGTACAAATATTTGATTAAAATGTAATTTTATTATTATATTAAATAATAATACTATTAATTTAATTTAATAATACTGTTAATTTAGAATTCTTTTTTATTTCTCTATATAAGAGCAGACTTCTCTATATCTGACTGTACATATGCAGTGTGGTGTGTGTGTAAGTGGGCGCTGTGCGTGTGTGGGAATGAACACGTGTTCTTCTGGTCTTGTGTCATAAGTGAATCCCCCGGGACGAGATGGGATGGACGTTCTTCTCCACTTTCACTCACTAATGCATTCGGGATGCTGATCCAGAGCTGAATGGAGAAATTAGCAGAGACCCTCACTGGGACAGACAGACTTCCATCTGCACTTGTTGTAATCAGACATTGTGCATTAGATAAATGTTTTTTGCGGAAGTGTTGTGTCTTTTTTGCGGGGTATCTCCGATGATCCGTGAGATGAGGCTATCGTTATGTTTTAATTATCTGAGCAGTTGAGCACTGGTGCCTATTCCTAAAATATCAGGGTTTTAATGTTTTGTTTTGTTTTGCTTTGTTTGATTTTATTTTGTAAAAGCATTTTAAAATGTAACTTTTAAAAATAAATATGTAAAGCACAAATTGAAAATATAGCAATGATAAAAGAATTAGTCAAATAAAAAATGTAACAAAATAAAAATAACAAAGAAATGAAAAATAAAATAAGTAATTAATTACACTTAAAACTAAGACAGAAATAAATTATACATCTAAAATAGTCAAATGAATGTCAAATAACATGCAATAATAAATAATGACTGAATATAATGAAGCTAATTAATATAATCAGTGAAAAAATTGAATAAAAAATATATAAATGTAATAATATAAATAAATAATACAAATATAATAATACATATAATGTGAAAATATAAATATAATAAAAAATAGTAACAATAGAAATATAATAAAATGAAATATAATATTAATCACACACTAAATATAATAAAATTAAATGAATTAATTAAATATAAATAATAAATTAAATAAATAATGAAGCAATTTTTTTCTCAACATAGTAAAGGATTTGTATTAAATTACCTCATTATTACATCATTAATAAAGTCATTATTATTATACCTAACATTTAAATGATTTTTTTTTTCTTAGATATGTTGCTAAACATACTGTATCTATTTAGGACGGTGGCCAAGTGTCTGTAAGAATAATCAGTTTGGAGCTCAGATCAGTGAAATATCCAGATTTGAAGCAGATGTTCATCATCATCATCATGAGGAAGGCTCTTTCTGTATATATAACCTGCTGTCTATTTATAGAGCGAGCAGTGTAATGCTGGGCTGCTCTATCATGCATCTATTATTGAATAAAGTCAGAATGTCAAGAGAAGCTGAACAGCAGTCAGGATTGTTTTAAAGCATCTTTTCTTCAGTGTTCATGAGGCTGCATTAGTCTGTGAAAGTCTGCTGTTTAACCAGTCTGTCAATCACACCAGGCACTTTCTGATCATTTGTCATCGTGTTGTCTTCATGTTATTCAGTAAGTCTGGTAATGTTTGTCAGTTCTGAGTTTAGTTGTTCCAGTACAAGTTTGGTCGTTAATGAAGTAGTTCTCACAAAAAAAAGCAATTTTATTTTATTTTATTTTTAATATGTTTTTTTTTTTATTTATATATATATTTTTTTTTTATTGTTTTATTTTTTTATTTTTTATTTTATTGAGCATTATCTGAAGCACATTAGGCTGAGCATTAGTGTTGTAGGATGTGAAAGTGTGTGTGGCTGTGGGTGTTTTCTGTCTGCACGTGCTGAAGGTGTGAGAAGAGTCTCTTGTCAAACACAGATTGTCTTCGTGATCACAGACTGACTCATGTGTCCTTTAGGAACAAACTCATGCTGAACTGGCATGGCAGCTTTTAAATTCATTTCTCCTGCTTTGTCTAAAAGTCTTTATATTCTATTCTAGTGTTTTCTAATGACTCATAAAATGTGACTTTACCTGCAGAACCAGTCCTGTTTTATTGTATTTTTATTTTCTTTTATGTTATTATGCTTTATTATTTTGTTAATTATATTTATTGTATCATTTTACAATTTTTTTTATTTTATTAATGTAGATTTTATGTTTGTTTATTTATTGTTTTCATTTGTTTACATTATAGTTTTTACATTTAAATTATTTTATTTAATTGGATCTTATATTTCTTTTTTTAATAATTTGTAGATTATATGTTGCCTATGTTTTATCTTATGGAGTGTATCATTTGTATTTGAATTAATTAGATTCATTTTATTAGATTCAATTTATTTAATTAATGTGTTGCTTTTAATTAGCAATTTCTTTTTCTTTATATTTCTCACCCTTTACAAATCTTTCTTTTAAATTAATACTTTCTATATAATGCTATACAATAAGCTATTTGTGTATAATTTACATTAGATTTATCAGTATCAAAGAAATATCTGCAACTAATTTAACAAAATATATGAATGAAAAGGTTTTGGAAAGTGACTTACAGCCTCTCTGTGATGGTACCATAAAGTGGTGCTCACTTACCAACCTAATTTTTATTAAATAATTAATAAATCATTTAATAAAACTTTTGTTTAAATGCACCAAAATATATTGTCTATATTCACTGAGAAATTGATAACAAATATTCATTTTCAAAGCACTGTACTCATTTATATATTATATATTTATTTATATATTTTTTTATTATTTTATTTTATGTTATTTTATTTTATTTTTAGACAGATCTTTTTGAAATGCCTTTTTGTCCTGTTTGGTCTCTCTTTCTTCTGATCATCTGAACTCTTTCTTCTTCTCGTCTGCTTTTCTGTAATGGCTCTTTAAAAGTGATTTGGCCTGCAGAAGCAGTGCTGTTGCTGAGGCAGGAAGATAAAAGGCTACAGTGGCCAATAGGCTGACAGAAGCAAAGGTGCTCTGGGTTTAATTACCGAAAACACTGGATGAGCAGAATTAGCCGTTTTCTCCCCTCCCCTCCGGGTCTCCAAGCAGGTCAATTAACACCCAGTAAAAGCTGTGAAATACTGTACGCCTCCCTCCATCTGCATCTGCTGCAGCCATTACACCTTGCTATTATGTGAAAGCAGTGTTCAGTCTCACACATTGCGCTGTGTGTGTGTTTGTAGGAGTGTGTAGGCTAAGTGTGAGCTGTGTGTTTGTGCATACCTTGTATGCCTTACATCGTGGCAACAAAACGTCCCCACAAGTATAGCAACACCAGTAAATTTTGGTATTTTGTTTTCTTGTGTGTGTGTGTGTGTGCGTGCGTGTGTGTGTTGCGAGTAAAATAGCATGTCTTAAAGCAGTAATAATGAGAGGTTTGTTGTTTTTTGGCACTGTTTACACTTAGTGTTAAAGGGACAGTTCACCCAAAATTGAATATTCTGTCATTATTTGCTCAACCTCAATCTCTGAGGTTTTTTTTCTGTTGAGCATAAAAGAAGATATTTTCCAGAATGTTGGAAATAAGTAGCCATTGATATCCATAGTAGGACAACATATTATGCAAGTTAATAGTAAACGCAAATCAAGATATTTTGAAGAATGTTGGAAATCATCTGCAAATGACATTCATTGTAGGAAAACCACTACTAGAAATCAATGTTGAACACCAAGAAGATATTTTGAGGAATGTTGGAAACCACTTGCAAATGACATTCATTGTAGGAAAAACAATACTATAGGAATGAATGGTGAACACCAAAGAAGATATTTTGAAGAATGTTGGAAACCATTTGCAAA
>CAIGQV010019070.1:13146965-13160003 GCA_903798115.1 Danio jaintianensis | reverse complement strand
TTGCAAATGACATTCATTGTAGGAAAAGCAATACTATAGAAATCAATTTTGAACACCAAAAATATTTTGAAGAATGTTGGAAACCATCTGCAAATGACATTCATTGTAGGAAATACAATTGAAATCTATGTTGAACACCAAAGAAGATAATTTGAAGTATGTTCTTTGTTGGAAACCATTTGCAAATGACATCCATTGCAAAAACAATACTATAGAAATTAATGGCAAACACCAAAGAAGATATTTTGAAGAATGTTAGTAAGCCTATTACTGTTTGACGTCCGTTTTATGAAAAAAAACTAAAATGCTCAATGGTGAACAGTTTGAACAGTGATGGAAACCAGAAGCTTCTGAATTGTATAGGAGGAAAAAACAATACTGAAAGTCAATGGCTACCGGTTTTACAAGATTCTTCAGAATATCTTCCTTTGTGTTCAACAGAAGAAAGAAACTCAAACAGGTTTGGAACCAATTGAGAGTGAGTAAATGATGACAGAACTTTTCTTTTTGGGTGAACTGATGAAAAAGCATTGTGATTGATCAGATCACAAGTAGATGAAGAATGAACATTTCTGTTTGTTTAGTGTTTAAATTTGCTGCTTTTGTCCACTTTGGTGTGTGTATAATGGGACGTTTGAACATTTGATCTAATATTGTGAAATAAGCTCAGTTTGAATATTAACATGAGAATAGACAATAGTTAATGGTATATAAATATGACATTTTTAATTGTAAGTTTGGTCTGTTGGAGAAATATGTTCCCATTTATGTGTTTTTTTATCTAGTGTAAAAATAGTGTTGGAATAACTGGCTTTTACAATGTGTTAGGATGTTAGATTCTAATTCTAGATTCTACAGCATATTCGAAAAAAATAACGAATTAAATTTTTATTTGATTTAACAATTTTAAATATATTTATTTCATGTTTTGCACTAGAAATAAAAACAGTAAATCTTAAAGATCCAACTTTACAGTAAGTTTGCATTAGTAGATGTATTTATTTGCGAACCTGAACTGAGAATGAATAATATGGGTACAGCATTTATTATAATTATAGTTAGCATTAGCTAATGGAACTTTATTGGAAAGTGTTGGAAATGTTGGAAGTAAGTAACCATTGATATCCATAGTAGGGACAAAATATTATGTAAGTCAATGGCGAACACCAAAGAAGATATTTTGAAGAATGTTGGAAACCATTTGCAAATGACATTCATTGTAGGAAAAACAATACTAGAAATCAATAACCAGAAATCATACCATATAAATGAATGAAGAAAATATAAATGCAAAAAACAAAAGATCATTCAAATAAAAAATAGGATGAAATTCTTTATAGTTCAGCATTATTATTGTGAATTTCCTTTATAAGTTTAAGTATATTATTTTATTAAAGAGTAATAGCCAAAAGTGATATATGTATGCAATACATATAATGATACAAATAAATACAGGAAATAAAAATGAAGGAAGAAAAAGCAAGCGGCAAAATATAAACGTCTTTTTCTCCGAAAGCCCATAGAATAGTGAATGTATGTGTGCGTTCACTCTTCATGATGTCAGGGAAGATGTTTGCTCTTCTCTACACTTGCAGGTGTGTTCTTGTCTTTTCTGCTGCTCGTCACAATAGAAAGCTTTTAGAGGAATCACTGCGTTTCCCTCAACTGTCAGTCAGTCATTCAGTAGGGGAGTCTCTCCTCATCTACCCACAGTCAAGCTGTGTTTTCTGGCACAGCGATCCGCCAGCGCTGGTTCAACACTCATTTACTGGCAGAAAGAAAAAAGAGAGTCACGGGGGAGAGAAAGTAAGTCACGGGCCACCAAGAACCAGCCACAGATTTATCTCCCTGTAGTCTCCATTCAGCTCTTCAGGGTGTGTGAGTGTGTGTGTGTGTGTGTGTTTTCAGAGTCAGGATGTGTGATTTGCATTTCAGTGAAGCAATCGAGCATAGCCACCGTTTGCATGAGGCTAATTAGGCACGTGACAGAAGCCTCTGTTGGAAGCTTGCACAGGTTTGCTCTTCAGACACTGGTTAAAAAGGTGCTTTACAAAGCTGTCATTCACCCAGATGCCAAAATTTGGGTATTTATTTACTCATACTAGTGTTCAGGGCTTGAGAGTAACGCTGTAAGGGAAAATCACTGCAAGTGAGTGTACGAAATGTATCTCGTCAAGTTTATTTATTTATTTATTTATTTAAGAAATAATACTGATTCATGGCTGGTAAAAGATATTTTTAGTCATTTTAATTTTCTCAAAAAGTCACCCGCCATTGGAAAAAGTCACTTGCCACTAAACTGAAGCAGTTTCAATTTATTGGAACTACACCAGCATTCTACACTGCATGCTCTACTGCCTGCCTGAATTGCTGGAATGTTCCACAATTTGAAATTTTATGGCTTTTATCTATATTAAGCTGCTTTGACACACTCTACATTGTCAAAAGCACTATATAAATAAAGATTAATTTAATTTAATTTAATTTAATTTAATTTGTGGATGTGGCAACCCATTAGCTTTAGTATGATATATTAATTCTGTATGACTTTTTGAAAGTTTATTGTGATACTCATGTAAAACAATTGGGCTTAATGTGAGACACTTTAAATATACTCTTGTGTTGCTTTTTTGTCTTCTTTTTTCTCACCCTAACTGATATTGAAAAGAACCTAAAAAATCACCTTTTGTGAAACTATCACAGATGAAAGAAAGACACTGTATTTTTTTTTTTAAATGACTTGAGTTTTCATTTTAAGGTGATTGTCAGTTCAACCTTGGATATTATTTAACCTTTCATGCTGCTGTAAAAAATTAACACATTTTCAGCATGACATTACTGACTTGTTAACTTGCTGTAAATGTTGTGGTTGTTGATAAGTCACAGGTTTGTGTTCATAGGTTACTAAACAAATGACCAGATACTTCGAAAAAAAAAAAAAAAGTGTGACAAATGAACAGCAAAGCCATGTTGCCCACCCCAAAAGGCCTGTGAAACAAATAGTGCTTCATTTTCATAGTGGATGTGAACATTTCTGAGGTAAAGTGGGTCGCGAATTGGCTCTTTATAGTCCATAAGCTGTTGAATTGTAAGGACTTAGAAGAAAATCCCCAGTGCTTGAGTTTTGTTGTCCTGCTGTGGTTGCTAATGCATTTAGCATTTTCTTTGTGTGTAAGTGTGTGTATTGCAAGGTTGCTACTTTTTTCTTGCGTGTTCTGGATGAACATCCCAATTAGGCAGACAGCAAAAAATAAATTGATACTAAATACAGCTTTTGGTCTCTATACAAAAGCATAAAAATTATATTTGTTTTTAGATGAAAAGTTCTTCACTCTGTTTTTGCATATGGACATCTGACATCTGAAAGTAGTAAACAAAGATTATGGATGCGGAAACAGTGTTGCCAAATCCCTTCAGCCTTCCTTAAAAGGCGCCAAATGTTGTTAGATAATGTCATACATATTTATAGCATATTTGTAACATCATCACTTTGTATCACCGCTTTACATTGGTTTTCTTTTTATACATTCCATACATTATTTGAGTACAAGCACATTCTCAAAATAAGACAATGACCGTGGAGTGTTTACAGATACTATGATGAGAGAAAATGTTACAATTATGCCTTTTGTTTTGTCTATTGGCAAAAATAATCTCTCAATATATATTTGAATATACTCGAACAAATTAACTCTACAGGTGCCTGATAGTTAGCTGTGGAACTAACGTTAATCAGATTCACTCTAGTGATTGCATAAAAATCGTCATCATAATTTACTTGAGTGCACGCCTCAAATTCTCGCACCCCCTTAATAGCTGCTGGCGCGCCCCACAGGTTGAAAACCTCTGATGTAATGGATACAACCATTAGTTGTGGTAGTCAACAGCCATAGCAATCTATTCGTTTTGGCAAACTCTTGAAACAAACTCCAAATGAAGCTAATTTTGCCTTTATTTTGTTTGAAAGGACATCAAACCACTTCATCCTACAATGTCCCTTCAAGTAAATCAGGGCCTTTAGAGTTACAAGTTTAAAAAGACTAACAGCAGCTCTCAAAAAAAAAACCTGCGTAAGAGACACTAAAAGAGGAAGAGGGAGGGAGGCTGTGAAGAGAAGCCGTGTCAATTTGCAGTGACACTGTGAAAGATGGCATGAAAATACTTGTGACACTCTTGTAGCTGAGAAACTTGAGGGAAAACCGAAGGCTGGAAGGAAGATGAGCTTGTCCCAGCAGACAGTCAATCAAGCAGGCCTGCATGCTCAGCTCTAGTTATCACACACACACACACACAAACCCACACCTCTGCTGACTCGGCCGCAGTGTAGATGACTGGATGGGCTTTTTTTTAACTGCAAATCTGCATTTGTCAAGCCTTGTGCATGGCCAGAGCCAATCCGGCCTATATGTGTACAGTATGACGGTAGAGCCTCCAAATCACCATCGCTTTCAAAGATGACAAAAAAGTAGAGAGATTTTTGTTTCGTTTATTTATTTTGCCTTTCAAAGGTTGAGAAAACACTATATTCTGTTTTTTATGTGCTGTCGCTCCGCCTATGCAACTTCCAAACCAATCAAATTTCATAATAATACGTGACTGTCGGACACTCTCTGTAATGATAAATGTTCCCGAAGTGCATTCACTGCACGTAATCTGAACTGATCACAGACACTTTAGGCTTCGAGTATGTAATAAAATGAACAAATACACACACAAAAATCTGTCAAAATGTCTGCTTTGGGATCTTTTAAACTTAACACAATTAATTAATTATGGCTAAAATTTATGGAAACATTAAAGAAAGTGATCAAACTTTTTCCGATGTAGATCTGTGCATTCAGTTGTAAAATGACAATATTATTTCATTTTACATTTACATTTAGTCATTTAGCAGACGCTTTTGTCCAAATTAGAGACTTACAAATTAAACAAATTAGAAACTCATAAGGATAAGAGGGATTTATTATTAATTATTATTATTATTTACTTATTATTCATTCAATGAGTAATTATAGTAATTTTAATAATAAAAATAATGATAAATGTATAGTTAATTTACACTGTTAAAAAGTGTAATGAGATTTGATCACCTGATTTAATTTTTGTATTTTATGTGATTGTTTTTACAGGGCTGAAATTGTTTATTTGATTTATTTCTGGTGTATTTATAATATCTTTTGTAATTTTCTTTTTTATTGTATTGCTGATTGCTTCAGCTCACTGTTGTTTGCTGAAAGTGAAACTGCATTGAAAGAGCACATTTTTATTAACTGACAGACAGGGGCCCTTCTCACAAAGTTTTTGCAAGTCTAGGACGGGTTCTCTGTCATTGAGTGCAAATGCTTGACTGGACCGGATGGCCCAGAGCGGCTCATCTTTGTGTGTTTATAATAGGAAGATCACAGGCAGGTTGTCTTTGCCAGGAAGTCCTCCTCCGCTTTCTCTATCGCTCGTATTTACTGACAGGCGACGTGTTGCATCTGCGCTCATATGTGTTAATTGCTGAAGTTGCTGTTTGTTTTGAGAGACTCGTAGCTCTGAGGCAGATAATTGCTTCTTGTTCATTCTTTAGCACGTGTAATAATGTGCCTCCTATTGTGTCTCCAGGTGAAGATTTTTTTTGTAATGTTCTTCTAGACATTCTTCAGAGCTACATATATATTCATTCATTTTCCTTCAGCTTAGTCCCTTTATTCATCAGGGGTCGCCACAGCAGAATTAACCGCCAACTTATCCAGCATATGTTGTACACAGCGGATGCCCTTCCAGCTGCAACCCAGTACTGGGAAACATCCATACACACTAATCCACACACATACACTATGGCCAATTTAGTTTATTCAATTCACCTATAGCGCATGTCTTTGTACTGTGGGGGAAACCGGAGCACCCGGAGAAAACCTACGTGAACACGGGGAGAACATGCAAACTCCAAATGCCAACTGACCCAGCCGGGACTTGAACCAGCAACCTTCTTGCTGTGAGGTGACAGTGCTAACCACTGAGCCACTGTGTCGCCAATACAATATTATATTTGTGTCAGTACCAAAAACTGGAACTTATCTAACAAAAAATGTAAGATCACAGTCCAAAATTACACCCAAATGAAAATGTTTGGAAAAAAATCTTAAATAAAATTTTAATAAACAGAAAAAATCAAGAGACACAGTTAAATATAATATTTAGTTGAAACTGTGTTGTTTGTAATTAGTTTTTTTTTTGTTTTATTTACAATATTTGATTTGAATTTAAATGTATTTTATTTCTATTCCTGAATATGTTCATTGACCAAACTCTTATAACTGCTTAATAAAACGGTTTTGTTTTAATTCTAATATATTTAATTTAATATATTTAATAAGTGTTATTTGCAAAAACAGATCATTTAAAAAATATATTTTTCAGATATCATAATTTTATGTTGTGAATTGAAGTGTACAATTGCAAAAAAAATTACTAAAAAGCTTTCAAGTACTTTTCAGAAATCGTGTTTTTACTTTGAATATTAAAAAATTCTTAGTTATCTGTTTTTGAAAATAAAACTCTTTTTATATATGACAGTAAAGCTTGATATGAACATTTCTGAGCCTGATTACAAAAACAAAATACAGTGGACTGGTTTTACTTAACATCAGAAAACAAGGAAGCTGCAAGGGAACATCTAGATCTTTCTTCTCACAAAAAAAAAAATCAAATTTCAAATTGAATGTCCTGCCAAGATCTTTTGTCTTTGCTTACACTTTTTAAAAATGTTAATATATTGATCCAGATTTTCCAATCGGGCTGAAAATGATAACATTATAATTAAAATTGTGTATTTGCCAAGTCTGCGCAGACACACAAGGAATTTTTGAGGTTTACTGGAACTGGTTTACATACATCCAGACAGAAAGGCATTTAAATAAGTGAAAACTAAAGTAAGCAGTACAAATACATACCTTCACATGGTTTATGTGCAATACGTGCATCATTGACTGTTTTAACTGTACAAATAAGAAATGAAAATATTCATATAAAAGTATTTCCAAATAAGTGGTTGCAGAAATCATAAACAGTAAGGATCCTGTATTTTTATGACCATAAGAAAACAGGTAGCAACTGATGCGTTTTTATACCTAAAGGTTATAGATTTTAGAGGGGAGAAGTGTGAACAGTTGGTGGTCTGGCTGAGAGGGGTCTTGAATGATGTTACCTGCTTGTTTCCTCATTCTGGAGATGTACAAGTACTTTTTGTCCTGATTTTATTTGAAATGACATCGTACCACTTCATCCTTTGGTTCTCTGTTTTTTAGCTTGACCGTACAGCAGTAGCAGATCATATTTGTGTGTTTTGTATTCTGCGAATTGTAATAAAGGCCAAATGTGTGCTTTATGCGTTCAGATGTGTAATCGGTGTGATGAAGTGAATTATACTAATAGTAGTTGGTGATTGGATTTTGTTCCCTCTTGGATTGAGCTCAGTCAGTGACTGTTGTAACATGTTTTTTTCTGTGTGTTTTCAATGTCTTGATTCATGGCTGTGTAAAGCCCACATCATCATCACACGCTGATGTTTCTGTCAAACCTGCTCAGTCATGTTGAACAGGTTAGTGAGACCTGTCCTGCTCTTCTTCTTAGCTGAATGTGATGATGCTTTCTTTACTTTGCTGTAGCAATGAATAACACTTGTGTTAATACTGCCATTTTTTGTTGTGCTTAAACTATAGCAGTGTTGGGAATGTGTTTTCTGTTTAATTTAAATTCATTTTATTTAACTTTAACTTCTTTTCCTTGTTTATTATTATAAAATGATACTATAATAAACAATAAATATAATAATCAATAATTCAGTATATAGGATATATGCATACAGCTAGGAAACAAAATAGAAGGCCGCTATGAAATTCTGTTTCTCTAGAAAGTTGTATTAAAACATAATTGTTGTTGTGCTAAAGCATAAAATGACAATTGGTCCAAATAACCAACAACAACAACAAAAAAACACTTTATTGTTTGTACAATACAAAATGTTTGTAAATGTTTTACATTTCTTATTATACCTATTACAGTCAGAAAATCATAACACATAATATTGTAATTTAAATTAAATATATTTATAATTTTGTAGAAATGTACTATATTGTAAATTATATTACCATTAATAATCATCAATGAAATTATCATATAATATTAGAACATTAATATTATAACAACTATAATTTAATTATAATATATAATATTATTATATATATAATATAATTATAATTATTAATGATAAAACAGATAAATAATTAGTTTACAATTTCCTAATTAATATATATATATATATATATATATATATATATATATATATATATATAATATTTTTAAAGTCCGCATGAATCGCAAGTTGCTGAGACTTTTATTTGAGTTTGTTGATGCTTTGTCAACTGAGGGCTTCCTTTTTTGCGCATTATTCCTTTAATGAAAACTAACGATAAGAAAGGATGGTTAAGAATATTGTGGCTGAAGCAGTCCAGCTGATGTAAACAGTGAAGGACCATCACTCCAAACACAGAACCAAAAGCTCAGGCTTGTTTATTCAACATTTTATGTTGATTTCAAAAAAAAAATCCTATATTTATATTCACACGATTCAACAAAAAAATTATATCATAAAACAAACAAGTACTTGAAATAAAATAAATATTAATCAGCCATCAATTTTTGGACAGAAAATATTATTGAAATAAAAAATGTTGACCTGTGATCTAACAAAGAAACTGCAGAAAAACCAGCTGTTTGTTCATTGCTTGTTGTTCCACAAACCAACAATTGAAATGTGCACTCTATCATCATAGATACATCTGTTAAATCTGTAAATAATAGCAGTTAAAAAATGTGATACTTTTGACATTATACTGTAGTTCAGGAGAGGCGCTTTAGACAAACACTAGTCCTCTTCACATTCACCCTTTCCACAGTGTGACCTGCTTCTCTACTGGCTCTGTTTTTAGACGAGTGTTAATACTGGCCCTCATTCACAGTGCTGCAGTACAATTCAACTTCCTCTGGTGTTTTTGCCATTGTTTTTTTTTCCCTTGACTCGACTCTTACTGCAGTTATGTGGTGACGGAGCTGATGCAGAGCGACCTCCATAAGATCATCGTATCTCCACAACCTCTGAGCTCTGACCACGTCAAAGTCTTTCTCTACCAGATCCTCCGTGGTGAGACATACACACACACGCACACAGACTTGTTCCTACAGTATATACATTGGGGACTCTCATAGAAGTAATGATGTTTCTACTATACAAACCATATATTCTATCCCCATGCCTCAAACCTACTCCTAAACCCAACCCTCACAGGAAGCAATTTGCATTCTTACATAATTCATACATACAAAACATACGTTTTTACATGCAAAATACTTCATCCTGTGTGATTTATGAGCATGTGAACCCATGGGGACCTCGATTTTGGTCCCCACAGTGACAAAAGTTCCCATGAGTCTGTATGCATTCAGGTTTAAGTCCAAACACACACACACACACACACTTGTATATATGGTTTATGGGGATTTTCTATAGGTGTAATGTATGGAATCCCCATGAGTCTGTATGCATTCAGGTTTAAGCCCCCACGAGATATATACAGTACACACACACACACACTTGTAAATATGGTTTACGGTGACTTTCCATAGGTGTAATGTATTTTATACTGTAAAAATAGGCACTCACTCATTTACACCAAAGTCTTTATTTCACAATCTGTACACTTCACCAAAATCTCCTATGTAGAAACACAGAGACAATCACACTTTCTATACTTCATGATTTTTTTTTACACACTGTGTTGTTCACTAATATTGGCACCCGTGGTAAATATAAGCAAAGAATACTGCTCAAAAGCGTCTTTGTTTTTTTTAATGATTATTTTTTGGTGGGTTTTACCTTTAATGGATAGGACAGTAAAGAGTATTGACAGGAAAGCATGGGGAGTAGACCTGAAGGCAGGACTGGAACTCGGGTCGCCATGAGCACCGGAGTGCATGTGTCGACGCACTAACCACCTTGTTTAACCTTGTTGATCTTTTGCTCAAAATATTAATAAAAAAATCTGCTCTCATTGGGAACAAATACTTTAATCAACAAAAAAACACATCTTTGTTAAATATGTTTGCCACAACTGTTGACACCACTGTTTTGTAACCTTTTGATCTTTTTCTCAAAATATCAATTAAAACATCTCTGCTCGCAAAACTGTTTTATCCAAAAGAAAAACATCTATGTTAAATATGTGTGCCACAATTATTGACATCCCTAAATTCATATAAGCTAAATATTTGTTTGTATTTTTCCATTGATGTTTGATTTTTTTAGTACACCTGGGTGACTAGAAACAGGAAGTTATTCAACCATGACTTCCTGTTTCTCAGGGCTATAAATATGAGACACACATCAAACTCACAAACTCACGTCATATTTCATAATGGGTCAGACCAATGAAAAGCTGTGATTTGCAGCAAAATGTTGCTGAGCTTCACAAAATGGGAAGTGGCTTCTAGAAAAAAACACTGAAAATGCCCTTTTCACCCATTGTGGCAATCATTCAGAAAATCCAGTGAACTGAAAGTGTTATGAATCTGCCTGGAAGAACATGTGTGTCTGTCTTTATTAATGGAGGGTTCGAGTGGCTAGAAAATCTCCAAGAATCACAGCTAGAGAATTGCAGTAGTTTAGTTTTGGGGTCAGAAAGCCTCCAAAACTAGAATCCAACATCGCCTTGATCACCACAAATAGTTTGAAAGGGTTTCAAGAAAAAATGACTATGTTCGTCCAACACCAAACTCAATCAGCAGGGTTTTTTTTATATATATATTTTCAGCCAAATGATTTTTTTTCACAGCCTTCTTTGCACTGTAATATTCTCACCAGAGACAAAGAAGAGAGATGAATGTAGTCTAGACATATGCTGATATTTAATATCACAATGCAATATTTGGAGCTGCTCTTCAGTTTATTGGCCTTCAACAGTTAGTACGATAACATGGACACCAATACTCAAATTTTTATTCTATTTTTAGATTAAGGTAGATTAAGAGTCAAGACATATTCCTATTAGATGTACAGACAAATTGTACAGACATGTAAACACCTTAATCAAACCATTACCGTCATGTAGGACTTTTCACCACATTTTGTGACAGGATAGTCCATACACACACGGCTGTATTTTCTGCACTGAGTCAGTACAAATAGTGAAAAGTGGAGCTGCTAAACTGCAGTTGAAGTTAAAAATGTTTAAATGAAACATCCGAAATTACATGAAACTCCAGAGAAAACAATGGACAGGTTGATGATGTAATGATGTTAAACAGCCTATGTATTATAACACGTAAAACAGGAACATGAAAGGAACTTTCTAAAAACAACTCCCATTAACACCTTAATCATATTATTGCCTTATTTAGATTAAGGTAAATAATTGATTACTGATGTCCATGTAAATGTAGTCAGTGATATTTACATTAAACTCAACTGAATCAGTTTAATTTAACTACAACTACACCAGCATTCTACTGCTACTCTCCTGCCTTCCTGAAATGCTGGAATGTTCCACGATCTGAAATATTGCTTTTTTTTTCTCTTTTATTCTTCTTTGTTAAGCTTGCTCGACACAATCTGCAATGTAAAGGCGTTATAGCTGGCTTGATTTGACATATATATTGTGATAATGAACTTACAATGATGTTGTTATTGTAGGCACTTCAAAATAATACAATGAATAGTTATTTATTATTTAAACTTTTTGAAAGCCTTTTAACAAATATTCTGATTTTTATTGGTAGTGGTGTTCATCACAGCACCGAATGCTTGAAGACTTCATAGCCTATTTATTTTTTTCTCATGCTAATCCGGGTTATGACATGTCAAAGAGAATCTTTATAGGATTCAGAATCTTTGTAATTAACATAAGTTCATTCAATTTAACTGACGGTAAAAGAAAATGCTTGTAAAGTGTATGTTAATCTTAATGTCAATCATGATGTTTTATAGTGAAGTTAATGACTAATGTTCAGTTGTATTTTTTTTAAACAACATTATTAAAATTTTGTTAAAATATGTAGCTATTCTTACTGTTGCTGTTAGTTAACTAATGTCTACTAATGAAACCTTATTATTTAGTGTTACTTTATAATCCTTTCACAATTTAATTTGGAACATTTGTTTAAAATGTAAATCAAAAAAGCAATATGCAAAAATGAAGAGTTCCTTTTGTTATTATGCCTGTTATATTAATCCTTTCATGATAATATTGTGATAAATAATAATATTGTGATAAAAGCTTCAGCAATTATCACAAGAAAACTGTTGTCTAATGTAGTGATTGAATCTAGAAAAATGTATAAACCAGTAACTTTTTTGTTTACTAGTAAGACAGCTGACATGTTTTGAACTGAACATTTAACGTTATTCATAATAAGAAACATATAACTAGTGTTTTGAAGCAACACAAAGCTCTATTGCATCTTAAGGTGAAATGGCAGCATAGTTCAAAAGTCTGTTTGTGTGTCAACTGGATTAGATTTCAGACCAAACCAGAAACCTGTAGTGCATGACAGATCTGTCCGCTTTCATGTCAATAGAGTTTGTGTCTGCTAAATGGCTGATGAATGCGTTTTGTCCACAGGATTGAAGTATCTACACTCAGCCGGCATTTTGCACAGAGACATTAAACCTGGGAACCTGCTGGTCAACAGCAATTGTGTGCTAAAGGTTAGTGAAACACTGTTTAGAAATTATGTAAAAATCAATAATTTAAGTAATTATTTCAAATTATAAAAAAAATAATAATTCTAGTCAAACATTTATTTATTTATTTATTTATTGTTTCCCCCCCCCCCCCCCCCCCTGTTTTGAGTTTTGGTTTGATGACTTTGTATGATGATATCAGACTTTTTCTTTTACTAAATACATTTTGTTTAAATTTAAATAAAATTCCAAATTGAAAAACATGAAATAAAATTCTTTTTTTTTTTTCAAACATCTTTTAATATATATATATATAT
>CAIGQV010019070.1:13121731-13146565 GCA_903798115.1 Danio jaintianensis | reverse complement strand
TTTTTTTATTAAAATAATTGTAGAAATTGAAATATTCTAAAATTATATATGTGTGTGTGTGCGTGCATGCGTGTGTGTGTGTGTGTTCCTATTCATCTAAGAATCCTGATTCAAAATAACAAGAAAGAAATCTTTATCATCAATATTGAAATATAAGAATAATTCAAGGTCATGTGACATTGAAGCCTGGAGAAATTGTTCAAAATTCAGCCTTAAAAACTTACATTTAATAACTTACACGGAATTACTTACATTTTAAAATACATAGCAATAAAAAGCAGCAATATCAAAAATTTAGTTTAAAAAATATTTAATTTAATATGTCAAATATTTATTATTATTATTATTATTATTATTATTATTATTATTAGTGTTAGTTGTAGTAGGATTGATACTAAATACATTCTTTTTGTGTGAGACACATGGGAGTCTATATTATTCTGTCTTCTTTTGTCTCTGTGCTCTTCTGTTTTTCATCATTATATTCTCCAACCTACGGCCCTTTATTGTGTCTTTCTAAAAGCCAGGACTCTTCATAAGTGTGTGTCCAGTCCTGACTTCCACACACACACTCGGTCTGTGGCTCCAGGGGGCTTAGGGGCCCCTCTGGGATTGATTCATCTGGCCAGTTCCTCACATAAATCTTCATTTTGGATCCCATAGAGAAAAGCTCAGCTGTGAGAGAGGGATGTGGGGCTGATATGGGAGATCTAGAGAGGTGTACAGTATGTGCTTGAGGGGAACGTGTGAATACGTTTTGCTGTTGGACCACAGAGAGGGAATCATTTTGCTTGTGCTGCTTCATTTAGTCCTTAATCCCCGTTTTCCAAAAGGAAGAGCATTTGTTCTCATTCAGCTCTGATGTGCCAGACTTTATCTTTGACTCAGATCTGCTGGAGTCTACTTTGATGAGTCGATCAGATTTGTTTCATTGTATGTACATAACATGTTTTCTGATGTTAGAACGTGTTGTGTGAGGCACTTAAATAAGCAGGTAATTCAACACAAAATCAATTTAGCACAAAATATCAGTTTACATCGGATGGGAATATAAAAGACTGTCTTTTGCAAATTATAAACACACGTTTCAGTTTTGTTGATAAAATAAGATAAAATAATAAAAAGGAACTCTCAAACAAATAAAAAGGTTATATCTATAGTTTTTGAAGTATAATTTTTAAATCTATGAACTTATTTATTTATTTAATTTGACTGCATACATTTTAATAAATAATGTGCATTTTATTAAATATAATTTAGTTACTAAAAATATTATACTGTATTATTTATTCATCCATTCAAATATATATATATAAATAAAATATAAATAGTGTTAGTTAATATTAAAATATTAATTCATATTTTTAATATTTAACATTTTATAGACTATAAAATTTGTAGTAAAATAAATAATTGTAATAATAGTATAAAATATGTATTTTTAAATAATTGTTTACTCATAGTTAATAATTAATTAAGAATGTATTGTAATACTCCAATAATACTGGACTTAATATTTATTTATATCACAAATATCACATATGTATTTGATACAGCAAATGTGTTTCCATCATAACTTCATTTCATAGATTATTAAGGATATCTTGGTATTGCCAATTAGCATTCTTTATTCGATTTTACTATTAATGTATGCATGGAGACCTGGCTTTATAAACATAAACCTAAGCTTTTTTAGTAACTAAGCGTTAGTAACCACCTAGCAACACCCTAGCAAGCAAACACATAGCAACACACTAACAGACTATCATGTTTTCCATAAATGGTGTTGTTTCTGTTCGCATGGAAGAAATGGACACCGGAAATCAGTCCAATAAAGTGCATGTTTAAGCCTTAATGCAGGATGGGAATTTGTCTTGTGGGAGCTCCTGAAATCAGGCCACTGGGATGAACAGGGTGGAGCTCTTGAGTAAATTGTTAGTAATTCATACTAAGCCCTTCTTTCTGCGAGAGGGTGGAGAAAGCAGGCACAGATATTTTTCTCATTTATTTATTTCCCAGGAGCGCTCAAGCAGCTCAAGATGATTGGAAATTGGGTTTTGTTTTTATAGCGCTTTTATTGTTTATCTCTGTGGTTAAAATGTGAATGAGCCTCTCTAGCTAATTTCAGTCTTATTGCGTGATTTATTAAAAAAAGAGATCTTCTCATTTCTGTCAATATATTTATAGCCAACATAATTGTACTGGATTTCTGAGAGCACATCTTTATAAATAGATATTAGTTAAATGACAGAAAAATAGATAAATGTGTCTCCATCATAATTAATATGCATGCAAATATTGGCTTAGTGACTAACTGAATTAATATTTAAATGTAAATTTTTTATACATACATTTTAATACATTCTATTTATTAATACAGTTTTTTATGTTAAAAGTATTTATTTTCTGTATTTATTTATAAAATATATATTTATAATATATAAATAGGAGGAAAATCATTCATTTTCTTTTCGGCCTTTATTAATCTGGGGTCGCCACAGTAGAATGAACCGCCAACTTATCCAGCATATGTTTTACGCAGTGGATGCCCTTCCAGCTGCAACCCATCACTGGGAAACCTCCATACACACTCATTCACACACATACACTATGGACAATTTAGCCTACCCAATTCACCTATACCACATTTTTTTTGACTTGTGGGGGAAACCGGAGCACCCGGTGGAAACCCACGTGAACAACATGCAAACTCCACACAGAAACGCCAACTGACCCAGCCGAGGCTCGAACCAGCGACCTTCTAGCTGTGAGGCGAATGTGCTACCCACTGCGCCACCGTGCAGCCCAAATGTAGAAATTTTTAAGGATATTTTGTTATTATCATTTAGAAAGAAAAAAATGTGTGTGTGTGTGTTTGTGTGTGTGTGTGTGTGTGCGTGTGTGTGCGTGTGTGTGTGTGTGTGCGTGTGTGTGTGTGTGTGCATGTGTGTTTGTGAAGATCTAAAAATGAAATGTATTTTTTATTTGTATTTTATATTATATTATTTTAATATATTTATATATTATAATATTTTAAACTTACATTTTAATAGATGGTTATTATTATTATTATTATTATTATTTTTTTTTTATAATATTATTAATGAAAAAAAAATATATATAGTACAAATTGATTGAAAGAATTTATCATTCATAATTAAAAGTTTATTTTTGTAAATAATTTATTAATATTAACATTAAAAATAAAATGTTTATTTTATTTGTATTTTATATTCATTCATTTCTTTTCCTTTTGGCTTAGTCCCTTTATTCATCAGGGGTCGCCACAGCGGAATGAACTGCCAACTTATCCAGCATATGTTTTAAACAGCAGATGCCCTTCCAGCCACAACCCAGTACTGGGAAACATCCATACATACTCATTCACACACATACACTACGGGCAATTTAGTTTATTCAATTCACCTATGCCGCATGTCTTTGGACTGTGGGGGAAACTGGAGCACCCGGAGGAAACCCAAAGCAACACGGGGAGAACATGCAAACTCCACACAGAAATGCCATCTGACCCAGCCGGGGCTCGAACCAGCGACCTTCTTGCTGTGAAACGACAGTGCTAACCACTGAGCCACCGTGTCGCCTGTATTTTATATTATTATATTTTAATAATAATTATATATTATAATATTTTATATTTACATTTTAATAGATTAAATTGTTATTATTAATATTACTTGTATTTTAATAATATTAGTAATGAAAATATAAAAATCAGTAAAGTACACATTAATTATAAGAATTTATAATTTATAATTAAAAGTAAAATTAAACTGGACTTAATTTTTATTAGTATTCCAGACATATATAAAAATAGGACACCCATAGAGCTAATAGTTAGTGTAAATAATGTTGTAAACTTGTTTTTCAGATCTGTGATTTTGGCCTGGCGCGGGTGGAGGAGCTGGACGAGTCGCGTCACATGACCCAGGAGGTGGTGACGCAGTACTACAGAGCGCCGGAGATCCTCATGGGGAGCAGACATTACTCCAACGCCATCGACATCTGGTCTGTGGGCTGCATTTTCGCTGAGCTGCTCGGCCGGCGCATCCTTTTCCAGGCCCAGAGTCCCATCCAACAGGTATTCATCACCTACGCTCATCTTCTGCTCCATCTGGATCTCATTAATGCAGAATGTAGTCCTGTATTGACATTTTTTATTGTCCTTGAAGCTACATGATTGATCTAGAAAAACGTCTCGCTCCCCATGAGTGCATTTGCTTACATACTCTTACACAATAAGCCCACAATGCACATGGTCATGTAAAACTGTTCATCTATTTTCTTTTATCAGATTAACAACATAAACTGCTTTAAGTCAGTGTGAAGTGGAGGTTCCTAGAGATTTTTATTTCAGTACGATGATGTATTTGCGACTGAAACAAAATATTGAGTAGGGGGTGTGGTTATATTTTTGAACTCCTCCTTACATTTACATTTAGTCATTTAGCAGACACGTTTGTCATCAGGAATTCAACAAGAAGTGCTAATTATACAAAGGAACTGTTAGTGCTCAGAGAATTAAGTGCTAGTGTAAGGAGGGGGCACTGTTTTTTTATAGAGAGTTTATAAAGGATAGAGTGTTTCTACGGGTGGTTTGTCAAGCCCACTCACCTGTGTGAAGCACACTTCTTAAATGCACAATGTATTTATTTTTTTAAGAGATATGGAGTGATTGTAATAAAGTGTTTGGGGCAAGAGTTTTTTTTCCACAGGTGGTTTGTCAAGCCCACTCAGAATTGCATAATGTTTTGAGGTTGTCACATGGTGTGGTTGGGGGTAAGGGGATTCGTGGTTTTGTTCACAAGAGTTCAGGTGATCGGGGAAGAAATGGGTTTTTAGTTTTTCACACAACAAAGTAAAGCCGTGTTCACATTTAAAGTTTGAGCATGTGAAATTCTGTAGGTCAATGCTGCAAAAAAGGACGGGATAAAACAAGATGATGCGGCACTTACAAAAAGAGTGATTGCTACATATCCTACATTTCTGTACAGAGAGGACACATGATCTTCTATTGGCCAATTCGGCCATAATCATAATATGCAAATTTGCAGGTCAGAGTTCACCAAGCTTGAATTTTGGAATGCAGCGACATGCAAAACTTGTCGCATTAGTTTGTATTTCCAGACTGGTGTATTCGTATGCATATGAATAGACTATGAAGTCTATGGGGGAGCGTGATCTCGGCATAAGGGTTGGAGGGGAGTGTCTAAGCATATTTCACCCAGGCCCGTCAAACTGACATCATCTGAGTTTAAGTTGTCATTCCAGAGTGGAAGCAAATAGTCAGATTTTAATAAAAGATTACCAAAACAAACCAGGTTTTTTTTATTAACCTGCACTGAAAAATTGTTCACCTTAAAAAAAATGAACAATGTGCGCTAGCAAAATAAACATTGTAAATTTTGATTTCATGTGGACTTTAAGCATAAACAGATCATCACAGTTTGTTTTTTGCCCCTTACCCAAATTTTGCCAAGCATGTAAACGCATTAATCTGCTTTTTGTTGTTTTATTGAGATGCATTTTGAGTAGAAGTGGTAGAATCAAAATGGTGCATCATTTATGACAGAAATGCTGATAATTGGCTGATAATAATCTTAAGATTTACACTGACATGTTGCAATAGTCTTCTTCACTTTTTAATGATTTAACATGACAACAGACAAAACAAATGAAATACTCTGAATTCATTCATTCATTTTCTTTTCGGCTTAGTCCCTTTATTAATCTGGGGTCGCCACAGCGGAATGAACCGCCCACTTATCCAGCATATGTTTTACGCAGCGGATGCCCTTCCAGCTGCAACCCATCACTGGGAAACACACTCATTCACACACATATACTACAGACAATTTAGCCTACCCAATTCACCTATACCACATGTTTTTTTGGACTGTGGGGGAAACCGGAGCACCCGGAGGAAACCCACGCGAACACGGGGAGAACATGCAAACTCCACACAGAAACACCAACTGACCCAGCCGAGGCTCGAACCAGCGACCTTCTTGCTGTGAGGCGAACGTGCTACCCACTGCGCCACCGTGACGCCCATACTCTGAATTCTATATGCAAATTATGATGTTATTATGAAAAGACTTGACTTGTTATAAGAGTCTTGTAGAATTGTGAGGTTGTTGGTTTACATGTAAACTGGGATAATGGGTAATTTAAGTATGTGAGATTTTGTGAGTTATCAGCATATTGACAGTGCACGTATATAAACATGCACATATTGATGATCTCCCCTAAACCTTCAGTCTGCAGTGCTACATGTTGTAAGGGAATCTTCAAACTGCTCTCACAGCAGTGTGATTGTGAATCATTGGGCCTGTCGGATGTGTTAAGCTAAGAGGGGAGGCAGCTGCTTTATAAGGGGCAAAATTAACACTCGACAAGTGGCACATGCGAGTCAGAATTATCTTTGGTGAGCAAACTAAATAGTTACTAACCATTTGGCTGGTAAATTCTTTAGGAACAGCAACATTGAATAAATAATCTATCAGTTTTATTTATAAAATTGGGTCCGACTTTATATTAAGTGACCTTAACTACTATGTACTTGCATCCAAAAATAAATACAATGTATTTAATGTGTTCATAATGCATTTCAGAACACATGTGGTGCTCTTGGGGTAGGATAGGGGTAGGGTTAGGGACAAGTTTGGTGGTATGTGTGGGTTTAGGGATGGGATAAGGTGAAAGAGATGGGTCAACAGTGTAATTATAAATGTAATTACAGAAATTTATTACAGATGTAATTACATGCAGGTATTTAATCAATCAAAAATTACATTATAAAAACACAATAAGTACATTGTAACAAATTATTAATTTCTCTTTAAGTACATATTAGTTAAGGCCACTCAATATAAAGTGGGACCTATAATTGTTTTAATTATAATTAATTAATTAATTATAATTAATTAATTAATAGTTTATTAATTATAATTTATTTAATTATTATATTATACATTATATTCTAATGTTAATCATATTATAATATAAATAATAGTTTATATTTTAATATAATAAATTATTCATGTATAAATAAATTGATGATTTTTATTATAAAGTGTAGTATTATATTTATAGTTTTTATATTAGTATCAGGACTATAAAAAAGCATAAATTTGTTTATTAATAACAATTATTTATTTTTTAAATACATTTTGATAATCAATTATATTCATATATAAATTAATATTTAAATAATAGTTAACTTATACTAGACCTTTGATAGCACACATAGAATTTAATTTAAACATCGTATGCAATTTAATTGACATGTTTTAAAATGTTTGCATGTAGCTCATTTAATTAAATTTTTTAATCACATTTTTTATCACATAATTGTTTTATCAAAAGAAATGAATCAGACTGATTAATTTTAAACAACTCAAGAAATGTTAGTAGTGCTCCTACAGATATCCATCTGTACGACATTACTCATAAAAACAGAAGATCATGAACACTAATGTGACTGTAAGGTATTTTTGGCAGTAAACGTGGTACTGGCCTGTTAATGAGAGCGAGGCCAGCTCAAGGCTGCAGTGTGGCCATGACCCAGAAGCCCTCTGTCCTCCACTACTGAGTGTATAAATGTAGCAGAAACAGCACTATCACAACTTATTATTCCATTTAGAAACAACACCATATGATGGAATAAAAAATCATTACATCTATATGGGAAGTCATCATAAAACATGAAAACCCAAAGTGTGTGCGTGAATGTGTGCGTATAAGTGTGTGTCTGTGCATGTGTATGTGCGCACGTGTATGTCCTGAATATGCACCCACAGCACATCGACATTCCCTTTAAGGCTCATTAAATTCTCTCCAGTAAAGAATTCGATTTACTTGAGCATGGTTCTGCTCTAGTTTATGTACAGACTAAACTATATCTAGTCTAGTTTTCTCTTTGTCCTCCTTCTTCTCAACTTAGCATATATCATCGTGTCAATTTGTGTATTTTAAATAAGGTCTTTCTATTTTTTAGTTGCATATACAGTTGAAGTCAGAATTATTAGCCCTCCTGAAATATTATCCCCATGTATATTTTTTCCCAAATTTCTGTTTAACGGAAAGAAGTTTTTTTTAGCACATTTGTAAACATAATAGTTTTAATAACTAATTTCTAATAACTGATTTCTTTTATCTTTGCCATGATGATTTTACTAGATATCTTTCAAGATACTAGTATTCAGCTTAAAGTGCAATTTAAAGGCTTAACTGGGTTAATTAGGCACATCATTGTATAACGATGGTTTGTTCTGTAGACAGTCGAAAAAAAATATTGCTTAAGCAGGCTAATAATATTGACCTTAAAATGTTTTTTTTATTTTTATTAAACACTGCTTTCATTCTAGCCGAAACAAAACAAATAAGACTTTCTCCAGAAGACAAAATATTATAAGAAATACTGTGAAAAATTCCTTGTTCTGTTGAACATAATTTGCTAAATATTTGAAAAAGAATAAAGAAATCACAGGAGGGCTAATAATTTTGACTTCAATTATATATGTATGCACTGTACATGGGGTACAGTATACAGGAAAAACCTAATGATTTTTTTAGACCAGAGATATTAAGAAATATATGTATTAAAAAATAATGAAATACATTTGCTAGTGTCTAAAAAGGTTTTTCTTGTGTGCAACGAGGCTTGTTTTATGTTTGCATTTGTACTGTTAATTGATTTGCTATCCATCACTCATGTGCTGTCCTCTTCTTGCTGTGTTCTAGCTGGACCTGATCACAGATCTGCTGGGGACGCCATCTCTGGAGGCCATGAGGACAGCCTGTGAGGGGGCCAGAGCTCACATTCTCAGAGGACCACACAAACAGGTCAGTCCCTCATCCAATCTCCCAAAAACAGGCACACAGTGTCCAAAATCCAGCCGAGCAGCATCCTGAAACCCAATGACTCATTAGTGCATTATATGCTTAAAACAGAAATACCAGGGATGAATGATATATCAGTTATCAGGTGGCATTAGGTATTAAACATGTATTTGTATTTTTTCTTTTTTATAAGAAACAAAAAGTTAACTATTTTATTTATCTTTTATTTATTTTAATTTTTTTATTATAATTTAAATTTATTTCTTAAACCCTCAAATGTGATATAAATGTTCTGTCAGTAACTCAGATATTACTTTATGTTATTAACATAAAAATATGTTTACATATAGCCTTTAAAACAATTTATTTTAGTGTTTTTAATTACAAAATTATTATTTTAAAATATTATACACTTTTAAAATCTGCCATTTATCAGTTATTGGCAAAAACATAATTGTAAAAAAATTTAGAAATATTTTTTAATCTGGTTATTTATAATATATAAAAAACATATGTTATGTAACATGTTTTGATTGCATTCCTTTTGTTTTTTTAACGTTATATCAACCATTTCTTGGTTATTGGCCATAACTAAATTATGAAAATAATGATCAGCTCATCTATGGTGTGTTAAAGTGTTAAATTACTTTCTCTTCTCCCAATTTATAGTGCAGAAACACTGTGGTGTAACTGTCTGTAACTGTCTGACCCGTGATGGACAGAAAGTGTGTTCAGGAAAAGGACTTTCCATGCACTTCTACTGTTTAGACCAACCAAACAATTTTTTCTATGCCCGAACCAACCCAAACTTTACCCTCTGTGTGCATTTTGCACTTTCAGATAAACATCATTTAGTATTTTTTTTCCATTGTACATTGTGAACAATCTCAGTTTTTACTATCATTGTAGGGAAATGTGTTCTCAACAATGTAGCATAAACAAATACACAAACACACACTTACAGATATGCACCTGCTAAAGCAGAGAAAGTCTTTAGCATTGAGGCGTATATGTGAAGAGCACTTGTTTCTCTGTTCAGCATTTAGCAGCTCCACACACAAGCACACACACTCATGCTGACATTTGGCTGACCTTGTCACTGGACGCCTCCTCCTGTGTGCTCGACTGGCCCTCGAGCGGGACGTTTTCATCATGTTGATCTGCTGAGCTTCTCTTACATCTAACAGACATTGGACACGGGGGTCTCGGGTGGTTCTGGGGGTATTTTGATGACACCATGCATATGTCTTAATGAGTTTCTTTCTTCTTTACTCACCACTTGAGGGTGCGTAAATGTTGAAATTATGTAAACTGTCCCTTTAACTTAAAAGAAAGGAACAAATGCTATTTGTTAAAAAGCCAACACTACTTGTAAGAAACAGTATACTTTTGCAGCCTACATTTTTGCTGAATGTAAAATACATTGCTCTGGGTGTGTTTCATTGCACGTTTCAGGTGACAAATCCACTAGAGGATGTTGTCTACATTTTTACAAATGTGAAATATGTTACTTAAGGCACGTTTTATCATATTTGAAAAACACATCCTTCTTGTGCATGTCCACGTTATCGCAGAGCTTGTCGTACACCTTCACCAAGCGAACCACTGACCTAAACCCAACCAATAGTATTTTTTTTTAAGCAAACGTAAGAGAAAAGTGCACCGCGACCACATAGTTTTACCTTGATTTTACATTGCTTTTATCTCTCTTGTGAAACTGTGTGCACTAGAAGTACAACACTGTACAAAGTAAGCTACTGAGAAAACTGACCACACGGAAGAGTTGTCCATATGGAGGCAAATGTATTCGATTACAAATTATGGACATCGTTAAGATGTTTTGTGATATTTATTTGGTCTTGTGCAAAAAGTTGCACAAAAATCATCTTTTATTTATTAATAATATGTCCCTGCGGTGGCACGGTGGCTCAATGGTTAACTGTCATCTCACAGCAAGAAGGTCACTGGTTCGAGCCCCGCTAGGCCAGTTGGCATTTCTGTGTGGAGTTTGCATGTTCTCCCAGTGTTTGCATGGGTTTCCTCCAGGTGCTCCGGTTTCCCCCACAGTTCAAAGACATGCACTATAGGTGAATTGAATAAATTAAATTGGAAATGCATAGAGTTTGTTCAGACTCTAAATATGACTGCTTTTCCAAGCTCTCTCTCAAAATGCAGGTTTGAGTCCTGAAATCACGTTTTTTAGTGTATGAACACTACCTCTGGAACCAGTTTTGATTTCTTCATCGATAGCCAGCACTTGATGATGGAGTAAGATTGGAGAAGCCGAGGCACTAAAGAGCATTTTTCCGTCAGTTTGAGTTCAGAGTCTTAATAACTGGTGAATGTGGCGCACCAGACCTGCACCTCCACTTTTATGAAGGTGAAGTGCTGATCGAGAAGGCTTTTGAGTGAAAAAAAGACAGCAGTGAGAGGAACGTGTCTCCAGAGAGTCTGCCAGAGGAACTTCAAGAGGCATTTCAGGCTAGTTCTCAACAGCAGTGTTTGGAGATGTGGTTTGCTTTAATGGCCCAGGATTTGGCTGAGTGGAAGAAAGAGACGAGGGCTAAAAAGAGGTCTAACTCTTAAGACCAGCTCCACGCTTCCACAGGGGACCTCATTACTTCTATTAATTTTGCAAGGCTCTTACCGTTTCTAGAAGGAGAGGAAGCTTTTAGCCTCGGTTGGAGTTGGAGGATGTAAAGAGACTTTACCTTGGATGTTGTTTATAGAGGGAGAGGATTGAAAGCAAGTGGTTGTGATGTAAAAGCATCACATGTGCTTTGTTTTGGATGCTGGTGTGTGTGTTTGTGGATTCTTAACTTGTTTATTTAGCAAGAGCTCTTCAGGCAACCAACTTTAACAGGCCAGATTAGTTGATCTAGGAAATATTGTTAGGGAGTGCCTTTTTGTAATACATATTTATGATGAACTAGATCTCTTTAATGTGTAATTATGGGATATGTAGGCCCACACGGAATCTGAACTCACAGAAATCCACCATTTTTTAATATTTTTTAGCCCTTCATTGAGTATTTATTTACTTATGTAAATGTTTGTAATATATATATATATATATATATATATATTCAGTTTTTATATTAAAGTAATGTTATTGAATATGCAAAAGTTTATAAGCAAAATACAGTTTGTAAAGATGTATTTGTTTACCAAACAAATGGTTCTCATAATCATTCTGCCTAAATCCACATATATATATTTTTATAAAATTCTTCACAGAAATAGAAAGAAATATCCACAGATTTTTTCTGGCCTTGGTGATACTGTATGTAACTAATAGTTTAATTGGTCTATTAAATTAAATTAGTTTATAAATTTCTAGAATAATTGTAGATTTTTGCCTAAAACCAACAGGTATTTACAATATTATCAAATCATATATAAATCAAAAAATAATGTATTGACTCATCTTAAATAATAACAACAAGAATACTACTATTACTACTACTACTACTATTGCTAATAATAATAATAACTTATCCAGTATATGTTTTACGCAGCGGATGCCCTTCCAGCTGCAGCCCAGAACTGGGAAACACCCATACACTCTTGCATTCACACACATACACTATATGGCCAATTTACCTTATTCAATTCACCTATAGCGTATGTCTTTGGACTGTGGGGGAAACCAGAGCACCCGGAGGAAACCCATGCAAACACAGGGAGAACATGCAAACTCCACACAGAAATGCCAACTGGCACAGCCGAGGCTCGAACCAGCGACCTTCTTGCTGTGAGGAGATTGTGCTACCCACTGCACCACCGTGCCGCCCGTATAATCATAATTATTAACATAGCTATTTTTTTTTTTTTATACCGTACAGTACTAAAATATACTTATTTAATTTTAAAATGAAATTAAAAACTAAAATATGAAATTAACTATAATTTATCATGTTAATAGACAGACATATCATGTCAGTGAACAGTACAGCTCTGGCTGTGCTGTATGTTTATTTTTGTGTGCCACACAATAGAAACGCATGTTATCATTTCAGACTGCAAACGCCTAGCTAGAACAAACATTTAGGCCAAAAAACTGTCCATTAAAGCTGTACTCTGGTCAGTTGCGTCCCCTGAAGAGCTGCTGTGTGTGTAAAAAGCCAGCAGGAGCTCTTGGAAACAGATGTATGCTCAAATCCATGCTGATTTTTCCACCATGGCAGAGAGGCAACATTATCAGATCAGATTTCTCACCCAGCAACACACAGACATACTGTACACACACACACATACACTCAGGTCAGAAAGTGATGATTCTATTGCTTACAGCAAAGAAGTGTGTGTGTTTTCCACTGGCTTCAGGGGGTCTTTCATGCTGACTGTGAGCAGATGTGGTTCCTCTCACGTCACCAGGGGCCCAGAGCCTGACATCGGGCCCCAGATTCAACTCCATGCCACCTGCGAACAGATGGCGCACGTTTTATTTTCCCCTCGACAACGCCACGTAATAACTGGTGTTGGGTTATTGAAAGAGGCACAAGGGGTTTAGTAAATTTATGCTATTCAGCTGATGAATCATTGATATTACCTGCGCAATAAATAAACACCGCAGGACATCCGATGGAAAAAGTACACTGGACAAAAAAAACAAACATTTATTTATTTCTCAGGTCTTATTTAACTATTCAAAAGTGAAAAAAGTAGCGTCACAAGACAAAATACTTGCTGTCTACAATGTTGTTTTGTGTAGTAAAAAAGCTAAAGAAATATGAAGGGTAGTTGAGTATGGATGTATGTTCATGTGCACAGTATCATAAGATTATTATTAATACTCTCATTCATATTAATACATAAAAAACAATATTTTGAAAGTGTAGAACTTTGTATTTATAAATTATTGAACAGTCAACAATCATATATATGTGTGTGTGCGTGTGCGTGTGTGTGTGTGTATTTTGACTAGAATTAATAATATTTTATTTGCTAATTTTACTTTTTTGCATAGCAAGTTCATGATATGCAAAATTTATATTTTAAATAAAGTTACATTTAAATGTATATTTTAAATGAAGTTAAATTTATATTTTATTACAAATTTTATTATTTAAAAAAAATAATTATTGAAATTAAAATGTATTTTAATACCTAATAATACCTTTATAAATTGAAAGGAAACTATTGTTTAATTATACATTATATATTTTAGAATATTTAATTTATTAAACAAATACTGTACATACAAAAATATTTAAATAAAATTATGTTTAACACAGCATAGGATGGAGCTTTACGTTTCTCTAAATTTCAAATAAAATGCTTGTCAAATATTAATATTCCTAGTCTTCTTATGTCATAAATATTAATAAGGATATTATTATATTATACTGAAGATGTTACTTTAATATTGCACTCATAAATGGAAGGGAACATTTATATGTTGTAGTCCTCATTAGAAAGTCTCTGTCTGTAGTTTTCCTTTTCCTGTCGAATAATCTGAAGCTCGACTTGCTTAACAGACACATTGTTTTGACAACATGCTGACACTTTTACAGCTCCCAAATTAGATTTTAAAAGACCAGTCATTAATGTGTTCATCTTGATGTTGGCATTAACGTGTGAGGTCTCAGACACATATTTTACGCCCCGTCCCGCTCCTGCGCTATAAATAGAGCAGATCTGATTTGGGCTGTTTTGAAAGGAGATCCTTCAGGGGCTTTAGGGATCTTCATCCTCACTGTATCAGCCTGAACACTTAGCTAGATTAGTTTGGGTTCTGAGAGTATCCGAGAGATACAGTGTTTAGCCACGTCTCTATTCTCGCTCGCAAACCGGCGCTAAGTGCTACTATTTCTACTGAAACCGGAAACAACTGTGCTTTTACACAGGAAGACTGTTTAAAGAGGTTCACGAGTTTCACCCCTGCGTCAGTGTTACTCAATCTAAGAGCCAGTCTGCTTTAAAAACAACACACTTCTTTTCAGGGTTTTTTTACTCTGTATTTTTCTCACAATGGATCTCATTCAGTCACATTTTAGTGCAAGTATTTTAACTTAATGTGCACAGAATATAAACTAGCACAACTACAATAGGTGTGTCATGGCATAGTGGTGCTCTGAGTACTGTAACATTGACACAAGCCACAATATTTTATAAGTCAGAATTATTAGCCCTACTATGAAATTCTTTATATATATATATTTCCCAAGTGAAAACAAAAACAAGATTTTCATTTGTTCTCTTTTCGGCTTAGTCCCTTTATTAATCTGGGGTCGCCACAGCGGAATGAACCCCCAACCTATCCAGCATATGTTCTATGCAGCAGATGCCCTTCCAGCTGCAGCCCATCACTGGGAAACACCCATACACTCTCATTCACACACATACACCACGGACAATTTAGCTTACCCAATTCACCTATACCGCATGTCTTTGGACTGTGGGGGAAACCGGAGCACCCGGAGGAAACCCACGCCAACATGGGGAGAACATGCAAACTCCACACAGAAATGCCAACTGACCCAGCCGAGGCTTGAACCAGTGACCTTCTTGCTGTGAGGCGACAGCACCCACTGCGCCGCCCGAAGACAAGATTTTTCAACACATAATAGTTTTAATAATTCATTTTTAATATTATATAATATTAATATTATATAATATTTAATATAACTAATTTTTATACTAATATTTGAATACTAGTATTCCGTTTAGAGTTCAATTTAAAGGCTTAACTAGGTTAATTAGGTTAGATAGGCAAGTTAGGTTAATTAGGCAATTCATTGGATAAAAGTGGTTTGTTCTGTTCCAGTCAATCAATAAAAAATTAAGCAGGCTAATAATATTGACCTTAGCAATTTTTTGTTTAAACATTTTTTTTATTCCACCCAAACAAAAATTAATACAACTCTTCCCTGAAGAAAATTATAGTAGGAAATACTGTGAAACGTTTCTGTTAATCCTCACCTTGAAAATATTTGAAAAAGAGCTAATAATTTTGTCTTCAACGATATCTCATATTAAAGTTTCCCTTAATATCAAAATTAATGTTTTTTTTTTTTTTTTTTTTTTTGTATCAGCACTTTAAATTTCTCTATCAGCTAGTGCGCTTTATCTAAACTACTGGCTAAATTCTACTCTGCAGAGCCTTTTGCTTTCTTCTGCTGATTAGAGCTTTGGTGACTTCAGACTGTGGGCTTTCAAAGTCCAAATTCTCTTAAGTGAAGTTTATTTATAAACTAATTTCGAGAGGAGCACGTGATTATGATTGAACACGGCTGGTCACGCATTAACCAACGCCTGATTCTCCAATCAGATGATTCCCAACGCATTATAAATAACCAGAGTTCTCCACTACAGTTATCTTCACCTTGAAGAATCCCCCCTTCCACCCCTACTCCTCCACCACGGTGGCCCAGTGGTTAGCACTGTCCCCTCACAGCAAGGATGTCACTGGTCCAAACACTGAACAGGCCAGCTGTCGTTTCTGTGCGGAGTTTGCATGTTCTTCCCGTGGCCGCGTGGGTTTTCCCCGGGTTCTCCGGTTTCCTCCCACAGTCCAAAAAACATGTGTCATAGGTGAATTGACCCATCTAAATTAACACTTAGTCGAACGCTTAACCAGCAGTTTTTCTCTACACAGCAAATTTATCTGTCATTAACTCTAACCAAGGGGGGGGAGTTCTCGAGACCTACCTGAGCTCAAACTCCCCTCTCGCCCTGCAAACGGGAGGGAGCCCCGGGCTCAAGGATCTTATGAGCTCAGGGCTCTCTCCCGGGACAGCATGCCAAATTCGCTTTATAATCAATCATCAGCTAAGTGTGAACTCTTAAAATGGGCTTGAAGTGACAATGTAACAATTAAATATTATGGAAATCACAGATTAGATACAATCATTTCCTCTTACTTTAACTGAAAGCTTCATCCCTTTGGCCTTCATCTGCACAACCTGCTGGCATAGGGTTACAGTCATTTTCGAACAGCCCACCATCTTACAAACACAATGAAAATGAGAAAGCTAGACTGTCAGGTAAATAGTGTTTGTCAGATACAGTAATTAAGGAAATTACCACCAGGACAGATTAACACCAATAACTGGGAAGCCTCTGAAAGTATCATCTAATTTTGATCAGTGTTGTTTTTCAAATATCTTCTTCAAGTATTCCAATGCTGAGCTTCAGAATTCATAGAGCTTGTCAAGTTCACTTCAAATAGGACTAAGCAATGGACCCTTTTCACATTTCTGGGTTTCTCAGTAGTGGAAGTCATCATAGTTGGGTAAACATAGAGTGCAGTGAATGGGAGAGTACAACAAATAATGTTTTTGCAATCCTATTTGCTGAAATAATTAAAGAAAAACTCCACCATGCTGTTATCAAAACTTTAAGAAAAAGGAAAAAAAAAAAGATTAACGGCAGCCAGAAGAGAGAACAAATTTACTGTCCTGCCCTATAGACACTGCATTAGAAACCCCTCGCAAAACCAGTAATTCATTTTTTTTTAATTTGATGCAAAGATTATATAATACATACATAAATACATATAAATGTTCATTCGTTTTTAAAAAAAAAATGTAAATATGAAAAACTTTCAAGAATTTAAGATGCTGATGACCGTTAAACGCGTCATAACAGTCTTGTGAAAAAGGTCAATTGACTTCGAAATTTAGGGGGGGAAAAAATCTCATTTGAATCTCCACTGTGATTAAAATACATAGCAAAACATGATAATAATGCTAAAACAATAATAATGCTGCAACTATGAGATTCCAGTGAAAAGCCTCAGTCTTGTGGTGATTGAGAGCAAATCTCTGGTACAGAAGGCCGTCTGTTAGCTTCTCTCTGGAATCACTGTTGTCTCTGTCAGCGTTCACTCGGTTAATGGCCTTCTCCTATATCAGCTCTCCCTCCCCCTCTCGTGCCCGTAGGAAACGTGCCCTGCTTTTTTTTTTAGCGTGTTAACTGCAAAAATAAACAAACAGACAAGTCCTATCCACCTGTCTGTCCTCGCTTGGCCCTGTCCCAGGTGCAGGTCTGCTCTCCTGAAGGCCTTTGTGTTGTTGTGCTGCCAGGATGATCAATGGCTTGTTTGTGGTAGTGTGGAGAGATGAGATGTAGCCTGGACCACACAGCCGCAGAAAGAGAGAGAGAGAGAGAGAGAGAGCTGAAACCTGCACCTGTTGATGGGGCTGCTGGGGTTTCTGCTGGGCCAGAGGGGCAGACGGGCGTCACGTGGACTTCGCTTCATAGGAAGCTGAAGCTCGTTTCTCAGGCTTCTCATGACATGCACCTCCTCCTTTTTCTTGTTCTTTCAGCCAGCTTGTGTCACTGATAAAGAAAAGGAAGAGGAAAAACAGAGCTTCTGTGTGGTTTTTAGCTTGAAGTGACACTCTGATGATTTTGCTAAGCGTGGTGGAAAGAGTACTGAAAATTCATACTCAAGTAAAAGTACCATTATTTGCCCAAAAATGTAGTGCAAGTAGAGTAAAAGTATCTGTTGTAAATGTTACTTGAAGTATGAGTTAAAAGTAGCCCTTTTGAAAGTACTCAAGAGTAGTGTATTACTGTGAAAGGTTCATGTGTTTACATGCAGTTTGTTTGTGTGTGTGAAAACGTAACATTCTGTAGGGAATTTAGTTATTGTTTAAGGCCATTTGGTGATTTCAGTAAACATCTTTCATCTTCTCATCAGTGACATGTAGTCTAAACAGTCTCAGGGTCATGCATGTAAAAATTTTGGTCATCTTCTTGGACACTTTCCAGACATGTCTTGAAATTGTTCATTATGATGCGAATTTATTTATTTATTTATTTTTATTTTTTGCGATTTGATTCTACTGGAATCATAGGACTGAATTTTCTACTTTAGCCAATCCCCATAGACTAGTGACTGCAGGTTGAAGGAAAATAGTGGAATAAAAGTACCGATACGGCAATAAAAATGTACTTGTGGTGAGGGGGCGGGGCCGAGAGCCGTGGGAACGGGATGAGGCCGGCGCGTAAGTGGATACACCTGTGGCGCACACCGGCCTCGAATCCCACGGAAGGAGCTCTGGACTATAAGAGGAGGAACGATGGCAGAGGAAGCTGAGAGAGGTCCAGGCCTGGACACTGGACACCTGGACACACATGTTTTACTTTTACTTTCAGTTTGACGGCAGTTTCCGTGAGGAGCTGCCGTCCCTTTTATTAATAAATTACTTTTTAAGTTTCGTCGGTTCTCCGCCTCCTTCTTCCCGATGGCCAGGCGGCCATCAAACATTATTACAGTACTCAAGGGAAAGTAAAAGTACACATTTTTAAAACTACTTAGTAAATTACAATTCCTGAGGGAAAACTACTCAATTACAGTAATTTGAGTATTTGTAATTTGTTACTTTAGACCACTGGGGGAAATACGAAGATAATAATTGTAATGTCATAGATCTGTTTGACATTTTGTTACTCTTTTGGAAAAAAGTATAAGACATTTTAGGAATAAAATAAATATGATTTCAAAGCAACTGTAGTAATGGAGACTTGAATGCAGTTTTGCAGAGAGAGAAAGAGAGATATGTGAATTAGTCAGTGGTGGATAGAGTACTGAAAAATCATACTCAAGTAAAATTATCATTACTTGTCAAAAAAAAATTTGTGTAAGTAGAGTCAAAGAATCTATTCTAAATACTACTCCAAGTATGAGTTAAAAGTAGCTCACCTAAGAGTACTCAAGAGTAGTGACACGTGTCCTAACAACACAAGCAGTTTGTCTGTCTGCATCAAATGCGATGCAACATGCCAGAATCATTTAAATACCAGCCACTCCACTCCCAACGGAATGGTAAAGGCTTTTAATCTAATTAATACATATTAAACCACTTTAACATTTTTAATAGGCTACTGAGTGACTGATGTTGGTTTGCACTAAGTCACAGTTCAGACTTTCATTTTCAAACCGTCTGATTTTATTTTTAAGATCTGAGGTGAACTATCTACCGCTGCTTTCATTGGTAAGGGCAAAAAAATGTGTTTAAACTCATATTGTTAGAATTTAACACTGAATAAAGCACATAATCAGTACCTGAGGGGATCATTGTCGCATAAATAGAAATTTTACCTTTTATTGTATCATGGACATGGTGTTAGCCTGTGAAAATTATTATATCTTATACCTTGCATACCTGCCGTTGCAAACCAAGCTTGTTCAGCACTTATAAAGTACATGCAATTTGTAAATGTTTTTAAAAATGAAACATTCTGTAGTGCAGTTTTAGGCCATTTGGCGATTTCAGTCATCATACAGTAGGCTTCCTTCATCTCATCAGTGACATGTAGTCTAAACATCTCATGGTCGTTGGGTGTATCAATTTTGCATCTTCTTGGACACTTTTAATGCTTCCACACTGGACATGCTTGCTGCATTTATAAAGCACTTTGAGGTTGGTCGGTCTGCCTGCTGTGTTTTTTTTTTAATGCACAATATTATTGGACGGTATTCAATGGCCATGAAGTATAAGCATATCAACTGGCTCCAGGTGTCAATTTTCTTTTTCAATTTTCTTAAGGCATCTTATGATACTGTGCACATGAACATACATACATGTCTCATCTACCCTTCATATTTCTTACGCTTTTTTACTTCACAAAACAAATTCGACTAATGAGCAACATTTTCTTTCAGTTTGAACAAGTACATTGCTGGTCATCCCTAATCTGTTGAAGCACAAATTATAAGTACTCTGTTTTAAAAACAGTCTTTTTTTTTTTCCAGTTAAACACTAAGGCTCAAATCACTGCTCAGAAAAAGTGCGCAGTCTGATTCACAGGCCTGTCCGGGACTCACATTACTGAATTTGCTTGGTCCATTTCTCCCACTGTCAGAAATGTGCGGGCGGATCATGAGCTCCTGCATGAGATGACTGAAAGCCTGGCTTGATGATGTCATGTGTCAAGCTCCTGACTCATCATTTGTCTAATTGAGCTTTGAATCATGGGACAGGGAGAGGCCCAGTCTGAAGCCACATTCCCCCATAATCCTTAGCTAATACTGCCTAATACTGCAGCACACGATCACACCACCGCACAGAGGCCTCCATCATACACACTCACCATCAGATACTGCCAACTACTCACCCAAAACTTGCCCACTGTGGGTTCTTAATCACATACGCTCACGCAACCTCGCAGTGTTAGTACATCGCTGCACCCTGTGTGTTTTCTTGAGTCATAAAACACAGGCATAGTTTCGGTTGGGCCCACACAGATTGTGACCCGCTGATTTCAGACGCCCAGCATTTGATCATGTTTCAGTTTTGTCAGAGGAGGCTGGCGTTTGGCACATGTGCGCCGACACAAATATAGAGCAGGTTCTTTTTAGTGTGTCAGAAACAAATAACACAGTTGATGTAATCCAATTCTAGAATAAATGTTTTTTTATAAGATGCTTCTTTTTTAGTGAATCGGTAGTGTGCAGTGCAGCTAATGTGCACTGATTAGCAAAATTACATGCATGCTTTAGGTTTTGAATGAAAGAAAGCATTGCTTTTTACTCCAGTTAATGCTGTTTTACATCAAGAGTGAATTCATTGAAAGTGGTGGTAAAGATTTATACTTTTCAACCAAATGTGAACATTCTGTTATTAATTACTCACCCTCATGTTGTTTCAAATCCTGAGAACTTTGAAACACAAATTAAGATATTTTAGTTGAAATCCCAGAGCTCTCTCTTCCCCTATAGACAGTAAGGGTCCCGAGATGTTCAGAACAGGTACCAAAAATATTTCAACTTGACTTTCCACTTGACTTAATAATGCACCGCTCCAAGAACACTTGTGTGCCACAAAATGAAAAATGATTTTTTTCGCCCATGTCTTCCGCATCAGATCAATGTGCGCTTTTACTACATTATATATATTGCTTGTATGTTGTGCTGCTGACTCTAATGATAATACATCATACTGCCTGTAGTAAATGGGAACCCTGATGACCTGACCAGAAAGAAAAAACAAAGGTGAACAAGGTTTTTTGTTTTTACATTTTTGCTGCACAAATTGTTCTTGGAGTTTCGTATGATTTACAGCTGAACCACTGAAGTCACATGGAATGTTTTGACAATGTTTTTGGTTCCTTTCTTGACTTTGATTAACACTGTGGTCACTTTTATAAAACTTTGCATAGAAACCTGCCTAAAAGTGAACGTATGGCAGAATAAAATTGAATTTATTTATTAATGATTATAGATCTTATGATGATTTAAAGTGGTTCAATTAAATCAATATTTAAGTTAAATATCATTACTTAGTATTTACTTACAGCTGCGCACATTCCCCCATCAAGGTTGTTTTTATAAATCACAAATTGTAAGTTTTAAGTGGCGTTTTGTGTTTCCACCTCATTTTGTGCGTACCCCACATTTATAAATGAGACCCCTGGACTGTAGTTGTTATGGAGGAGAAAAGGGGTCTTGGATTTCATGTAAAATATGTTTATTTATGTTCTGAAGATGAATGAATGTCTTAGGGGTTTGGAACGACATGAGTGTGAGTAATTAATAATTACTCATAACATAAGTAATTAAATAACAATAACAATATATAATAATATAAATAACAATTTTAATTTTTTTCTGTGACAGACTAATATACGTTTCAGTGAACTTAAGAAATTTGAATAAAATAATACAGATTTAGTTTATTTTAGTTTAATTTATTTATATATATATATTTTTAAATCAAGTTAGTTTTGCATCAAATACATTGTGATCTGCTAGCATCAGCACATTTTTTTACTTTGACAAGTTATTTGTGGAAAGATTTAACTAAGCTTTTCACAAACCAATGAGAACATGCAACTATCATGAGGAGTTATAGCAATAGTGCACAGGCCTTGCCCAAATCCTGGCTGACAGACTTGAAAATTACCCTTGTTGACAAATAAATGATTCAAGTACTTATTTCCTACATTTTCATATGCTACACCTGAAACGGCACGTTACTTTACAGAAATGTTAATATTTATCAAATCTCCAATCTCGATCTCTCCAATATGTTGGGTTTGCAGAGCATTCACAGCATTTATGAACCATACACCCCTGCTGAGATGTTGCCCACTTTCAAATCCGTATGATATTCTGGTCCCTACTGTAGATATGAGTCAGAAGCTTCCTTCAATGAACGTCTGATTGCTTCAAGTTAATCGCACACCTCGCTTCCGCCGGGCTTCGAAAGCATTTATTCCTCCTTTCCCATCCTCTTCCTCCATCTCTCACCTTCACCTCCATCAGCTGTACAGTCAGAACCTACAACACGTCATCCCGTTTTACAGGGTGAATCACCAGCCATAGTTCACATCTGCTCTCGGCTCAAAGAACCTAACCAGGGAAAACAAGCAATTACCGGTGGGCTTTTTTCAATCAACTCTTTGGCGAGCCGGCCGGGGGCCTGGGATGGGGGAAGGTGGGCGGAAGAGATAATTAGACACGGTTAAAAATATCCCAGCTCATTGTCTCCGCTGTCCCACATCCTCAGATAATGTGCAGCTATTGGCGCAAAGATCATGTGCTTCTGGGAGGAATGTTTTGCATGTTTTTAGCAGCTGAACGGCCAGCGAGGATCACGTGACAGAGCTTGACGTGCTCTTATTTGTTTGTTTTGGATAAAATGGATAAGGATTGTCCATCATTCGGATTCGTGTTTATTCTCTCATTTTACGCACTGTGTTTTTACATTTGTGTAATCACATTTGAAGTACAGTTGAAGTCAAAATTATTTGCCCTCCTGTGAATTTGTATTCTTTCAGATATTTCCCAAATGATGTTTAACAGATTAAGGAATTTTTCACAGTATTTCCTATAATATTTTTTCTTCTGGAGAAAGTCTTATTTGTTTTATTTCAGCTAGAATAAAAGCAGTTTAAAAATTTTTAAAAACATTTTAAGGTCAATATTATTAGCCCCTTTTTTGTTTTGATAGTCTACAGAACAAATCACTGTTATACAATGATTTGCCTAATTACCCTTACTTGCCTAATTAACCTAGTTAAGCCTTTAAATTGCACTTTAAGCTCAATACGCATCTTGAAAAAATATCTAGTAAAATATGATGTACTGTCATCATGGCAAGGATAAAAGAAATCAGTTATTAGAAATTGGGTATTAAAACTATTATGTTTAGAAATGTGTTGAAAAAAAAATCTTCATTCAGTTAGTGAAAAGGAGAAGATACTCTGATACTTACTTGTCATGCTGTTTTCTGTTTTTGCAGCCCTCACTTCCTGTCCTATATACCCTCTCCAGTCAAGCAACCCATGAGGCCGTTCACCTCCTCTGCAGGATGTTGGTCTTTGACCCAGTAAGTGTTCTTGATACTCTGTTATCATATTATATCTTGTATAAAAACATGATATTATTTTGACATATACATTTTGTAAAAAAAAAAAATAAATAAATAAAAAAAAAAATATATATATATATATATAATTTTTTTTTTTTTTTTTCACAGGGTCACAAATATAATATATGTGACCCTGGACCACACAAAACCAGTCTTATGTTGCATAATATGTTGGATATATTTTTTGGCAATAGAAGAAATATATTATATTGGTCAAAATTATAGATTTTCTTTTATGCCAAAAATCATTCAAATATTAAGAAACCAAATACTGTCCTATTCTAACAAAGAAAACATCAATGGAAAGCTTATTTGTTCAGCTTTCAGTTAAAGCAATATAAAGTTACAAAAACACTTATGACAGTTTTTTTTTTTTTTGGTCCAGTTTGACATATTTGATTATTATTCAAATCAGATTTACCACAGACATAATGTAATATTTATGTCATTTATATTAATTTCATTTAAATTAACATTTAAATGACGGATATGTATTTTAGTTTATAAAATATATTTTTTGTTTTCTAATACATGTGAACATATTATTTCTGATATAACTAAATAATACAATATTGTAATATTTTTCTAATATATTTTTATTTTATTAATAAATCATTTATTTTATATATATATATATATATATATA
>CAIGQV010019070.1:13022984-13121331 GCA_903798115.1 Danio jaintianensis | reverse complement strand
GTATATTTATGTTTTATTGTAAAACTTAAAGAACAATTTAAACTGAACAAATGTGTTCCCCAAAACAGTCGAAGCGGATCTCTGCGAAGGACGCCCTGGCGCACCCGTATCTGGATGAGGGGCGTCTGCGGTACCACACCTGCATGTGCAAATGCTGCTACACCACGTCCTCCGGCCGTGTTTACACCAGTGACTTTGAGCCCGTCACGAACCCCAAGTTTGACGACGGCTTTGAGAAGAACCTGACGTCAGTTCGGCAGGTCAAAGGTGAGCCACAATAATTTATTCAAGCATTTATGATGATTATAGTACACATTAGAGATGCACCGATTAACTGGCCAGAAATCAGTATTGTTTTAAGTTTTTTTTGCTCCAAACTAAAAATATTACATTCAGTTAAACAAATTTAGCAAACATAAACCATTCATTCACCATAAATCATTCATTCCAATTTCTTCATCGATTAAGTGATGTTTTCAACATTAAATTGATGGTACGGATAAGACAATTTAAACCTCTCTACTACATTAATTTGGTTTTATGTAGCATAATTTCACAAAGTTAAAGTCAAATCATTATGTTTTATGTGAAATGATACAATGTAATATATATATATATATATATACATACAGTTGAAGTCTAAATTATTTGCCCTCCTGTGCAATATTTATTAATTTTCAAATATTTCTCAACTGATATTTAACAGATTAAGGACATTTTCACAGTATCTCCTATAATATTTTTTCTTCTGGAGAAAGTATTATTTGGGTTTTTTTCAGCTAGGATAAAAGCAGTTTTAAATTTTTTTAAGGTCAATATTATTAGTCCCCTTAAGCAATATTCTTTTTGATTGTCTACTGAACAAACCACTGTTATATAATGACTTGCCTAATTACCCTAACTACCTTAGTTAACCTAATTAACCTAGTCAAGCCTTTAAATCGCACTTTAAGCTGAATACTAGTATCTTGAAAAATAACTAGTAAAATATGATGTACTGTCATCATGGCAAAGATAAAAGAAATCAGCTATTAGAAATTAGTTATTAAAACTATTATGTTTAGAAATGTGTTGAAAAAATCTTTCCGTTAAACAGAAATTGGGGAAAAATATAAAATGATTAAAATTTTAACTGGAGGGCTAATAATTCTGACTTCAACTGTATATATTTTGTATTATTTTGTTTAAAATTTTGAAACAAATCAGAATTGGCCAATGCATCACTAGTGTGCACAATATACAACATGTGAGCCAAACAAAGTCAGTCTATTAATTTAACCTTTGGTCCCGATTCACCCTCGCTTTGAAGACAATGTGTTCAAGAGCTAAAGGTCTTAATTGAATTGGAGCTATTTGAGAGCATGTGCCCGTCATGCCGTTGCGTGTTAATCAAGAGCCTCCTGCTGCTCCTGGTGTTTTTTGTGCCTTGTTTTCACCCTTCACTCGGGGCCCCTGGATCTGCGCTTGCCTTCCACTGTCAGCGGGTATTAGCGAGAGTCTGTCGCTAAAAGCAGGCTTACTGTGCTGTCGGCTCAAAATAACTGTGCCCTTCACCCTCCCTCCTCTTCCTCCGTCCTGTGTGTTTCCACTGAAGGATTAGTCAGTACGGATGGAGCCCAGTGCCTGGAGACTTTAAGCACTTTAGGGAAGGTAGGCGTGTTTGGATGGCGAGGGGAAGCCCTCTTGGATCCACACATGAGGAGTTTCCACATTTCCACTAGCTCGAGCTAGTTTTAAGCTTTAGAAGATCTTACAGATATCATAGTGCTGCAGAATCAACACTTGACCTGCTTCACTGCTAAAATAGACCTTGCCTTCTTTTATGATTTAGGATTTGCTCTGAAAAAATGTAATTATTGGAGTTTTAGATGAAAATCTGGGAGCAATGTGTCATATACTGTAGTGCCAACCACACATTGCTGTACTTGTTTTGATGACTTGAAGGATGGCTAGTTGTTGGTACATTAAATGTGCATTCAACAGGTTAACAGGTTCGGATTGTTTACCTGTTTATGTGGTTAATCTAAAATTTAAATCATGTCATCGTTTTCTCTACCTCATGTTATTCTAAACATTTTTTTTTTTAATATGAAGACTGAAATGTTTTACTTTCTGCATGAATCAGTGTTATTTTAATATCATGAAGATAGTTTTGGCATTTTTATTGATAGTTGTTTTTTGTTTTGTTTTGTTTTGTTTTTATTTAGTTTTTGTCATTTTGTGTTTATAATTTTATTTTAGTTTTAGATATTTAGGAACATTTTTTATGCATGGAAAATTCAAAACATTAAATTTTTTTTCCAAATAGGAAACAAACTGTTATTGTAAAGTGTTACCAATAATAACAGAATATTTCCAATTTGGAAAAAAAATTGAATGCTTTGAAAAAAATTAAGTTTATTTTTAATAAAAATAAACAATAACCCTATAATATATACTACTGTTACTGTATATGGTAGTGTACTGTGTGTACATATCAATATAAATACACTGGTTACACTTTACAATACAGACACATACTAAATGTATTTACTAACATGAACAAACAATGAACAATACATTTATTACTGTTTGGTTCATCTTTGTTAACCTTAACTAATTGTAACCACAGCGTTAATATTTTAGTAATACATTAATTATGGTTGAACTATGATTAATACTGCAGATGCTGTACAATCATTATTCATTGTTTGTTTATGTTAGTAAATGCATTTAGTATGTGTCCTGTATTGTAAAGTGTAAACAGTGTATTTAAATTAGTGTGTACACACAGTACACTACCATATACAGTAACAGTAGTATATATTTTAGGGTCATTGTTCATTTCATTCATATAATATTCATATAATTCATATAATAATATATTCATTTAGTCTCTATTTCAGAGGTCGCCACAGCGGAATGAACCGCCAACTATTTCAGCATATGTTTTACGCAGCGTATGCCCTTCCAGCCGCAACCCAGTACTGGGAAACACCCATACACACTCATTCACACACACACACACACACACACACACACACACATACACTACGGCCAATTTAGTTTATTCAATTCACCTATAGCGCATGTCTTTGAACTGTGGGGGAAACCAGAGCACCCGGAGGAAACCCACGCCAACACGGGGAGAACATGCAAACTCCACACAGAAATGCCAACTGGTCCAGTTGGGACTCAAAGCAGCGACCTTCTTGCTGTGAGGCAACAGTGCTAACCACTGAGCCACCATTGTTTATTTGAAGTTACAAAAAAAAGTTTTGTTTTTGTGAACTAAAATGATCCAAGCCATGATTACCCAGGATTGAATGTAACTTCTGCTGTTATTATTGTTTATTTCTCATCATCTCTCTGCTTTTTTCTCCATCACACAGAGATCATTCATCAGTTCATCCTGGAGCAGCAGAAGGGGAATCGGGTACCGCTCTGTATCAACCCCCAATCCGCTGCATTCAAAAGCTTTATCAGGTGAGGCTGCCCTCCTCTGAACTTCCCTTCTGCTTTAATGGGTAAAGCTCTTGTCTCCAGGTCAGGTTTCATGCTGGAAAAAATATGAGCATAATGAAAGTTAGGTCGATATGTGAGTCCACAGCCATTTTTGCATTGTGACATTATTTTCATCACAAAATGATTTAAGGCCATCCTGATTAGACAAAACAAACGTATGTCATGTAACAAAAATAATTACAATAATTACAAATAATGAGTGTTTTATAGAGGTGTACTTTATAATAAAAATAATATAAACTTAAAATTAAATAAGACCCAGGCAATTCTTTACAGATTTTATGATATTCACTCTCATGCCATACCATTTTCATTTACAAAAATGCTTAAGAATCTTTTTTACATCAAAGACAGTTTAATGTCCTTAATGGGAACAATTATTGCAAATGTTGGTGTTTTGACAAATCAAAACATTTTGATTTCCTCTTCCAGCTTATTTGCCAGTATCTCAACACTAGATGGAGACATCTCCTTATCCTTTACGCAGGATCTAACAATCCCCTCTTTCTTTCTTTCTTTCATTGTGTCATCAGCTCAACAGTAGCTCAGCCCTCTGAGATGCCTCCATCTCCTTTAGTTTGGGAGTAGCTGAGGACAACAGAGAAGATGGCGTTAATCACAGTGGCAGTGGACGTCCCTCCAGCAGCCCGTCCCGTCCTGCGCCCACCCTCGCCCCTCCGGACTACTGACCCCCAGGCATCCCCAAACCTGCGTAGCATTTCACTGGAGTCTAGGACTAGCCATGTTGCTGATATGTGTGTGTGTGTGTACTGTAATACTTACTAAATGGAGTTTTATAGAAGCAACCACTGCTGATGAGTTCAAGCGGGACAAGGGAAGGGTGGGCGTGGTCCTGGGGGGTCCGTTCGTTCATACCCACTGCTCTGTAGTAGTAAACTGAAGGTTCGGAAAGCTCTCGAACCTGTACTTTCGGCAGATAAAGTCGATCCCTGTGGACTTGAATGTATTGAAGAGCAGGGCGGCAGAATCTGTGCAGTATCCCTGAAGAAAAACTCAAAACGACTATGTGTGCGAGTAATCATGCTTTATTTATTCACGGAAACAAGAAGTGCAGTGCTTCATGTAGTATCGAAAAGAAGGCAAGTTTCTCTTGAGTCTGAAGTTTTTTTAGCACCTTAGAAAGAAACAGGGCTGTGGTATAGGGTGGGACGGGAAATATCCCTGACACACCAAGCCAAATGTTGGGTTCCGGTCAACGTCAGGCCGTCCATTGGTCAGTTATGTTTATGAGATGTGGAGTTAGTCGGTCCCTTTTGGGGACTTTTTGGCCAATTGAGAAGCGCAATCTGTGCCATCAGTGAGAGAGAAGATGCTGATTGGCTGTTCAGTTTGGCGGAAGAGTCAGTGCGTTAATAAAAGCCAAAGTGATAAAAATGAACAAAGAATTCAAAAAGGCACAGAGAGAAGGCTGTTATCATTTTAAGTCATCTTACCTGAGCATTTTAGTACGCAAATATATGTGTAATGACAAGAGTCTGGAATGAGCAAAGTGATCATTACATTGTTTATATTCAAAATATGGCACACTCTATGTGCACTTTTAGACTTCTAATGGCACTTTATAATGCAGACTTTTGTCAGTAAAAAAATAGTCCACAAGACCACAACGTGTCCCAATCTGTGGCATTGCTAGGAGTTCTGGGTCATATGCACAGGTTTGGGCTCTGGGACCCCTTGCTAAGAATTGCAGTCAGGGGACTTTGCATCTATCATATTTTTAGCTTTCAAATAGCGACATTTGTGGACAGCAAGAGTTGAGGATGCCAACTGGGATTGAGCCATAGACTATTGAATCCTGCTGATACATAGACAGTTATTTCCTCTCACTCAGGCACAGATCATACCTGCTATTTGGCCATTGGCTGCAGTCTTTGTAGTGTATTCACACACGCTGACTCAAAGCGACGCTATTGTTGGCTTTTGCCACCCTTTGTTTTCTGGTGTCACTTGGTGTGTCAGATCCGTATCAAATTCTACTGGGCCTTGTGAATTTTAGCAATGGCCCTTACAAGAAGTATAACCACTCGTTTGGCTAGTTCGAGCTACTCGTTGTGTTTATTTGCTTTAATTTTTATGTAATGGAAGAGATTCGTTCATTTTCTCTTTTGTCTGTAGTCTTTTGTTAGAATGTTTTGTTGATTTTGTTTTCATCTCATGTTTAGTTTTTGCGAGTAAAAGAAAAATCAGTATTCCATAGTGCAGCACTTGGCAGAGAAACTGATTCAAAGGCTTCTTTTAGTACTCCTGAATGTGAATGATGTGTTGTGTCAATATTTACTGCAAATGGGTGACTGTACGACACAGTGTCTCTAAACATTGGCCCAATCCCAAACGGCACACTTCATGTGAGCTTGTGGTCTTGCAGACGTTTGACCGCTATGTGCACTTGTCTGTGAAGTCCACAGGACCGTAGGTTGTCCTAACCATCATTTTAGCTTTCAGAAGGGGGCTCTGAGCACCTGCTATGCGCCTTTCTGTCACACTTGCACTGAGGTGAGCTTCAAGCAGACCCGTGTGGTCTACCACAAGAGTTTAGAGTGCCATTTGGGATACTATTGATGCCTGCTGATATAGACATTTATTTCCTCTCACACTGATTGGCCATTGGCTGTAATCTTTTGCAATGTGTCAAAATTGATCTCAGACTTGAGGGACGCCTCTGGCTTTTGCCACCGCTAGTTCTCTGGCCACAGCTTGGTGTGTCAGGACCCTTAGGCCCACCCGTATATAAATTTGTCCTGGGCCTTGTGAATTTTAAAGATGTAAGAACTGTGATTACTCGTTCAGCCAGAGTAAGTTCTCATTGTGTTTATTCGCTTTGATTTTGAATGACTTTCTTCCATGCTGTCATCTGCGCTCTTCCTTTCTCTATCAATATATATTTGTTCATATCTCACTTTCTGTCTCAAATTCAACTGTTGTCAGTGAAAAAAGATCAGTATTCCTTAGCGCAGCATTTGGCAGAGATACTGATTGGTAGGCTTGTCTTAGTACTCCTGAATGTGGATGTGTTGTGTCAGTATTTAGTACTTTGGATGGGTAACTGAACAGCACAGCAACTCAGATGCAATGGCCCTATCCCAAATGGCACACTGCATGTGCACTTGTGGTCTTGAGAACTGTCTGGTATGTCCACAAGATGTTGATCCAGTTGATTATTTTAGCTTTCAGAAGGGTGCTCATGAGCTGCTATGCACCTTTTGTGAACTTCTGATTTCTACAGAACTTCTACCCAACATTCAAAGCAGCATTACATCAATAAAATGTGGTCTAAGAGAAACACTGTGTGTTAACAACATGTGACGCATCAAGAATCCAAAGATAAGCAATTAGGCTGTCCGCATAGGACGCAGCATGACAGAAAAATTTAAATACCAGAGCAATTCAGAAGCATATAATAGTGCACTGCACTCCCAATGAAATTGTAAGGTTTATAATCTAATTAGTATGTATTAGATATCTTTAACATTAATAAAAGTACATGCCGAGTGACTGATTTTTATTGGTTTGCATAGAGTCACAGTTCTAATGTTAATTTTCAAACTATATGTTTGCTAGTTTTTTTTTTTTTTAATATCTGCTTTCGCTTTTAGTATGGCTATAAATGTCAGGTAAAAATGGTATTCAAACTAATATTGGTAGCATTTAACACTGACTAAAGCACCTAAGGTGTTCGTTCTCGTAGTTTACGCTGTTGTTCAGCAACGACATACCCTGAAATAGAAACCGTTTCTAAAATAGACATTTTTCAGGTCGCTGTCGCAGATGGTTGTCGCAAATTTTTCAGGTCGCTGTCGCAGACAAAAACTCCTTTTAACATGGAAAAGATAGCTTTTATTGTGTGTCACAATGTCACATTGCATGTAGTTCAGACACAGATGAAAACCTGAAGGGTTTAGGGTGTCATTTGGGAATGGGCCATTGAGGATCCAAAGCATGCAAGGTGAAATGATTGTACCTAAAAGGCAAAGGGCAAAGGAAACTTTGTGTCCAGAAGTCTTGCAGATGCTTGTCTACAACTGAGACGGATAACACCCAACTAGCATGTAGCGACATTAGAAGGGGAGGTTTCTCAAATGAGCCCTGCTTTCCCCGATGAATTATATAGAATAGCATGCAAACCAAATTACAACAAAGCCTAAAAACTTGCAATTTGATGAAGAATAGGTTGAACTGTAGGTCAGCCAAATCATTCCTTAATTGCATTGGTATATCACCAAACCTTGTCCATGAAGACGAGCGGTGAACGCCATTGTGAGTGCATGTATAGACCCCGTGCATGTTTCTGACTGACTGTGGCATCACACTAGTGTATGTCTTTTTAAACTCCCCTTAAGAGTCTTGAAGGACGGGTGGAGATGATTTGAAAAGGGTGCCTGGGAATGGCAAATGTGAGTCTAGAAAGCAATCGGGAGTAGTTTTCTCTCACTGTATCATGCTTAAATTTCCCATAATGCTTTCCGCACTCTCTCAGACTAAAAGAAAACAAATATTTAATATATTTTTAGATAATTATTTTTATTTCATCCTCAATGTGCTATGGCATGCTTTCCCATGATCCACTGAGTATGGTATGTAAATAAGTGAGTAGCAGGTAGATTTCAATAGAAAGGAAAAATCTACAAAAAAAAAGTGACGTATAAAAACTCGCCAAAAAAAAAAAAAAATGTAATACTGCTGTATAGAAGTTGAATTAGCCTGCACATTTTTTAGGGCTGTGAAATTTGATTTTATTTTTGAGACTTGCATATAAATGTACATATATTTTTGTTTCCTCTTTTCTTCTTTTTATTTTCCCCCTGCACAAGAGAGTGTAGACAAAGGAATAATCCAAAACAGTATAAGTACAAAAACAAACAAAAAACACATAACCAATTATGTTAATTGTGTCTTGTGTGCTGCAGAGCTGTGGATATGAGTATTGAAGTAGAGCCCTTTTTTAATTATTATTAATATTATGATTAATTTCCTTTAAAGAAACACTGAACTGTTTGTGTATATGTATATAATGGATTCACATTGTTGGTCTCTACCTCTTGAGCTCAATGACTTGGTTGTTTACCTCCACGCTTTTATTTTTATGTGGAGATTTAAAACTTGAATGTCCCTTCCGACTTTTATATTCCTCTCAAACCCTGTATAAAGAAATCAAAGTCATTCAATTGCGATTGGTTGGAGGTGGTTCCCATCATCATATCCTTGTACAAAGTACCATGTTTTCACCCCAGTGTTCTCTGACTGTTAGATCCCATACAGACAACCCACGATGATTAACATGGTATCCTTCACCAAGAGACGTCGGATGAGATAAACGCATAAAATAAGTGGCAAAGGTAGAGGGTAAAAAGCAGTCGTACCTAAGATAATTCAAACCGATTGGAGCCTGTGAAAAGAGACAAACAATTGGACCAAATGGAGAAGGTACTGCACTTGCTCTTGAGTTTTTATAAGGAAGTTTATACTCAGAGTTAATGGTATTTCAATACGTTTTATGACATATATGGCTATAATATAATTCGCATTCGATGCCCTGAAAGCCGAGGAGGTGATTGTTAGGGACCGGAAGGACTCTGTGGATTTGTTCTGTGTTTTGAAAAAATCACCGGTCTCTTTTCAGAGTGTAGATTTGAAGTACAGTGGTGAAGCTCATTAAATGTTGACATTTAAAACTGTGTGTTGTTTCCGTCCCTTTTTTTTACTTACAGATATGTGGATTTATTAGCACTGTCTTCCACAGCATTTTTTCACAGAGGGAAACGAGGATGACAACTGAGCGCCAAATTGCAAACGCAATTTATATGGCAGTATTTGGATTTTAGTTATGATAAATGTGTTATTCTCTTTTTACATAACGTAATATAAGTTCCCCCAGAATGTGTTTGTGAAGCTTCGACTCAAAATACCTCACGGATTATTTATTGTGTTGCAAATGCCTTTTGTTTGATGGAAGCAAAAAGGCACTATTTTTGTGTGTTATTTTAAATGCAAGTGAGCTGCCCCCTTTTCAAAAGAGGGAGGAGCCTTAAAGGGGACCTATTATGACCCTTTTTACAACATGTAAAATAAGTATCTAATACCCTACAAAATACCCCACAAATTATGTTTTATAACTCTTTGAAACTGCCCCTTTTAGGCTTTGATCCAAATTGTACAGATTTGGTGACTGTCGCTTTAAATTCCAATGAGATTGTGCTCTTTTCAGAAGGGGTGGGGCTACAAATGCCTGTTTCACAGCATAGGCAGATTCACAACAGAACTAACAAAAACTGAAAAACTGAACATTTCAAAAGAAGTGGATCAGAAAAAGGCAGTCTATAGAGACTACCTATATAGAGTCACTAATGGGCTGATGACATCTACAAAGGGTGAATTATAAATAAGTAATAATTGTAAAAAAAATGAATTAATTTTTACTATTAGAAGCTGGCTATATTCACAAACAGTTGCCACATAACATTGTTTAATTCTCTTATAAAAGTGATTTTTGCATAAGAGGTCCCCTTTAACTCATTGGCTTCAGTTCATTTGGCAATAACAAATGCATTCATTTTGTTGATTTACACTCCTGATATAGTTTTTTGGTAGTAATATTAGTATTAATTATAAATACCAATTAAAACTTTTGTATATTTTTATATGTGAATGAACATATAAAAATCAAGATATTTCTAATTTTTATTAAATCACTGAACAACTCAGGGCTTCCACACTTTAGAAAAACCTGAATATATGAAATTAAAGAAAATTATTCTTCCTAACTTATAAGGTAATGAAACAAATTTCATCCCTGTTCAATTAATCTAAATAAAAGCTAAGATGATTTCTGTCAAATAAATACTGTAAAACAGAGACACACATTTAAAAAATGCACAGTAGCAACAGCTTTTTCATTGCAAAAACAAACAAAACTAAATATTTCTGAGGTGTTAATGGGGGGAAAGCATGTTTTTCTATATTTGAATGCCAAGATCTAAGACGTATAAATATAACCATGTTAGAGCACAAACAGATTTAGAAAGCTGGCAAATCCTGCCAGCAGGGGGAAACTTCCAGAAAGCACATCTCATTAAAGACATGTTCACCTTTTTCAAGTCTAACATTATTTAAATTAAACTATCTTTAATTAACAACCATAACTTACACATAATCATTTGAATCTTTTCTACAGTATTTAAACATGCAATATGTGTCAGAGAAATCATAAAACGTGTTATTTTCATAGACACAATAATATAAGAATAATAAAACATGGAATTTGTAATAAAAGTTGGTTACCCCTAAAATCGTATGATAAAGTTACACAACATTTGTTGTTTATTGCATTTTTGGAAAGTTTTTCGGCATTTGCATTCTCAAAACAACATTGTCGCCTATCAGCCCACACAGCATGACAAAAGCTGTCTAACAGAGCTGTCTTTTGTTATAAGGTCAGGCGAATAGACTATAATGTGTCTTATTAAGAGATGTGTATGGGGTTGACTTTTTGGTTTAATATCTTGAAAGCTCAACAAAATGTTATCACTGATGCATGGGGAATTCTTCATGTGTTCACAAACACACACACACACACACCATAAGAATGACTTTGATGCTGCTTGGGCTTTTCCTTCCAAAACAAAGAGTGCTTTCATTGGCGTCTCCAGGTGAAATGAGGGGATTTTGGGCCGCCATCTGGACGCTGTTGTGACTCAACGTGCAGACAACAGGACAACTGCTTCTCAGCACCTTTCATTTGAATCAAAGTTCAAATATAAGGGACAAACACGAGATAACTATAACAGAAAGTCATTTTCGGTGGTGAAAAATACTTGGTGTTGGTCATTAGTTACAGTAAGTCTGAAAGCAAGAGCAAGTATTACGAATGTGATTGTTGACTGTATTTCCGAGATGACATAAAAAAACAATGTCATGTTGTAAGTTCCGTCATGTGTTTTAATCAATTGTGTAAGATGGGTTTTTTTTCTATTAAATGTGGAAATATATAATCACGACAACATGCATGATCCTGCATTTATGTTCTGTTCCTCACTGGGCTTTTGAACATGACACTGTTTTCATCTAAAAACATACTTTTATTCATTCATTCATTTTCTTTTCGGCTTAGTCCCTTTATTAATCAGGGGTCGCCACAGCGGAATAAACCGCCAACCCATTCAGCACGTTCCACGCAGTGGATGCCCTTCCAGATGCAACCCATCACTGGGAAACACCCACGCACGCTCACCCACACACATACACTACGGACAATTTAGCTTACCCAATTCACCTATACCGCATGTCTTTGGACTTGTGGGGGAAACCGGAGCACCCGGACGAAACCCACGCCAACACGGGGAGAACATGCAAACTCCACACAGAAATGCCAACTGACCCAGCCGAGGCTCGAACCAGCGACCTTCTTGCTGTGAGGCGACAGTGCTACCCACTGCGCCACCATGCCGCCCCAACATACTTTTATATACTTTTTAAATACTTTTAGTATTTTGGATGATGACTTGAATGAATTCACTAAAGTTTAAATTCTAGTGTAAATTTTGGAAAATTATACTATTATTATCTTGATGTAAACTATATGTGTTCAGGTTATAGACATGCACAAGTATTTGACAACCAAAATAACATAGGATACGTGCTAGCCTAATATACTGTTTCTTTAGAAAATTAGACATTTTTTCGTAATTTTCACAGATCCATATGATTGGGGATTGTTTTGACAATGTAGTTGTTATTATTAAGAAAGGGGCGGATGGGGTGGTGGGAAACCATTATTTTGTATTTCCCCTGTTGTAGTTTCTGCTTCCTGTTTTTCTTTTTGGTTATATTCTATGGTTACTAAGTGCTGATCTGATTATGTTCACCTGTGCCTTGTTTTGTTATTTGTTATCCTGTGTATATGTAGCCCTCTGGTTCAGTTCACATCAAACTGTTTCATCATGCATTGGAATTATTTTCCCATTGAAAAAGACAATACATAAATATCATAACTAGACAAATCCATGTATACAAATTTACAAAACTGAAAGTGTAGCACAATTATATTCATGTACAGTGTGAAATATTAACAGAATCCAAATGCAGTACGAATTCCTGCATAGATTGTGTGCATGTTTTTTTGTTTGTTTTGTTTTTTTTGAAGGACTGTATGTTTGTGCATGAGTGCACGGGTTAGACAAATTGTAGATACAGTTTTGTTTTGTTTTTTGTAAATTTGAGTTTTTTTGTTTTTTTTGATATTTTCGGTATTTTTTTCGACGTACTTCTGTCCATAAAAGCGATGGCTTTTATTATGAAGCAACGATTTTCAATCAGGCAGGAAGTAATTCCTCTGTTTTCCTTCACCTTTACATCTCAAGCTATGTGCACGCGACAGAGTGTAACACTTCTTATTATGAATTTGCGACTCGAAATCTGCTTATTATTAGTTTAGTGTTTCACTTTGCATTAAGAGTTTTAAAAGTTTAGTAACTCTGGTTGAAAGTGTCCGCAGACCGTCATGTCTCCTGTAGCGGGCGCTGAGTTGATCCGCACGCCGCTTCAGCTCTACCGGCACCTGCTGCGCTGCTGCAAACTCCTGCCTTCAGAAGCCATGCAGAAACACTACCAGCACGCCATCAGACAGGTGCCTTTATAAACGAGAAAACGCTTTTAAAATAAAACAGACTTTTGTCAGGTGTAAACGTGTTTTCTTCCAGAGCTATAACAGTCATGTGGATGAGGATGATCCAGAGAGGATTCAGATGATCATTCAGAGAGCAATATCTGATGCAGACTGGATATTAAATAAAGTAAGCTTATTTTGTTCGAGAAAAAAATAAATACTAATATATATTCTTTGGGTTACTTTAATTTTATTCTTGTTTATGTAAAACCCTTTGAATTACCACTGTGTATGAAATGTGCTGTATAAATAAACTTGCCTTGCCTTACATACCGTTGTTTTTATCTTTCTAGTATACCAAAAAGAAGTGACCACCTTGGAGAAGTGTTCATCATGAAGCAAACTGAGGCCTTACACACAAGTTTGCTGCTAAACACTGCAAAGAGAAAGAGAAATCATAAACACAGGTTAAACGGTACATCACCAAATATCCATATCAATTTTTAGAAGTGCAACAATGTCCCAAGGTTGACTTGAGAAGTAAATAATTATGTTCTGAAAACATTTAAAACAGGACCCACATACACAAAGATTTGCCCTTTATTCACCTTTTCTCATACTTGCGCCATTCAATTATTGATGCACCCATTTAATCATATACTTGCCATTACGTTCAAGTTTGTATATTTTCTTTCATTGAAACTTAATATTGTGTTTTGTGTTAATAAAAGTTTTAATATTAGATTTGTGTTCCCTAATTTTGATTCTCCCACTTAAATATTTGGATAAAAGCACATGAATGTATCTGGCATTGATTTAGATAAAGTAAGTCATTGTCTAGGAATACAATTAATCATCTTATACCTACACAAATAATCACTGCAGTAAATCATAAATCCTCAACGCTCAAAAAATGCTGTTTGCTGTTTGTTTAAGCTACTTATTTAAAATGGGCTGAAACAACACAATTCTTGAGGTTTTTTTTTGGTTGAGAACTGAATTGTTTTATGCTCGATTCACTTATATTTATAAAAACTAACAAGTTAACTTAATTCCTTCATGTTGTCCCAACACAAATCGATTGTGTGGAGCCCAGTGTTTTCCACAGTGAACTTTACTGATTTCCACTGGAAGCTTGCCAGAAAAGTAATACTGTTCTCATCATATAAAAATCATTTACTTGATATAAAACTTTTGTAAAAAGACAGTAAACACGTGCAAGGACATATTTCTTTATTAGCATTTTCAAACATGTTCTTGAGATGAATTCATTAAAAAACGTAATGATTGCAGTAAAAACTACAGTGAAATCTGGTAAACTAGTTGCTAAGTGTGACTTTCATATTTACTAAAAAAGAAACAGATGGAAACGTCATTGCATAATGCTAAATTGAAAGTAGTTATATTGGTTGAGCTATTAATAGCAATGACGTTCATTTGTGTGAATCATGCACATGTGTTCTGCATTAAACATAACCGTTCCTTTTAGCAGAACTGTGTATAATGAAAGTGATTATACAATGAAGACGGATACTGGGAATCTGCTGATTGCTTAACGATTACAGTGTTTTTGCAGTTAACCTGCTTCATGTCATTTTCTCATCATATTCTCATCAGGTCTAAAGGTACTATTCATTTATATTTTTGTGTTGTGCATATCAGATAAAGGTTTCCATCAGTCTTCATCACACTCAAAACAAGGCCGACTTTATTACACTCTGACGTACTTATAATTTCTGTAAGCACGCTTGATGATGCCAAGGTCATCTGAGACTTTTTCAGAATGAAAGAAGAAGAGTGATTTTTGTATACAGTACCTCACGAGGATTTAGGAAATCCTGGGAAATCTTCCGGGCAGTGTAGTAATACAAGAGTTTGCTGTTTTGCCCAATTGCTAAGACACATTTCCTGGATACAATAACACCATTCTGCGGAACTAAACACTGTACCACATTCACAGAGCTCACACTTATTAAAACATCCTAAATATGATTTAAACTGACATTATAACATACACAAATGCTTCATAATCAACTTGAACACAACATACTGAGAATTATTGAACGCAATATGAACGTAACCTTTTCCTGTAACCCTATTAATATACTCCTGTTTTTGAGAACAACCTTTACGCATGATGAGTTTGAAATATAATATAACGTATACACTCTTAAAGGGACAGTTCACCCAAAAATGACAAAATTACACACTATTTACTCACCTCGAATATTTTTGAGTTTCTTAATTCTGTTAAACACAAAAGAAGATTTTTTTTTTGAAGAAGAAGCTGAGGTCAGAATCAAAAATTATTCCAAGATTCATTTTCAAAGATTTAATGTTCTTGCAGCAAGGGAACAATACAAAACAAACACAAGGCGTTTTATTCTAGTTGCTCGAAGGGCAGTCCAGTTGTTATATTGGCATACGAACAGATGATGTAGTGTTGTTTTTTAATCAGTTGTCTAAGCTGTTTGTTTGGTAGAATCCTATTGATCATAATTGATCATATACTCAAGTCTTTGTCAGCACAAAATTGCATCCATTCAACTGATTGAAAACTATAGCATGTGATCATGTAAGAAGTGAATACATTTATAACATCAACTTTGGGTTCCTTAAAAAGTATACGTGTATAAAAAAAAAGAATATAAATAGAATAAAAATAATTTATCTAACAGCTGAAAACCTGTAACCATTGACTTACATAGTATTTGTTTTTCCTACTATGGAAGTCTATGGTTAGCGGTTTATACTTTTCCTAAGTGTGAGTCTAAATGCTTTTAGGAATAACTGATTGTTTTGCTACCATTTCTGCTTGCACATGTTGCCCACATCAATTCAATTTTGAAACTAAATTTACAGTTTAATTTTGTAATGTTTACAGTATTAAAATCTTATGTCATTTGCATTTTAAAACTGTGGTTGCAAATGTAAATTATATATTTTTATTTTCATTTGGCACATAATCTTTCCACATATATATAGTCTTGGAAAATGCTATTTTAAATACAGAAATACATCGCCATTATCGATTTGCATATTAGAATTGAAAATAAATGTTGCTACTCCTATGTTTCCATACAACACAAGCCCATAATTATAATTACAATATTTAAATTCATTTGATATGCAATATCAAATAAAAGATATATTTTATTTGCCAAACGTGAAAAAATGGGCCAAAATGTAACAAATTTTACATTTTAATTCCTCACCAAAATTAATTGTACTTAGGGAGATATAAAGAATTGAATTTTTTTTTTACTTTTAGGAGTGTAAATATAAATAAGTAATGTAAAAATCTAAAAACAGAAGCAATCATTTTTCTCCGAATAAAGTCTCCAAAATACAAATCAATTCTTCTTATTTTGTTAATTGATCCATCTATTTATTGTCAGTTGTCTTCACTGTCTGTCCTGATAACCTGTGTAATTGGTTTCGCTTTCAATTAATCACACTGTCAAGAGTTTGAAGATTGAGTGTGGGTGTGAGATTATGTTCCTGTGGTCAGACAGTAATTGGGCTGCTGTCCCACCCTCCTTGAGGCAAAATTCCACCACCAGCACAACTCTTGACCTGCCCTCACCAACAGCCTCTCCAGGTTCTCTATATAAGCTTCATCAAGTAGGAAAGTTTCTGTTGCAGACTGAGAAAGAACCTGGCACCAAAGTAAGAAACTCATTCAATTCATAATGCATGTCATAATACATATTAGATGCATGTAATAAAAAATAATAAGGTAATGTTAAACTGATTCTTTTTTTATTATCATTTATTTTGAGGGGGGGAAAGTTATATATTACAGTCTAACGTCACTTTAAAAAAGTAACAATGTTTTACTTTTAAGGAAAGTTATGTGGATGTGTTATGTTATTTTTGAGTTTTGCTTTCTTTTTTAACAGTAACTTTTTTAAATACACTGGAGAATGACAGCTGTTTGTTCAAACTGTTTATTTAAATTGAGCTAAAACAACACAATTCTTTTGGAGACAACTTAATTGTTTTATTTTCAATCCACTTAAACTTGTAAAAGCTAATACATTACCTTAATTCCTTCATGTTGTCCCAACACAAATCGATTGTGTGGAACCCAGCATGTTTTACAGTGTACAATATATAAGAATGTCATTGATAGAAAAGTTTGATTCATTTTCATATTTGCTATTTATATTCCATTTATATATTTATACAGTTAAAGCAACCAAAAGTTTAAATTATAAGTATGTTTCTGCAAATAATCACACTCTCGACTTCAGTTCTAATCAGTGAAATGGTTGGAGTAGTCAAGTATATTGTGCTGACAAGGAATTGAGTATATAATGATCAATACCTGTGTAAAAATGGCCTCAAAGGACTGCCCTTTGAGCAACCAGAAGGAATTCTTTTACATTTATTCTGTATTGCTCCTTTGCTGCAAGAATGTTAAAACTTTGAAAATGAATCCTCCTGGGATATGTTTTATTCAACAGACATCAAAAACTAAATGATTGCAATTTTAATGAAACTGATCTGCAGTATTTCAGGAAAATATGGGGAACCAGGTCAATCACAAGAGCGCACTACTGCAGCAGATGAACCCAAACATGGTGAGCCAAACTTGAACTAACATGAAATTAAATAATAATTATTTAATAAATAATAAATTAATTAATTTAAATTAAATTAATAAATAATTTAATTATTTAAGTGATTAATAAAACAGTAACACTATGTTGGTTTTCTAGCAATGGGAGAATAAGGTGAAGCAATGTCCATTTTCTAAGCAAGTAAAGAACTATCAGGATGGTTCGTGTCATCAAGATGTGTTACATCACAGAGCGGTTAAGGTGAGTTATACTCTGTCAAAGACAAAAAGGGCTTTTCAAGCATCAAACATTAAATTTCAGTACAGCTCAAATTTTTTCCCTGTACACAAAAATATAACGTAACTGAATAAATGGTCCTTTAGTTCATGTTAGTTAATGTATTTAATAACATGAACAATACATTTATTACAGTATTTTATTTTTGTTAATGTTGGTTAAAATATTATTATAGTTTATAGGTCCTATAGCTCTTAGGTCCAGTGTTGTGTTCATATTTATGATTGTTTATTTATATATATATATATATATAAATAAAATTTTTATTAATATATTTGCTCTGCTGAATGATGAGGGAACCTTTATTTTCACAATTTATTTGAATTATTTTGACACTGTACATCCATTTAACATGCTTCCTTTGTATATCAAAACCCAAAGTGGGATGTTTTTGACCCTTGTAAATCTTTAATTACTTCATCTGTCTCTCACTGAATAAATGACTAGTCTAATTTTGTACTTTTTAAAAGTTTCTTGTTGTCTGCTTTTAAAACTGTAAATGTAAATTAGGTTTTGGCAATTTCAGATCAAATCTTTTGTCATTTGTAGGTACAGTATGGACCCTTTAGGTACAAATATGGATCATTTAGTACTGGTAAAAAGGGATAGTTCATCCAAAAGATTAAATCCCTGTCATCATTTTCTCACCATTTACTTGTTTGAGTTTTTTCTTTTGTTAAACACAAAAGAAGAAATTCAGAAGAATGCTGGTAGCTGGCACCCATTGACTTCCATAGTAATTCTTTTTTCCGACTATGAAAGTCAAGGGTTACCATCAACCAGCATTCTTCAAAAGATCTTCTTTTGTATTCAACTGAAGAAAGGATCACATAAAGGTTTAAAACCACATGCTGGGAGAATAAATGATGAGGTAGTTTTTATTTTTGGGTAAACTATCTCTTTAAGTACAAAAGTGCACCTTCCTCCAGTCACAGCTTTTGTGCCTGTATTTCTGAGAGAGTAAGAAAAGTTTAACCTTTTCTTGTTTTTGTTTTAGAGCCATATTTGTTCGTCTAAGATTTGTGAAGGCTCAATCATGACTCCAAAATCTCTAACGCGCTGTCCCATGACCACTTTGCATTGCTCTGATGACATCCTCGTGCAAGCTGTTGACTTCATCAATCAATACTACAAGTCAATTAAAAAGTAGGTTTAACTTTGTATTCTGTTTTTTTTTTTTTTTTTTTTGCTGATTTCCTGGACAGACCGGGTCAAATTGACCCTAATAGACTTCAATGCATTTTACCAAAAATCACTCAATGAAAAACAACAAAGAATTAGGTTGTATAAAGTTTTAAAGAAACACCTTATCAAACATTACAAAAAAAAAAAAAAACATTTCTGAACATATGAATTACAAAATATTAACATTTTAAAAAAAAATGTTTAAAAAAATGGGGGGAAAAATATTTTGACATGTTTTACACATTTGTTTTAACTTGTTCCTTTTTTCATCATTGAATATTTAACTTTTTTTTTATCTCATTCTGAATTCATATGTTCTGAATTATTTTTTATTATTTATTTATTTATTTATTATCTCAGTGAATTTGCCATTGAAAATCCTACATGAAGGGGTAAATAAAAGCTTGTTATTTATTGATTACTTATCTGTGTCTGGCCATTTATTTTTATTCTTTTCTACAATTTGCAATTCTAAATACTGATTAGGTTTGTAAAGTGTGTTTGATAAGGATTAGAGTTGAAATCAACTAATTTATTAATTAGATTTCCTTTTTGAATAGCAGCTTATGCAGGTCAAATTGAACAATGAATATAACAAATGTATTAAAAAAGGTTGTATGTACAATTCAAGATCAGTGTGTTGAATGTTTGCATGCATGCTCAAAAATAGGTTAACTGGCATTTTCAATAACTCAAAAATCTAATTATGAAGGTTAATCAACATACTAAGAAGAATAAAATATTCAGATTTTGGGTTGATTACTGTAAATTTTAATTGGCTGATTGCTGATATTTTTCCATTTGGTCCACTTTGATCCTCAATAATATGTTGCTTTTTTATGTTTTACTGTCCTGTAATGTCATAACAAAGCTTTTCATGAACTTATTTAATTCTGAAGAGTGTGAATTTTATGACCGAATTATGTGTCTTATTCAGCTCAAAAGTTGATGAGCACTTGTCTCGTGTGGAGGAAGTTGCAATGGAAATAGATGCTACTGGATCATATCAACTCACCACAAAAGAGCTGGAATTCGGGGCTAAACAAGCATGGAGGAATGCACCAAGATGCATTGGCAGAATTCAATGGGCTAATTTGCAGGTAGCTTCTCTAGTATGCACTTAACTAGATAGTTCACCCAAAATTATTATATACTCACCCTGCACTTCTTTTTAACCTGCTTGAGTTTCTTTCCTTTGTTGAACACAAAAGATACTTTGAAGTAGGTTGGAAACCAGTAACCATTGACTTCCATACTATTATTATTATTATTATTATTATTATTTTTGCCTATATAGATGTCAATGGCTACCGGTTTCCAACATTCTTCAAAATATCTTCTTTTGTGTTCAAAGTTAGTGGTGGGTTCATTTTTATTTTGGGGTGTGAACTATCCCTTTAAGTATATATTAAACCTGTATTTGCATAATTGATTTAAATTGTGTGATATTTTCCTGTGCAGTTGTTTGATGCACGTAAATGCAGAACTGCTGAGGATATGTTTCAGATGTTGTGCGATCATATTCAGTATGCTTCCAATGAAGGCAACCTGAGGTAAGCCGAGAATGTTATTCCACGTTTTCATGAAAGCTTGATTGCCTTTGCAAAATTGATGAGATGTTGATGCAATAAAGATCTTTATTTTGACAGGTCTGCCATCACTGTGTTCCCTCAAAGAGCTGATGGCCAGCATGATTTCCGTGTGTGGAACAGTCAGCTCATACGATACGCTGGCTATAAGATGACAGATGGCACAATAATAGGAGATCCTTCCAGTGTTGACTTCACTGAGGTACATTTTTTATTGCTTGATACTATTTAGTTTCTATAGTAGATATTTTTGTAAGGGATAGTTCACCCAAAACGAAAACAAAATCTTTTACTTTTCACAAACCTGTTTGAGTTTCTTTTATCTGTTGAACACAAAATAATATATTTTGAAAAATGTTGGAAACCGGTAACCATTGACTTCTTTAGCATTTGTTTTTCCTACTATGGAAGTTAATGGTTACAGGTTTTCAACTTTTAAAAAAATATATCTATATATGTTTTTGTTTAAAATGTGTATGTTTATAAACTAAACTTTTTTCTGTGGCTAAATCAAATCAAATTTGAAAAGCACATTAAATTGAAGTAAACATTAATGTTTAAAGTAACTATTGTTAAATACTTGATCTGTACTTATTAAATAATATCAAAGAATATATTATTATTATTTAATGAATATATTTAAATAATTAAAAACTACTCTCTAGCAAATGGGTAAAAACCTAGTGGTTGGCAGAGTATAATCACTGAAAAAAAACTGTTAATTAGTATTTTGGTATAATCATCAAATGATTATTGTTTTAAATATGCTTTATTTGAATAAATATGGGTTCTTTTTTAACTAAATAGACCATTGTTTCCCTGTAAAACATTTAGTTGGATGTCTTTTTAAAATCATGAGAAAAAAAGTATGAACTAAATGAAATGTCAACTATGCACAGATTTGTATCCAGCTCGGATGGACTCCAAAGTACGGTCTATTTGATGTGCTTCCACTGGTGTTACAAGCTAATGAAGAGGACCCCCAGCTTTTTGAAATTCCCAAACATTTGATTTTGGAAGTTCCCATGGAGCACCCACAGTAAGTGACTCCAGCTGGCTTGAAAAACATGCTTATAGTAGATTAAAATCGGCAATTGATTGACAGCGCCCTTTAACATCTCAATGTATCAATGGTCTTAGCTCAGAAACACAAAAGTCAAGACATTCACTTGTGATTTTGAGTGCAATGTTGTTCGCCCACAGCTCTTGACTGAGGTACTCAGATTTTTCAGATGACTTGCATTCCACTTGATTCTGCAGTAAATCCGTTTGCTTAAAAGTCAGGTTAGATTGCCAAATCCATTCAGACTTGAAAGACCTGTCTCAATGTCACATTCCTTTATCCATACCTAACAAATGTGTTTAACCAGTGAGGCCAAAAATCAAACCTGTCTCAGTCTTACACTTCACTTTAGAATACTACCTAATTAGTAAAATGAAGTGCTATAATTTGATTTGAAGTGCTGTTTAATGGAGCCATAATGGTTGGAATTATGCAGACGTAGAAATGTTGTGGATTTGTATCCATTTTTGAAAACTGAAATGCTGCATTTAGTTACATGATCAAGGATCTGTTGAAACTGGCAGCAAAATATACTAACTGGACACTTTTTTAGGTAAACATGGGTAGTATTGAGTTGGACCAACTTTTGGACTGCTTTAAAGGGTTAGTTCAACCAAAACGTCTGTTATTAATTACTCAGCCTCTTGTTGTTCCAATCTCCCTAGACCTCCCTAGACACAAATTAAGATATTTTCAATAAAATCGGAGAACTCTCTGATCCGAAATGTCCCGAGATGTTCAAATTCCAGAAAATAAAACCACTTCACACTGACTTTAGTGGTTTAACTGTGATCATACGAATCATTTGTGTGACAATAAACTGTCAAAACAATGTGTTTTCTCTTCCTTGCCAGGTCATCAGGATGCGCATTTACTACGAGCATTATGTTATACTGTTATTACAATCAGCAGTGCAACATGCAAGCGTTGTATTGCCTGTAGTAAACGTGTACCAGGACCTTACACGACTGAAGAGAAGACATACTGTATATGTATACGAACAATATAATTTTTACAGTTTGCTTTGGCCCAAAAAGGTGTGCGTGGAGCTTCGTATGATTACAGCTAAACCACTGAAGTCAAGAAGTTTGACAATGTTTTTGGTTCCTTTTCTGGACTTTGAACATCTCGGGACATTTGCTGTCTATGGAGGGTCAGAGAGCTCTGGGATTTCATCTAAAATATCTTAATTTGTGTTCTGAAGATGAACGAAGGTCTCAGGGGATAGGAAAGACACATGAGTGAGTTTTTAGGTGAACCTTTATATCTTCGTAGCATAGACTAATCAAGGTGCTGAAAACATTCCTCAAAGATTTAGGTCCATATTGATATGCATCATTCAGTTGCTGCAGCTTTGTTAACCATGATGTGTCAACCCGACCGTCACCCACTCTGATGCTCAGTTTTTATTTTAGCAGATCATCTTTACCATGTCTGCATAGCTTAGCTACAGTACATGCACTGAGTTGCTGCTATGTGATTAGATATTTGCATTACTGAGCAGTTGTAGCTAATAAAGTGGCTAATGAGTACACTGTAAAAACATTGCTGTAAAATTGACAGTATTACTGGCAATTTGGGTGGCGCAGTGGGTAGCGCTGTCACCTCACAGCAAGAAGGTCGCTGGTTCGAGCCTCGGCTGGGTCAGTTGGCATTTCTGTGTGGAGTTTGCATGTCCAAAGACATGCGCTATAGGTGAATTGGGTAAGCTAAATTGTCCGTAGTGTATGTGTGTGAATGAAAGTGTATGTGTTTCCCAGTGATAGGTTGCAGCTGGAAGGGCGTCCGCTGCGTAAAACATGCATAAGTTGGTGGTTCATTTTGCTGTGGCGACCCCTGATTAATAAAGGGACTAAGCCGCAAAGAAAATGAATGAATGAATACTGGCAATGAACAATTACAAATGTGCTGTAAAACTACAGCACAGTTGTAATTGTTAGTTTACAGTGCGCTTGTAAATTTTACAGTATTACTGGCAACCAAAATTGCCAGTAATATCTCTAAATTTACAAGCACACTAAATTAATAACTGCTCATTAAAAATAATTGTTAATTTACAGTGCACTTCAAAATTTTACAGTATTACTGGCAACCAAAATTGCCAGTAACACTGTCAAATTTACAGCAATTTATACAGTCTATATTTGCTAGTCGTACAGTTTTAACACTCTTTTTCAGGTACGAGTGGTTTAAGCATTTGAACCTGCGTTGGTATGCACTGCCTGCAGTGTCCAACATGTTGCTGGAGATTGGTGGTCTTGAATTCACTGCATGTCCTTTTAACGGTTGGTACATGGGCACAGAGATTGGAGTGAGGGACTTCTGTGATACCCAGCGCTACAATATTCTTGAGGTGCGAAAAGATTTCTTATTGCTTGTTTTTCCTTTTACAGTAGAGTTTATAGGTTCTTTCTGATGTCTTTTGTCCTACAGCGGGTTGGTCGTCAGATGGGCTTGGAAACTCAAAATCTGTCCTCGCTGTGGAAGGACCAGGCTCTGGTGGCCATTAATGTTGCAGTCATGCATAGTTTTCAGGTAAGGTGGATCTGAATAGCTAGCTTCGGTTTGAGACTGACTTTGGGAAAAAAAGAATAAGGTGTAAGCAGTATTTACAAAAATTATCGAATGAGAATATACGAATTAATGAATAGCTAATTTACAAGATTGTGATTTTGTTTGAATTAGCAATTTTGTTTATTTGTTTAATTAATTAATTTATTTATTTTTTAAGCATGACAGTCTACACTTAAACCTAAAAAAAATGGGTATTAAGCAAATCATTCAAAAACATACAAATATGTGTTGATTTCTATTTTATTTTATGGAATTATTAACAGTTAGGTGCAGAACTTGTTAAATTAAACTTATTATTGACTAAAAAATGCATAATTCCAAGATATGTGAGACGTATATCAAAATATGTGAAAAGCTAAATCTTACACAACATAAATTTTACACTCAAATTCTATTTATAAATGTTTATATTAAAAAAAGTCATAGCTGTATATCATTATGAAAGGTTAAAGCTTAATGCATGTATGTAAAATAAATCCCGATGAGTTAGTCTTTACTGAAAAATCAGTATATGGTTCAAGATTAAATTTGACACTTCCCCATTTTTATGATAGTTTTCTTTTTACTGACACGCAGAAAAATAAAGTCACCATTACTGACCACCATTCTGCATCCGAGTCTTTCATGCAGCACATGGAGATGGAGGTGCGCCTGCGTGGAGGATGTCCAGCCGACTGGGTTTGGCTGGTGCCACCAATGTCTGGATCTCTGACCCCCATCTTTCACCAGGAAATGCTGAACTACATCCTCTCACCTTTTTTTTACTACCAGGTACAGTAAGCAGATACACCAATAAAAATAAAGGCCCTTTATCGGCATTGATGTTTCCATGAAGAACCTTTAAAGTAATAGTTCAGCCAAAAATGAAAATTTAATCATCATTTACTCATCCTTCACTTGTTCCAATCCAGTTTGAATGTGTTTCTTCTGTTGAACACAAAGGAAGATATACTGAAGAATGTTGGGAAAAACAGTAGATGTCAAAGGCTTTATTTTTTCCAACTTCAGAATATCTTGTTTCATGTTCAACAGAAAAAAAAGAAATTCATAAATATTTAGACCAATTGACTGTGAGTAAATGGTTAGGAATGTTTTTTTCGGAACATTTTTGGGTGAACTATCCCTCTAATATGAATGGAACCTATTAATTACACCAATGGTGCTTTATAGGGAAAAATGTTGCTTACGGTATTAAAATGTTCTTTATCATGAAAACTGGTTCTTAGAAGACCCTTTCACTATAAGGTTCTTTGATGAACCAAATAAGGCGTCATTGTGAAAACTCTCTTTTGGTTCTTCCTAAAATCTTTATTTTTAAGAGTTTACCTGTTGACCATTAATCAGAAATTGCTGTAATATTCTCAAGTCTGATGGTATTATGCTACTGTATGTGTTGATGATGTCAAAACAAATGTTTTAAGATGTTCTTACATGACCATGTGTTGTCTGTTGCTTTTTAAAGCCTGAAGCGTGGTTGACACACAAGTGGAAGGACAAGAAGAGAAAGCCGAGGCGGTGTACAGTCAGCTTTAAAGGACTGATTAGGTACCGCAATATCATGCTTGCACCAGAACCACACAGTGCTGTTCTGTCAGAAGAGATCTGTCTGCAACAATCTAATGAATATTTGAAAGGTTAGCTGTGAATATTTGGTGAGCAGCCAGTGTACACTAGCTAAAATTCTTGTTTTCTTTTCTCTCTTCTAGAGTAGTACTCTTCTCACAAGCACTTATTAAGTTGGCTATGGCCAAGAGAGTGCGCTGTACGGTTCTCTATGCCACAGAAACTGGGAAATCGCAGACTTTTGCCAAGAAACTAAATGGCATCATGAACTGTTGCTTCAGCTCCAGGGTAAGAGGACCCATCCCCCTAGGTTCATATGGAACTAATGTGGGTGTATTGTGTGTGACACATTCATAATAATATCCCACTCTATTAAACGTGTTACATGGACAATTGCTACCTTGATCTAAATCTGCCTGTTCTGGGTCTTAAAGAAATAGTTCACCTAAAATGAGAATTTACATTTAATTTACTCACCCTCAGGCCATTGAATATGTACTGTAGTTGACCATTTTTTTCTTCAGTAGAACTTTAAATAGACACAAACAAAAAAAGTCTAAATCCTTCTCCGTTGCTTCTGTTGATACACTGAGGTCTTATGAATTGAAATGATTTGTCTTTACAAGAAATTGAAGATTATTTATAATAGTATTAGCTTTTATCCATAGCCTGAGCAAATAGTGCACGAGTGTAGTGAGTGCAAGCTTTGGGTTAATCTACATTTTTGGTTAAACATTACACATGCAGTCTAGTTTGCTGGAAGAGATTTATTTACATGTTAATCAGTATTTTACAAATAAGGAACTAGTGGTGAAGGGGCATTAAATTATAAGAAATGAATGCACATCCAAGGTGGTAATGCTGCCATGACACAAATGAAATCTAACATTTTGTACAGATATGTTGTACTATATTGTCATTTATTTTTCACGTTTATATTTATTTAAAACTTTTTTAACCACTTCAGAAGAGTTATTTAGTCACAACAAATAAAATCATTTGTTATTCTGACCAATTGTCATTTTCAGGATAAAAAGGCTCTAAATGGCAGTGTTTGTACATCTTTTAAATTTATTTTCTCATTATTTAAACAGGTTGTTTGCATGGAGGACTACAACTTAAGTGAACTTGAGAAAGAAAGCCTCCTAATTGTTGTTACTAGCACCTTTGGCAATGGCGACTGTCCAGGAAACGGAGAGGTATGGGCTTAATTTTTCATAGGTGCCTTACAGTATAACTGTAGTTTGCAGAATTTATAGTATGTCAAAATGATAAGATGTTTAGATGAAATAATTTGCTTTTGCAATAATTATTTGTAGAATGTGGTTCTCATCTGTGATCATGTACATTTATTTTTTTATTTTATTTTATTTATTTTTTTATTTTTTTTGTCTCAGAGTTTCAAGAAGCAGCTTCTCAGCCTAAAAACCCTTACAAACAAAGTCAGGTCAGTGTTTAAAATCATTTATTTATCTACACTCCTGTATAGACTGACTCCTAAAATAATTATTTTAATTCCCTCAAGCAGGTACTGTGTGTTTGGTCTTGGCTCTCGGATGTATCCACACTTCTGTGCGTTCGCCCATGCTCTGGATGCTATGTTTGCATCACTGGGAGCCATCCGTGTGTCCAATACAGGAGAGGGAGATGAGCTGAATGGACAGGAGGAAGCTTTCTCAGCCTGGGCTTGCACCGCCTTTAAGGTAATAAGTTAAAATACATCCAGGAGGTTGTTATTGCAGAATAAAGACAGACAGGCTTATTACATCAGACTGAAGTGCTTTATTCTGCAAAAACAACGGCTTCTTGCCACAAAACATTGGACACAAAAATTAGACACAAAACATTGTTCTGAGCCGTAATAGTTTATTACATATTTAATTAAATGTAAAGTTGGCAGAAACTTCAACAGCTGATGGAGCATACACTAACCTACACATTATTCAGTCAAAAGATGGCACCAAACAGTCAAAAACGCAAAGCTGACAGAAATGAAACAAAAAATAAATGGAGCATAGACAAACTTATGTATTATTCAGTCAAAAACAGCGGCAAAGCAGATACATATGAATGTGGATCTAAGTATATGGTTGTGAACGTAGGCCTATTCACTGACGGTCAATGTGATTTGAAGTTCCCGCATGAGCCTGTGTTATTCAGCGCTTGTTATCTCGGAATAACATACCTTGGATCATCGCAACTGACCAATCCGAATCCAGTATTTCTAGACATCCGTGTAATAAACAGTAATAAACAATGAGCATCCATTGTTTTCAGCACTTTAAGTCAGTGAATTTTAGGATGTTTGTTTTCTGTATGTGTAGGATGCATGCAAGGAGTTTAACGTTCAAGGCCAGCTTCCAGGAACTGATGGTCTGGCGGATTCCTGGGACCCGCAGAGGCACCGAGTTCAGAATGACAGCTGTACACTTGACCGAATCACTGGTACATTTAGACCTGCACCCTTGTCAAAACCATATATTATTGGATAATTATAGTAAGAGCTTGATGACATTTTCAGAATTGATTAGGCCAAACAGCCAGGGGAAAAAATACTGTTTTGAGAATTTTATTTTTGTTTATAGATATATATACATTATATGGTATATATATATATATATATATATATATATATATATATATATATATATATATATATATGTTTGTGCATGTGTGTGTGTTTGTATGTCTGTGTGTGTGTATGTAGATGTGTACAGTGTCCAGCACAAATGAGTACATCCCCTCACAGATCACAGGAAAAATCAACAGAAACATAAACAATATCAAATTTAATTTAAATGTTGTAGTTTGTCCTTTTTTCAATGCCTTTAATGCATTTTTAATTGTATTATCTTTCTATTCCTATTGACAAAACTCTTATTTTAGTTAATATAGCTGTTTGAAAAAACTGTTTTGTTAAAATGCACCAAAATATATTGTCCATATTAACTGACAAATGTATCAAAATATGATTTTTTTAAAAAGAGGGTGTACTCATTTATGCTGTACACTGTATGTATGCATGTATTTTGCACTACTAAATGATAATACTGCACTATACAATATAAAGGAAAGGTAAATCACCCCAAACTTAACATTTTTTGTTCATTTAAACTTAGGACAGACAAGATAGGTGACTTTTTTTCTTCAGGAGCACATAAAATTTTCTTTTCTCTTTAAATTGTCACTGCTACGGTCAAATATTTAATTAAAGGTAATAATGTAGTAAATAATGTTCAGTTTCTCATACAGACCAATTGTTTCACTTCAAAAGAACTCAATTTTTTTACTTTCAAAGTGCCAGTAGGAGTTGCATTTTATAAATTGCATTTTAAAAATTTTCTTTAATGTTCTGCTAAGAAAAAAACTCACCATCTTAGTAGAGCAAGTACATCCACAGCAATTTAACATTTTTTGGGTGAACTATCTCTAATTAAATACAGATGTAGAACTGTTTTTGGTGTCATTTTGAATTAAGAGATGCAGTTTAATTATAACAAATATTTGACAGTATTTAAGAATCATGTTAACAACAGATTTATTTGCGATATTTATGTAGTGATTATTATTTGGCTTGGATTTACAGCTCTGTCGGCTCTTCATTCTAAAGCTGTGGTTCCCATGAAACTGAAGAGAAGGCAGAATCTGCAGAGTGCAAAGTCAAGGTTTTTCTCAGATCTTTTTTTTTTTGTTAATACTATCATATTATTAAATATTGCAAATATATTCTGTAACGGTACACCCAGTTAGTCCCATGGCGGTGTCTACTGGTGGATGAAGGTGCACTGCGTGTTCAGTCTTTCCAGTACACAATGCTGTTTTAGTTTAAATTAAACTCATATCTGACTCCAATTTTAATGTAATATTCATTGATTAATGAATTTAGTATATTACACTTGTTCATTCCAATCCCACCAAAAGCTTGAGTCTTGTACAGGCCGATTATCCAATCATTTATTCACAAGCTTGTCAGTCCTGGTCATTAGACAAAGGCAACTGATTGTCTACTATTTAAGAATGGCAGAACCCTACTTATTCATTCTAGAATATTTCATGCAGTCCCCATAGATCTGAAGCTACAAAGTAAATATAATAACCATTTTGTAATCATTACCATAGAGCCAAGCAGACCAACTTTCTTCTACTGGTATTTTTAAATAATCATATTGTGAATTAAAATATTAGACTTATTAGAATAGCCAGAGAGGTTGAGGCTTGCCCCTATTCACAACACTTTGTTGTTTTAAATAGAAAAACCCATATGCACTAATGCCACTTAGCTAGTCAGAGCTCTAAAACATCAGTTAGTGTGCCCTGAGCAAAGGCTTGAGGTGTTATGAACTTTATGGACGTAATCTACTAGAGTTAGTAACACAAGATCAACTAGAACAATCTGAAATGTAGCAATTTGATAGTCAGGTAAATATGTACTATGCCAATTATTCACTCAATTCATAAACAATCAATATCAATCAAGTTCTCAAATAGATCTAAGAGCAAAAGATGCATACCTGACTTGATAAGATGCATATTATGGCGCGTGAAAGCTCCATAACATGACTGGCTGATCTGGCTACAGAATCGCCCTGAGCTTCTTGACCCTTTTTCTTAAATACTCAAACCAAAAACAGAGAATGTCCTCCAAGGAGGGCTGTGTCAAACAACAATTGAAATTTGCATTGATTGGAATGTTAGATAGATCTGAAGAGTATCTTAAAATTGTAGGCTAATTAGAATAAAAGCCCCCAGATAGGGTGCACACCCTTATTTAGCAGTGGGTCAAAAGTTTACAAATCTTTTATTTTGATTGACTCTGTGGGAACGAGACCATTGAACCAGTCGTACTGAGACATTTCAAATTGTATCAAACTTGATGGTTAAAAATCACTTGCATTGGTCATATTTTGATATTGTGAAGGGAAAGAAGAAAGGGGAGATGCTTAATGATGCTCAAATGCTTTCTCAGTTTAGCGTGTGGAGGCAAGTGTCTGTGTTTATACACTGTGCTTGTATTGTCCATATGTGGTGACATCAAAGTATCTGAGGTATCTCAAATCTTACAATACTTTTAGTAGTTTTTTTTTATTTTTTATGAAGTGCATATCAAAATCCCAGGGGGACTCAATATTTTATACTATTTTACTTGTGCTCAGTTGTGCTACAATATTGGTGGAGCTGGAGATGGAAGGAAACACAGAACACTTAAACTTCACCCCAGGAGACCATGTGGGGATTTTCCCAGGGAACTCACCTGAATTAGTAGCTGGCATCTTAAAGCATCTGCCCAATGCCAATCCTATCAACCAGAGCCTTCGGCTGGAATTCCTCAGTGCCCACGCTGGTACTGAACCGTCTAACCTAATTACATAATGGATGTCTTACTCGTAATATCATAATGATATCTAATAACTCTGTCCTGTAGATGGTGAAAGGTGGCAGAGAGATGAACGAATACCGCAGTGCTCTCTTGCCCAGGCTCTCACCTACTATCTGGATGTCACCAGCCCACCCTCACAAAGCCTCCTCCGCAAATTCTCAAAGATGGCCAGACAGGAGGACCACAGACAGCGCTTGCTCGCTCTGGCATCAGTAAGTCACTTTTTGATGATTGCAGGTGCTGTAGAACTGGGGATGAGGATTGAAAACTATTTTGCTGTTAGCTTTGATGGTCTTTTAGTAACTTTAAGGGCCCGCTATATGTCAAACAAAGTCTTTTTATTATTTGTTTAGGGGCAAAAATAAGTTCATTTAGGCTTATTTTGTTGAAAATTTAGTCAATCCAGCTTGTAGTTCAATTTTGTTTCAAGTATAATAGGGCCATTAGGGCTTTAGAAATGTAATTCCCTTAGCCAAATGATGAGGTCATTTTTAAAATCAGCAAATTAAAAAAAACATTCATTAAAAGATGCTTTTACAGACTTTCTTGTAATTTGTCATTACCCAACATCCCCACCCACTTATTTTTATTTAAATATGTGGCTACATTTTAGTTTATTATTATTAATATAATTATTTTTGTTATATATGTTCATTTCTCATTGCAGTTGTTCATTGCAAATCATTTGCTGACAACTTGGTTGACCCCAGTAAAAAAAATCCAATCTGCTCCCGTGTCATTTAGACACTCTGTAATTGGTTATTTTAAATATAAAAATTTCTTGCTGACAAATGTGTAAAATCTAATGGTTGTAAGAGTAAAGTAAAAGTTGATTAATTAATCAGTGTTTTCACACTGTGATTTTTAAATAGAATCTTTTAATGTCATGATAGGATTTTTGTCATAAATATTTTCTCGACAAGATTTTTTTGTTATACAGTATAAACAATTTTTACACTCAATTACATTTTTGGGGGTGTTTTTTGTAAAGCATATTAAAATGTATGATAATAATCTTTATTTTTTGCTCAGCAACAAACTCTGGCATTACGATTTATGGAATAAACGACCCTTAAAGGTCCCATGAAATGCTTTGAAATGTGCATTTTGGTAGATGTGTAACAAAAAAAACAAAAAAACAAACTGAAACATGAACACAGGGCAAGATATAGAGTAGCCCCTCCCCCTTTAAAAACAGCCAATAGCATTTAGTTTTTGTCGCAGCTCTGCCAGTGGGAGTGGTTGAGCTCGAGCACAAGCGAGACATGTCAGATACTAGAGAGCAGAAGATTTGATGAGAAACTGAAGTATGAGGTGACGTCAACAAATTGTTGATCTTAGATTTTAGGTGGAAGTTATAAACTGCAAACTTTGGATATTTATATCTTCATATTGCAAATTTTTGGAGCACATTAGCTTATAGATATCGCTAAGACTAACATACTGATACTAACATCAAATTCTTTTTAAAATTTTGTTTCAATGGAGACTTGTGTAAAAACTACAGTAAAAACTGTATTACACTTCTATTCTTTTGACATTTGACTAGCTCCATATCTTGTCTTTGACCCATATTAAGAAATTCACTACTTACGTTTTGAATGGTTTATATATAGATGATTAGCTAAACTTTATTGATAAATACATAGCAAAATGTCTCTCTACCACAGGACTTTCAGGTCTACGCAACATGGAAGGATTTCTTCAAGCCGACTTTCCTTGAGGTGCTGGAGGAGTTTCCCTCTGTGGAACTTTCTGCTGCTTTTCTCCTCAGTCAGCTGCCTCTGCTGAAGCCCCGGCTCTACTCCATCAGCTCGTCTCCTGACCTCCACCCTCAGGAGCTCCACCTTACTGTGGTTGTAATCAGCTATCATACTCAGGGTACAGGAGATCAAACTCCCAATCTAAACTATTCATTTACATTCTTCAAGATTCATTGAGCAAGTTAATCTGTTGTTGTCATTTGTTCTGCTTTCTTTAGAGGGAAAAGGTCCGCTTCATTTTGGTCTGTGCAGTAACTGGCTTAACACCATCAAAGAAGGAGACACGGTGCCATGTTTTCTACATAGGTATCCTTCATTTCACATTGCCTTTTCTCCTGATCATACCAGTTCCTCCACTAACGTTTGCACCCTTTGAAAATATGAGCAAAAAAGGCAGTGAAAGTGTGTTTATTGTTTGACCTTTTGATCTTGAAAGTTTGATACTAGAGGACAAACTCTGTCATTCATCACATTTTTTTCACTCAACATTGAAAGTCAGGGATATTTTTTTTTTATGTCCAGGTTATGAAGTATCACAGATTTTTTTTTCAGATTTCTTTTTTCAGATGTTTGTTGCTGCTATGGTTAGGCTATTTTAGATCTATTTTATTCATTTTATCTTCATTAACTGGCAGTCAAATACACTCACCGGAATGTCCATGTTAATTAAGGCTAACATGCCAGCATAAAATACATTTTAAGAGCTTGTAGTTTGTAAAACTGCTTTTGAGGTATCAATTATGGGAGCACTTCACAGACACAAAAACTATAAGTACCTATATTTTTTTCTAAATCTATGTTGTTCTCATAGTGGCTATTAAAGTCATGACAAATTTAATTCAAGCTAAAACTATTTTAATATTGCTTTATTTTTGTAACATTATTTTAATGTTATATTATTTCTTAACATATAAGCACACAGCAGCCTGTTTTTTTTCATTCATGGAAATTGAGTGAAACTTTTTATTCAGTGAAAATCAGGGAATTTGGTTTCAAATCTGTGTGAAGCGTAAGTTGCTGAGACTTTTATTTCACCATGTTGATCTACTTCCAACTGAAACAGAATATTGAGTAGGGGGCGGGGCTTTCTTTTTGTGCATCATTCAGTAAGAGGGGCGTGGATAAGAATATTGTGACTGAAGCTGTCAAACTGATGTCAACAGAGAATTTTTACCACTCCAAACCCAGAAGCAAAGGTCAGACTTTGATTGAAGATTACCAAAACAGTGTTTTTCAGTGCGTTAGCTTGAACAGATTCATTGTTCACCTAAAAAATAACGATGTTCTCTAGCAAAATTTTCAACATTATAAATTTTGATTTCACTCTGACTTTAAAGAGGGGACCTTGTATAAGACAATAGCAAAAACACTGAAACTGCCCATTTCCAGCATGGTGACAATAATTAAGACATTGCAGTCAACTGGAAGTGATTTGAATCAGTATTTATCCTTGTTAAGTGGAAAGCAAATTCTCCAAGAATCTCAGCTGAAGAACTACAGAAGTTCATTTTGCAGTTTGAAAGTCTCAAAAACTACAATCCGTCCTGACCTACATCACTACAAATGGTTTGAAAAATCTCTGTTCTTATCCAAAACCAAACTAAAGCTTCTTCAGATTTTTTAATCAAATCATAAATGACAAATGGATAAATGACAATTTGGTAAATTTGGTTTTATATTTTCTCCTTTCTCCTTATTAATATAATTTCAGAAAAGTTTTTTTTCTAAATTCTAAATAGTAAAATCATATTAGCAGCTAATGACTATCAAAGTACAACATTGTTAACAGTTAAATACATAGTGCTAATGTTGTTTTGAAGTCACACTTGCATGTGATTTCAGACCAAATATTCAAATTACCATAGTAAACAATATAGGAAGCATGTTTTCACTAAACGAATGTGCGAATATAAAACCAACCTCAATTGCCAAGGGTGCCGATATTAGTGCAGTGCGTTTCAGTCCCCTAACTTGTTCCATTTATGCATCAATTCCAGCTCCGACTGGTTCCACCTTCCGCCGGACCCCAGCGCTCCCTGTATTCTGGTGGGAGTCGGCAGCGGCATCGCTCCCTTCCGTAGCTTTTGGCAACAGCAATTCCATGACATGAATAAAACAGGTAATGAATTGTATCCCACATCACAGTCAAGTAGTTTCAAAGAGTGCAGCTGAAATTTGCTTGTCTGAAGTTGTGGTATTTCTCCAAGGTCTGAAAGGGAATCCGATGACGCTCGTGTTTGGGTGTCGAAGTTCAGATACTGATCATCTGTACAAAGAAGAGATTCTGGACATGAGAGACAATGGTACTCTAAGCAGTATCACAACAGCTTACTCTAGGCAGACTGGACAAGCTAAGGTAGAGCAACACTGTAGTGATAGCTATAAATATTTCACTCAAAGATGAAACTATTTTTGGTGTGTGGATCAAATTAAATATACAACAGTGCTTTTATATACTGTTATAATGTGTTCTATAGTATATTAAAAGCAAGTGTCTACTTTAATGTTTAAACTTGTGAACATAAAATGTTGAAATAGGGGAGACATACAGTATGTGTCATTCATCTTTACAGATATATTTCCAAAAAAAATGAGACAGCATATATTCTGACCTGTGCATAAAGTATATAAAAGAATAGAAGCATACTACATTTTATTTTATTTTATTTTAATTGATTAAAAGTGTCCTGGTTTAGTGGTTTGAGGGACAAAGGCAAAGTTTAATGATTTAAAATAACAATTATTTAGTATATATATATTTTTTAATATGTCATCAAATGACTCTTGTTCTTTTCCCAGTGATGGGTTGCAGCTGGAAGGGCATCCGCTGCGTAAAACATATGCTGGATAAGATGTTCATTCCGCTGTGGAAACCCCAGATTAATAAAGGGACTAAGCCGAAATGAAAATGAATGAATGAATGAATGAATGAATGACTCTTGTTCTACATATGCCTGACAAGATCTGTTGGTACATAAACTACTGTTGCACTGAATTATGTATGTCTTTTATAAATCATTGAACGAAATACATTATAACTTTTTATTTATTCATTAACTTATTATTATTATTATTATTACTTAATAAAAACAGGAGACTTTCTAAATTAAAATTAAAAGCTGTCTTTTGATAATAACATTTTTTTAAATAGCTGCTGACACTCTCAGAAAGTCACGTCACTGCTAGTAGATATTGTTATCCTGCATTTATTTCTGCACTCTTGGTCCAGGTTTATGTCCAAAATGTCTTGCGAGAGCAATTAAGTGACAAGGTCTTTGAGGTTCTGCACCACCATCCAGGACATGTGTACATCTGTGGAGGGGTGAACATGGCCTGCGATGTGGCTGCCACTATCAAGGAGATCCTAGTCAATCGGCTGGGCATCACTATTGCTCAGGCTGAGGAGTATCTGTCAAGGCTCAAGGTGAACCTCCAGCATGACAACACAAATTAGAACAAATGTCTAACAGCATTTATGTTTAGGAGTTGTCCTAAAATTCTGAAAGATAAAGATAAAAAACATGTTTATCTGTAAAGATATGTGGACACTAATTATTTTTGTTATGGTTATGAATTTTGTTCACAGAATGAAAAACGCTACCATGAGGACATCTTCGGCACTTCGAGCTCACTTGGACCATTTTAGTTTTTTTCCAATAGCCAGACACACCAAAAAGAGGAATGTTTAATTTAACAATGTAATTCTTTAATTTTATGCATCTTTTTAATAAAAAATTGACTGTTACGATGTTTTTAACGGTCACCAGCATCTTAAATCCTTGAAAGTTTGTAATATTTAGATTTTATGTATGAACATTTATATGTATTTATGTATGTATTATATCATCTTTGCATCAAATTACAAAAAAAAAAAAAACGAATTACCGTGGAGGGGTGAACATGGCCTGCGATGTGGCTATGGTGAAGGACAGTAAATTTGACATTGTTCTCTCTTCTGGCTGCTGTTATCAGTCTCACACTATTTCTTTCCTTTTTCTGAAAGTTTTGATAACACCATCATGGAGTTTTTCTTTTATTATTTCAGCAAATAGGATTGTAAAAAAAAATATTTGTTGTACTCTCCCATTCACTGCACTCAGTTTACCCAACTATAATGACTTCTGCTACTGAGAAACCCAGAAATGTGAAAAGGGTCCATAAGTAAAAAAAAAAAAGATCAGAAACACCACTCGCTCACTCACTTTCCTTTGGCTAGTCCCTGACTTATCAGGGGTCACCACAGTGGAATGAATCGCTAATTACTCTGCAAATATTTTATGTGTTGGATGCCCTCCCAGCCACAACCCAGCACTGAGAGTACACAACTTGTGAACCCCCAGTGCAAATAAACATCAGTAACACAATGTAACACTGTACCAGCAGCAGAAATGTCATAAATTCCCATAAATCACATCAACCCATTATCGGTCGACAGTTATTTTTTTTTAAATGTACAGATGTAAATTAACTTTATTTTGCCTTTTTTTGTTTAAAAGGCAATGCATCTGATTTGCGTTTGACTTAATTATAAATAGCCTACCCACATTTTTTTTTTTTTTTTACTCCTGTGGCTCATGTTTTTATATATATATATATATATATATATATATATATATATAAAGTGTTATATAAATCTGTAATTTGATTTTTTTATTTTTATGGTAAATACTGTATTTTCTAATAAACTAATTATAATATCACTACCCTTGAAGTAGTTGTTGTGTTGTTGTTGTTTTTTTACCTTCGCTTTCGTCTAGTTTGTCTTTGATGGGGATCCGTAGTAACACCGGAAGTACTGTATCCATGCTGCGGCAAAGAGCGTTTCTGTTAGTCACACTTTTTCCCTGACTTTCCTATTATTTATCGCCATCTAAATAAATTAATATAATCAAATACATATATTATGGCTGGAAGTCGACTTGAAAAATTCGGGACTGTATATACAAGGTAAGCGCCAATGACAGCATGTGCCGCTTCAGATCATTTCAAGGTTAATGGCATGCAAAATACGTTTTAAAACAAGTTGAATTACTATTATAAGATGTATAATGTCAATTGAACGTGTAGTATATAAATCCTTTCATAATGCCAAGACTGCTTATTTAATCTGAAACAGAAACTATGTAACGTTATATATTTGTGTTTGTTTAAATAAGCGGTCTTGGCATTATAAAGGAATTTACATACAGTTTCATTTTACATTCTTAATTTGTAATTCATTTTACCCCTATCAATCCCATTTCTGTAGAGTTATATAGACATTGAAGTCTAATTTCTTGAATCTAGAAGGAGCTGCAGTTTGTATTGTGAAGCTGAGTGATAGGATGCTTGTTTGTAAAGGGTTCGTGATTTATTGCGAGCTGGAGTCCTCAAGCCTGAGGAAAAGCCCATCTGGTATGATGTTTATGCAGCTTTTCCACCGAAGAGAGAACCTCTCTATCAGAAACCCCGTAGACCGAAGGTTCCTGCAGCAGATCCTGTACCTCAGCTCTTCTACAAGGAGGATGAGATACGAGCGTAAGTCCAACAAACCTGTTCACATGCTAATGGGTCATTTTTAGAAGCTTCATTTAAATACAGCAACTTTGTCTTAACCGTATTTCTTTCCCAATGGCTGTTGTGTAGCTTTGCACTGCACAAAAATGGTTTTCTTACTCAAGAGTTTGTCTAGTTTCTAGTCCAAATGTCTAAAACTTCTTACATCAAGAAGCATATAAAATATCGTCTTATTATTTTTGGAAATAATATGCCACAATTAACTGAGTTTTTCCTCAAAACAAGCAAAATAATCTTGTATTTCGTAATGACATAAGATTGTTTCCGTTACCCCATTGGCAGATTATTTAGCTTGTTTTAAGGAAAAACAAGATAAGACACATTTTCTTTTTGCTTCTTGATTTAAGACTTTTTTGATATTTGGACTAGAAACAAAACAAAAAATCTAAATAAGAAAAGCATTTTTTGCAATTTCACATTGACTCTGCCATTCTATTGTGCGTTTTAAGTTTATTTTGAGCTTGGTGTCATAAAGGCTACTGGCATCAGCAAGAAATGAATACTAGAATCAAAGATGCATAGCTAAATTGATTAAGAGTGATGGTGAAATTGATGGCATTTATGGTACACACACTCGCGTGCAAAAAATTGAACAGTCATAGATGTAAATTATCCCTGCCTAAAAAGTTTAGTTCAAAAACTTGCACATAAATGCACAGGCACAAACTTTTTAACAGGAATCAGTTTTAACTTAAAATTCGTTTTGTTAGTTTTAGTAAATAAAAATTATTATTATTTTGGTAATTTTGTTGAGTGTTTTGTAGTGATAATGCATAACAATAATAATAATTTTATTTATACATATTCAGTTGAAGACAAAAATAATAGCCCATCTGTGAAGTTTGAATTCTTTTTCAAATATTTAAGTAGTTATTTGCTTGACCGCTGTAGTGTCAACCCTATACTTAACACCCAAACTTTCTGAAATGTATTGAAATTTAATAATGTGCCCATCTTGTAAAACTGCTTTGAAATTATAATTATTGTGAATAGCGCTATACAAATAAACTTGAATTACATTTCCCAAGTGCTAATCGCTTTAATAATGAATTTCTAATGACTCATTTCTTTTGTCTTTGCCATGATGACAGTAAATAATGTTTTGCTAGTTATTTTGCAAGATACTAGTATTCAGCTTAAAGTGACATTTAAAGGCCTTATTAGGTTAATTAGGCAAGTCATTGGACAACTGTAGCCAATCGAAAAAATGTATCTTTAAGGGGCTAATAATGTGTATAATAATAAATATGCACAAATGCAAAATACTGATATATTGGGGTACATTTCAATTTATTTTCCAAAAAATTTCCTTAATCTGGAATGACGTGCAACAAATGTATAATTTACAGTAAATATGAATCCATTATTAATGTAAAATTATGCAAAATGCTTAAATGTGATAGGGAATATTTGATTTTGTTACTAATTGTTGTCGACATTTTCCGTCGTTTTATGCTCAATTTCACACTTTTTCATCATCATATTATTGTTTTTAAAAAGTGAATCAGAGATTCATGTTAAATATCACAATAACAGTTAATAACATAATTAATCAACAATTGGCGTATCCTAAACATTGTGTTCAAGTGAATTTGAAGAATAAAAATGACACCCCTCAATGCCTAGTTTCCCTCCAGAGGAAGTGTCATCACTTGGAGCAAGTCACATACTTTTTTATGATGCCGTTTTATAACCAATGTAACAGAGTTGACCAGAACATAGAAACAGACACAAATATATATTTATTATTACTGAAATGACAAAAAATACAGAAAAATAGATGTTTCACGCAAATATTTATTTAGCATAAAAGAGTAAACGATGAAAATTAGACTTAAATATTTCATGATAATTTGAGCTGAATGTATGATTTAGGGGGCAGAGGCCGTCAAAAATAGGAAGTGTGTGCGAGCTAATATATTCAAGCCAAAATGTACAAATACACTAAATACACATCTAACTTTATTTTTTGATATAACTCAAATTTGCATTACTATTCAAAACTGTTTGAGTAAAGTTTTTGTTTTTTAAAGAGAAAATCTTTTTAAATAGAGTCTGAATGCGCTCACAATTGTAGAATCACCCACGTTTATCTTTTTAAGAAGTTTATCAAATTAAGCTAAATGACACTGTGCTATTTAGTATTTCCTTGTCAACTAGCTGAAATCAAAATGTTTAAAGTATTTTCAAGTAACAAAATGCATTTAACTGTTGTAATATAGTAAATCATCTAGTTGAATTACATTAGCTGCATGCAAGCTAAAGTTTGGTTTTTTGTTTTTTTTTGTCTGCGGTTTTAGGAAGTTCTTTGAGGTGTATGGCAATGGACCCAAAGCTTTTGAGCTCCTCAAGCCAAACTTTATATCATCATGTCAGAAGTAAGTCATGATGAAAAACTAAACGTATTATTATTATGACATTTTCTTTTTATGCATTTTGACTCGCTTATTGTTTAACTGATGTTTTTTCTTCAGGTTTGTGATGAAGTACAGTGAATTAGAAAGCAGAGGGGATATCAAACCTGAGCTGCTGTTTGAAGAGACGGCAAAAGCGCTGCTCGTCGAAGGCATTTATTTAAGAAAGAGAGGAGGACCTGTGGTGAGTCTAAGGGTGCTTTCACACCTGTGGATCGATTTGTTTGTTACGAAACAGGGATTAAAATTGTTACAATGTTGCACTTTGTTCCTGGTGCGGTTCGCTTTCACATGGCAGTTTCTAAACGGACCAAAATAGTTTACTCGCACGCGACTTGTTTTAGCTGTCATCACATTGGTCAGAGTTTCAGGGTTTATTTTGCAGAGCTCAGCTGTCATGCGTCCTTATTTTAATTTATGGCAAGGAGCAATAAGACATTAAGCAAAAAGCTGCATTTTAATTTTGAATGGTGACACCCACAGACATCGTCACCAAATATAAATCAGAGGTAAGACTTTCTCATACATTGTTGGCTAGAATTATGCATTATAGGCTTTACATTCATTCATTCATTTTCTTTTCGGCTTAGTCCCTTTATTAATCTGGGGTCGCCACAGCGGGATGAACCGCCAACTTATCCAGCATATGTTTTACGCAGCGGATGCCCTTCCAGCTGCAACCCATCACTGGGAAAAGGCTTTACATTATAGAGAGAAATAACAGATAAACCAAGACTGCAGTTTGGTAAATTTTCCTAACGGATTAACAGCTCTCGTTAATAGCTAGCATGCTTTCACTTTCGTTTTTGACATGAAACGCACATTTACCGGTAGGAATGACATCCCGCCCTACTCATAATTATCTCTTCATATAGCCGTATATGCATTACATATCCATAATACACTGTGATATAGCCTGGTTCGGATCGTTTTGTTTTCTCACTACAATCGATCCGCTCCAGAGTTCATTTTAATCTCGGACCGCTTGTTTTGGCACGGATCCGAGCGCGATTGCGGGTTTCACATATGCCAAATGAACCGCGCTAACTGGGGAAACGTGCCAGGTTCCGAAACAAAAGTCTAGGTCTGAAAGCACCCTGAAAGGTGAATTATTAGACTATTTTAATTAGACTAGATCAGATTATTTATACTTGTAGAGATAATATTTTTTTAATTCGATGTTTGACGTAATCTCAACCATAACATGAAGACAGGGTGGGACATAGTGTAGCTCCTCCCCTTTTTAAAAAAAACTGCCAATAGCGTTTTGCTTTATCACAGCTCTGCCAGTGAGAGTGGTTGAGATAAAGCCCATCAAATGAAAAGCAAATGAGAAGCATCTTGAAGGGGGCGGGACATGTCAGACACTAGAGAGCATTTGATTGGTTATGATTTGATGAGAAACTGAAGTATGAGGTGAAGTGAATAAAACCGTTGATCCATTTAGGCGGAAGTGACAAACTACGAGCTTTACATGTTCATATCAGTTTTATATCTTCTAAACGCTCACTGTTTTAGAGCACAGTAGCTTATAGATATCTTAAAAACTAACAACACTGATACTAACATCTAAAAAAACTTTCATTTCATGGGACCTTTAATGTTTCATACATCCATTATTCTAACCAGCAGGTGGCACCAGAGTCTCGAGACCCTCTGCTAAGCATGAAGTTGACTGACATGTTGTCAGAGCAGCAGAAAGACAAAGACACAGAAACAAATATCCCAGAGAAACAGCCAGAGGCAGAGACGCTGAACCCTGACAGTCAGACTTCATGAATGCACTTCTCTGTTAGGACTTCGTAAACTGTACATCAGCGTTCTGGTCAGTCGTTTGACAAGAATGGGACACCGATTTTGGACACTATAAACCCAGAAGGGCAACATGTGTCTTTTCTCTCAGTTGAAGACACGTTTGCAAAGTCACAATGGTTTTGGCTTGAGGTCTTTATTGCCGAGCGGATACTGAGATTTTTTTTTTGTGAAAGACTTTATAATGCAGATCCTGCAAGTGTTTCATTTCTCAGAGCGTCTAATGTGTGTAATAAAATATGTGGAGTGTTTAATGAAAGCGCTTTCAAGTCCATTAACAACAGGAGTGGAAAAGTGTCTAAATTGTTAATGCTCAATAAAACGTTATATTTTGAGTTTTCTGAGTTGTTCTATAAACTTATGAGTCTTTTTTTATATTAAACTTGTTTTTAATCCATCCTTGTTACATGTGCGCTCTTGCATTTAAATATATCTTCAGCAAAGACTTTTTTATGAGGAAGTCTTTGTGTATTTGCTTTTAATTTTTTTATTAGATTTTATTTTATTGATGTTTTATAGGTTTTTTTTTTTTTTTTTTTTAAACGTTACCTGAGAATTAATCTTCACACAAAACTTTTCAACAGTAAATGTTATTCTGCTAAAGTCGAAGCATTTTGTAGAGGTAGTCAAATATTCCAATATATATATATATTTTTTTTTTCAATCTTAAATAATGATGATCCAAGATGATTTATGTGCGAGTAAAGAACATGAACAAAGTATTGTTATTTTTGTCGTCTTTGTGTGATAAACTGATGATACAATCATTTAAATGTTTAATTCGTTCCAGCAACAATAAGCATCAAGACTATAAATGATTTCAGTCACAGTAATTTAAAGAAAACCAAGACACGATGCATTAAATAGACATGCACTTGATTGTTGTTTGTTTTTGTCTCTGAAGACTTTTAAGTGCGCTATTCATAAAACCACTTAAAAAAAAAAAAAATCCATTAGTGGGGAAGTTTACTAGTGACTGAACATCAGATCCAAATATATTCTGTCTGTATCATGAATTAAATACTGTTTTCTTCATTATATTTTTTCCTTTGTAAGAGAAGGAATAGTTTTTGTCACTTGTTGTATGCACACTGTAAACAAAAAAAGTTGACAACTCAAAATTGTAAGGCAACTTGCTGCAGAGCATCAACTTTCATTCCAAGTACTGCACTTTAAGTTGAGTAAACTCAAAAATGTCCTAAAGCTGGTTGCCTTAAAATTTTGAGTAACTTTTTTTTTTTTTTTTTTTTTAAAACAGTGCACCTGCCATTGTCCAGTTTTATTTCTTCTTTTTTTGTTTTGTCATTAGACATGCTATAACCTGCCACTGAATTTCATCATTTACATTTTTATTTTGTCTTATGGCAATAAGGCAGCCACTCAACTAATTTGAGTTGCAGAATCCCACCCACCACACCTGCACATTTCTACAGGTTCCCAGAAGATTTTGTGACCAGATTTCTGTAGGACTCCTGCAGGACTCTTACAGGGAACATCCAAGAGTCCTGCAGGAATCCTACAGGAAACATAGAGGAATCTTACAATAAACATGCATGAATCCTACAGGAAACGTACAGGAATCCTACATGGAACGTATAGGAATCCCACAGAGAACATGCAGGACTCCTGCAAGAATCCTACAGGGAACGTACAGGAATCCCACAGAGAACATGCAGGACTCCTGCAAGAAACCTACAATAAACATGCATGAATCCTACAGGGAACGTACAGGAATCCCACAGAGAACATGCAGGACTCCTGCAAGAATTACACAAGGAAAATGTGTAAAAAAAAGAGAACTCAAAATCCTGCAGGGTACTAGCAGGACTCCTGCAAGGAAACTATAATAAAGTGTATTATACTGTATATGTTATAATTCATTCATTCATTCATTTTCTTTTCGGCTTAGTCCCTTTATTAATCTGGGGTCGCCACAGCGGAATGAACCACCAACTTATCCAGCATATGTTTTTACGCAGCGGATGCCCTTCCAGCTGCAACCCATCACTGGGAAACATCCATACACACTACGGACAATTTAGCTTACCCAATTCACCTATAGCGCATGTCTTTGGACTTGTGGGGGAAACCGGAGCACCCGGAGGAAACCCATGCAAACTCCACTCAGAAATGCCAACTGACCCAGCCGAGGCTCGAACCAGCGACCTTCTTGCTGTGAGGCGATTGTGCTACCCACTGTGCCACCGTGCTGCCCTATATGTTATAATATTTACAACAATTGATGAATGCTACAGCATACTGTACTATTAACTATAGTGAGCTGATAAATGCTGTGATATAGTTCATTTTACAGTAAACTGAGGTGTTCTGTAGTATAATACACCTTTATAGCTGTAGAAAACTGTAGTTGTTGCATTACCACAGCAACTATAGAATTACCGCAACGGTTTACTTCAAATACTTTGAGAATGGTTCAAAAACACTATAGTATTTAATATAAATCTACTAAAAAAATGGTCTTTAAAAAACTGGATGCTAAAAAACCTTTCAATCTTCAATCTACAGTTCAGGCAACCAAAATCCTGTGCCTTCCCGAAAGTATATTGTCCATTGAAATGTGATTTTATGGACTGATGCTTTTTTTTTAATTCTTTGTACATTAATCCCAATGAACAATAATACGCCTTTTTTAAATAGACCCTAATTCTGAAACGTAAGACCAAACCTGTCACGAACACACACATTTATACAAAAGCATGTAAGTTCTATTTCCAAGTAAACACTGTTTCGGTCTGTAGACACCCTGTAAAAGGAGTGGATCAACGCTGACCGCTAGATGGCAGTAATGTGATGTCTATCGGCTCGTGTGATTCTGTCGGCTGTTTTTCTCTTCTGTGCGCGTTTCACGTCATGGTTTTTATTTAGAGAACCTGAAATGCTGAGAGAACGTAGAGCTGTCAAAATGTGCAGAACTCAAAATACATCGTGGGAGAAAAAATCCCCACAAGTAATTTATTATTATTATTTCGCTGTTGCATTTCAATTTGTGTAATTTTGTCCGCGTTAATGTCTTTTCTGTGTGTGGGCAGTGTGTGCTGTGAAGGACGCAGATGAAGCTGAATTAGTTGAGGAGAGGCATGTAAGTAGCGAAGGCAGAGGCGCGTGACTGAATGAACGCTTCTGCTCCTAAAAACAAAACCAAAAACCCTTGGACACCATCATGGTGACTGGTCCTCCCCAAATGCTATAATTATTGCAATGATAAATTAATATAGAGGTTTTTGTTGGTGTAGCCAATTTCTCTCTTGGCTAGTACTTACAACTAACTGTCACTGGGTATTTTAATGACTGAAAAATATTGTAACAAATAATATTGTAACTCATTTTTAGTTTATAACTAACTTTAATCCTTTTGCAACTTAAAAAAAAAAAAAAGAGATACACACACACACACGTATGTTGGTGGTTCACAAGGACTGTCCATAGGCTTAATGTATTTTATGTTGTTAAAACCAATTTGGCCGACCCCTAAACTCAACCCTCACAGGAAACCTGTGGCAAATTTTGAATGTCATAAGATGCCATTAAGTATTTTTGGCTTCAAATTACAAGGCATGTCCTCATAATCCACCTCCATGTTGTAATACCTAGGTTATACCCATGTCATTATACAAATTATTTGACAAATATTTATTTATCCGATTACATGACGTGCAGCAGCTACAAACACAAATATACACAGACTAAATACATACCATAAAAGTGATCAACTGCAGCGTTTAAACAGTTATTTTAGACTGATATAAAATACCATGAAGGAAGTTTCACAAACACAATTGAGTGAAATTGAAATTATTTCTTAAATTGCTGTTTCTGAACCAGTTAAACCAAATTGTCCAAACAAACCAGTTCAATAGAATGATTTTCAATTCTTCACTCCATCTGAGAGAAAGAGACGTAAGTAGAGCGTCTGATGATCGTTTCAGCTCGCTTAACTACATACAGAATATCATTTTACACAAGAAATGCTCTTTCTTGCTACTTGTTTTGAAAAAAGCTGCAACTAGAGAAGTTACACTATTATGAAGAGTGTTTACAATCCTGAAAATGTAGTTCATATCATCTCTGCAATTTGAACAGATAACCAAATATTTGAATTAAAAATGTGGAACATGCAAACATCCCACATTCTTTTACAATGTCTAACAAACATGTTTTTTAGCTCCTCACTTCAGAATTTGACATAAGCAATGCTTTTTCTTGCTGCTTGTTGTGTATTACTTAAAAACCTACATTATTACTAAGGAACCAAATAGTTGAAGTAAACTAAAAGCAAGCAAAACCATCTGCCAATGGGATAAACAAAACTGACTTCATATAAATATTTGCATTAAATGTGTATTAAATATTTCTATATATCATTTATTTTTCTCCTTATAAATATATTAAGTGATGTTATTACCAATCACACAAAACAAATATCTGATCTAGTAAAGCTGATGGGTTTTAAAGGTTAACAAAAATACCTTCAACTTTTTAGCCATTTTTTAGCATGAATAATATATCATTTTAGCCAAGAATGCATTAAACTGGAATGTTTCATCTTAAAATGAGCATTTGTCCAAGATTCACAATAATCTGAAATTAGATTATTATTATTTTTTTTTTAATGTTAGTTAATTTTTTTTTTAATGTTTTTTTTTTTAATTTTCTTAAATGTTAGTTTATCTATTTACTAACATGAACAAACAATGAACATTACATTTATTACAGTATTTTAAAGCTTTACAATATGCTTTTAAATACAGAAACAATAGAAACAAATGATATACTTGGGGGTCTTTTGTAGAAAAAAAAACCCTCTCTAAGACAACACAAAAAAGGGGAAAAATAAGTAGAAAATGACACAGATCAACCATACACTGTAAAAAATATCCGTAAATTACATTTGATAATTTTGTGATTAATGTTTTGATTTTTGTATTTTCCCTGTTAATTTATGCTTTTGAATTGTATTATGGGACATTGATTTTTCTTCCAACAACTTTCAACCTTGAAAAGTTTTAAAAAGTGTCTTTTGTTAACATTTTTAATAGTTTAAAGCGATATATTGTCTGGGTTGTTGTTGTACAGTAAAAAAAAACGTGTAATAAACTCTGCAAGTACATTTTCTGTTAATTTACAGACTTGTTTCTCTATATATTCTTTCTTATACATTATATTATTTCAAAATACTACAACGTCAATAAAAGTCACTTTGTTTAACTGTAGAGTTGAATTTTCAACATCAAATATCGACAGAGCAGATATCAAGGTACCATAATGCAATTCACACTCGTAAATAAATGGAAAACACTTGTGAAAACTGTTAATTAACAGATATTTTTACAGTGAATGTAAGCACAAAAATAATAATTTGCCTAACTTAAATTTTTGTCCTTTCTTAAGATTCTTGAAATGGGAATTTTAATTTGTGGTCTTATTCATAAAACTAGAACAGCAAATATGGACAACAGCTTACACTTCATAGCTGTCACTCGTTTCTAGTAAAATGTAGTTCAAAATTAGATTTATTAATTTAAATGTTATTTTATAAAATCAAATATGCAATCTAGTGTGCAATAAGATGGTTTATCTTTTAAGTCGTTGTCTACAAATAAGATCATTTTGACATTTGTAGATTTTTTTCTGCTTTTACAGCTTTTATGCCACTGAAAATGTAGTCCATGTAGTTGCATCCTTTGCACTGATGATACCCAAATATTTTAATTAAATTAGCATGCAAACAAGCCACATTTTTTCACAATGCATATACTGTTATAGCACAGGGGACGGAAATTACGTATTTAATCTCCTCACTTTAGAATGGGCACAAGCCCTGCTTTTTCTTGCCACTTGTTAAAACAGTAGTACAAGCAAACAAGCGGCATTCTTTTACAATGCCTATAACTGTTACAGCACAAGGAAAGAAAAATAGGTTCTTTAGCCCCTCGCTTCAGAAGAGATCTCCTTCATTTACACATATATTTAAAATTGTAATGTTCTGAGAGGCTCATTTGAAGCTCGCTGTCCCTGGCTGTGTCTTCTCGTTTGTTATGTGCTGATAATGAGACCTAATCTGTACACACTAGATGTGCACTAGTGCTCGCGTCTGGTGGCCAAACAGCCCTTTGAGTCCTCCATCACCATAATCAATGGCAGGTTGAGCCGGCTGGGGTTTGAAGACCTTTACACAAGCGCTGTTTGTTTTACTTCTCCATGGCCATGCAGCTCAGAAGAAAGGCTGCCATCCAGTTACCCTGGTCAAGGTATCGATTGGGACTCGCATGTTTGTTGTTTTATTTATTTATTTATTTGTTTATTCAGCACTGGATCTCAGGGATTCTGCATATGTCAAGGGCGTTTTTTTCATCCCTATAGCAGAGTTTGATCTTTCTCATCTCTGGCCTGTAGAAGCTTCAATCTGCTGCGCGGTGCAGGCCTGCTGTACTGATTAATTACATAAAGATGCCTGATGGTTTAAATTAGCCTGCTATATTACTTGAGAGACCTGAATTACTGGAGTCGGTCTTCCCCTGTTTTGCTGAGGTCTGCACAAATGCAGGCGGCTCACAGTCCTTAACCTAAAAGATGACGCTCTCGCAAACTGGGCCAAGACGTAGCATTTTAAACATTTGACCTGTTCTGAGTACAAAGGAAGTTCGCAATCAAAGAGATGGTATATGGTATTCTGATTAAATGTTCATACAAAAATGTATCTGGCTTCATGACAACGCGTAAACATTAGAACATTAGAAATGAACAGCATATACAAGATAGATAGATAGACAGGTAGACAGACAGACAGATGGATGGATGACTGTACTTTACTTTACTTTAAAAAGTGTGTAAGCCTGTTACCTTAAAATGATTAAGTATAATGAAATGTGCAAAATTATAAAAATGATGTCAACTTAACTGTTCCAACTGGTTTACTTACTTTTAAGTCAACTTGTCACATTTAAGGCAACAATTTACTTAGTTGTTTTAAGTAACTAATCACTTTTTACAAGTATATATAGAGCTTTTAAACAGCTAGAATGCTTTTAACATTATACAGCTAGACAGTAGACTTATAAGGCATTAAACGATTAATAATTAATCATAATCCACAGTGAAATGCATTTTTTTCAAAAATAAAAGTAACAATAGTTATAATTTATTGTAGCACTTACAACTTTAATTTGTATGTATACAATGCATTTGAACAATATTCATTCTTAATGCACATTGTCATGCAGTTTATTTTCATAAATGTAACAATAGTTATAATCCACTCTACTTGCAACTGTAAATTGTGAACCTATGATGCAAAACAATTAGTATTTAAACAGAATGCACAATTTAGTGCTGTTTTACTTTTCATAAATAAATGTAACAATAGTTCAAATCCATTTTATTACTAGTTTAAACTGTACATTACATATAATGCATTATAGTAAATGACATCCTGCATAAACACTAATGCATCATACTGTTTAGTGTTGCATAAGTAACCATACACATATAGTGTAATATATAATAAGTGATAGTTGCACATAAGTACATAACTTGCTGAAGAACGTAAGAACATAAATTTATCATTTGCTTATTTTATTATAATATGCCTTTTAATATTAAATTATAATGCATTAAAATGAAAAATGATTTGTCAATATGCACATTGTCTTTTTTATAATCCATTGTAATATACCTTTAAACAGCATTATAATAAATGATGGGCTTCTTGTGTGCTTTAATTCATTATATTATTTAATTTACATAATTAACCATGCCTATTTAATGGATTATAATGGCTGTAGTTACATAAGAGAACACAAGACATGTTTTTAATGTATTATTATTCATTTGAAGTGCAAACTTCCAATAAAGTGCTCTCAAACCTTTTATTGGCCCTTTAATTTTAAACAAAATTATCATTAATCTAAAAATAACCATCTCAAAAACAACAAAGAAACACTCTGCTTTAAATAAAAACCAAATTCACTTGTAGCTCGCATGAAAATACTATAGTAATTTATCATAGTGTTTGAACCATACTACAGTAAAGTGTGTTATGATGTTTATATTGTATTTTCAACACTTTGTTAATGAACGCTATAGCCTACAGCATAGTATCTATAGTGAACTGATAAACTGTACTGAACTGAACTTATTTACTACAGTAAACTGTGGTGTATAGTAGCATAATATCTTTGTGCGACATGTAGGCCTATAGAAAAATGCAGTGTTAGGTCATTTGTTTATATTACTATAGTTATTGTATTACCATAGTAATTATAGAATCACAGCAGCAGATTAATTCAAGTACTTTACTTATGGTATGGTTCAAAAACACTGTTGTAGGCCTATTTACTGTAAATTACTATAGTATTTTTTTCATGTGAGAGTCTATAATTGTATAATTATTAAATTGAGACAATTCATTGTAATTTTGGGTAAAATGTTGCTCGTTTTAATTTGTTTAGTTTCCTAATAAAAGAATGAGAATGTGTTAACTGACTAAAATTTCGAAGAACTCCCGCGCTGCCATGCTCAATTTGCTGTTTATATCATTGTCGCGCTGTCGAGATATACAATAGCCTGTCTCCAGTCATAAGAAAGACGTGAAAAATACAGTATTTATGCCAGTTTAGTTCTCCTAAAAGCCTCAGTTTAAACTGTCAGGCATTTCAGTTGACCAGGCAAAGGGTTAAAGGCTCACTCGTGGAGTTCTGCCTCTTCACCGTCAACACGTGCGATCCAGGTCAATGCAATTTGCTCTGCGGGCGAGTTCATTTTCACATGGCATTGAAATGCACGGCCACACGCGCCGCCTGCATCGCCTCAGGTCTGTTTCCTCTCTTCTGTCACCTAGAGCTAACCTTTCACATGATACAATTCTAAATAATTGGCCTTGATAATTAATCCTCGCGAAATGGTTTTCTAACAGGCCTAAATTGCATATAACAGTCTTTCACTTAAGATGTGCTTTTTAAAATCGGAGCTGAGAGCGGACAATTAAAAGCCTGAGGGGGAAAAATGGAGCCCAAAGAGCAAATGCACCAGTGTGGTGTGTTTGCTGTGCCTTAGTTATGTTCAGTAGGCCTACTGTGAAATCTGGAAATATACACTCTACAAAAACACGCCATGTCAGATTTTCATACACTGCGAGCCATATCAGCATATAAGGTTTTACTAAAAAAAGGTTAACCATGTTTCAAGCTTCATTGTTTTTACTTTCATAAGATTAAAAAAAATGTTTACAGTGTAATGTAATTTAAAGTGTGATAAGTTGTAAAGTTACTTTGATTCAAATAAAAAAATAATAGAATAAAATGAAAAGGCTGCAACAAACTTTTTACATTCTATTCAAAGTTTAACATTTAATTAGCTGTTTTACTTGCAGCTTCTTAGTAGTATCAATTTTGTGTTGTTTATTGACTATAAGTTTGCCATCTTATAAGTTTGTCTTCCCCCAAGTTTTACAAACTTTGTGTATCCCAGACACAATCTTAAACATTGAGAGGGTTCCACTCAAATCTGTCAATTACTTTCTAGCTTGACCAATAAGGAAAAATTGTGGCGTGGCTTCTGCAGTCAGACTGCCACAGGGTGTTTAGCCTGTATATAGCGTAAAAACATTAATTTAAATGATAATTTATAACAATAAAAAGCTATAGTTTTTACAACATGTTTAAATTTAAGAGAGGACACTGCAAAAAAGAAAAAAAAAAAAAATCATTTGATTCAATAAGGCAGAAACAAACTTTTTTCCCCACTTTTTTTCTTTCAATTCAGTTATTGGTTCATTGGATTTTCCAGTAATAGGTAAAGTCAAGTTTTCATTTGTGTAAAAAAAAAAAACTGATAAGGTGGAGTATTTATTTGGCGAAAATTATTAAATATTAATATAAAATAGTTTATGTATTTAGACAAACATACATATTATTGTTTAAGGTATATTTACACAGCAAAGGAAGTACAGAAACCAAACCTGAAACGGCATGAATCCACAAAATTATAAATTTACACAGACCGTTTAATGTGGCATATAGCGTCTTTACGCCGAATTCTGAGCAGATACAGAGAAGCTTAAGGGCCAACTTAAATCAGCTGTGTAAAGATGCTTTTAGATTTTTTTCATCAGAAAATGACAGTGATCAGAATTGTGGTTTTCGTTTGTTGTAATTTTAAAATCAGCCTTATTAATTTCTTAACTCTTCTGAAGTTAAAGAAAATTGTATTGTGTTATATTCTAAAAATGAATACAAATGTAATTTTTTTTTTTATGCAAAAAAAAAATAATTGACAACATTTTTATTTGTAATTTGGAAATAATGTTCCTACATTCCTATAAATCGTACATCCAAAAAAAAAATTTTTTTGGGGTGGGAAATGTTTAATATTTTTTTATCAATAAAAGAAAGTATAAAGTAAAACATGAATGAACATTTTACTCAAATCACATACCTTTTAATGGCAAATCCGATGAACAAAAACGTTCTATTCTTTCCAGAGCTGTATGTATTATTTTTAGCTGACATTAGTATCACAGTAAAACATGTAACAGCTTTACATTTACAAGCAACTAGTTGCTTCAAATAGTTTCAAAAGTTAATCGTACACCAATGTTTTATATTTTCAGTGTACTTGTTCAATGTAAGCAGACCACACAGGACTCAGCGGTTGGTGTGGTCCAGGCCTTCAGTGTCTGTGCTTCAGTCTGTTTTCTGAGCCCCTGCAGGGTGTGTGAGTTCTGCTATACCCCACCCCAAATGTGCAGGTGAGCCCAGACTGATCTGAGATCAGAGACACAGCCACAGGCGAACCCTCTTACATGATTCCATGTCCTCAGGCTATGAAGTCTGAGCCGAGCTTTGGAGGGGCAAGAGGTTGTAAAGGGATAAATGGAAAGTGAATTCAACAGGCTGCTGCCAAGCGTGGTGTCTTCAGCCGATGCCACACAGACACTTTTTTTTTCTCTCTCTCTTCCTGACAGGAGCAGTTCAAGGCATTTTTCTCTTCTTTTTTTTAATCCTTCAAGGACAGGAAAACCTCTAATGGGAGACTAAAGCTTGTGACATCTACACATTTTAATGCCAGAAATTCAACATCGCAGCTTGAGACTTTTGAAAGAAATCTGCTTTTGTGAGATTTAGTCTGACGCTCTTGGTTCTAACGTGTGTTGCAGTCACCTTTTTAACTCTTCAGCACACTCACTATCATTTCTTCGGTCTAAAATCCTTTAATATCATTTGACTTTCATCAAGTTTCTGGCTGGTACGTTTAGTTTAGGGAATCGGATTGTATTTGCTGCACAAAGAGAGTCGCTTGCGCAACCGAAGCTGTTAATTATGATTGGTTTGTTATTGCTCACCAGAGCATAACAAATCGCCATTATGTTGTTTTGCTGAGTCTAATTTAATTGTAACAAAAGTAATTATGCCTCATTTATATTGATGCCATAAGCAGAAGTAAGAGAGCACCTGCTGCCATAAGCCTGTTGTTTACTAAAAATAGACCAGGCGAAATCTAGCCTTGCGTTCTTCAACGTATCATACATCAAGAACTTTCTGTCTCGCTGTATTTGCAGAACCAGAGAGTTGTTTATGCCTAGTATGCATTGTGTTCTTGACTGAGCTAAATATACATATAAAAAAATGACAAGCGAAGTTTACTTAAAATGTATTTTTTGTACATTTCAGTAGTATAAAAAAAAAAACTACTTCGCTTTGCATCGTAATACTGAATAAAGTGAGGGAGTATCTTAGACTGAACAATATTTATGTGTTTGAAAGTTATATTTCAAGCAACCAAACAAATGTAGAGAACTAAATGCACGCTCAGTGAAAGTGAGACAGCAAAGTAAATGGCGTTACTATTCTACCATTCTGCACTTGGTAAGTAAAACAAGACAAGAGTGGCTAATTTTAGTAGAAAATGAACGGTAGGGGCCTCATTTCTAAAATGAAAATTCAGCATCTAAGCAGTTCTAAGCAATTGTAGCCACTCGCGGTTTTCAAGGTTTTGGATGTTGACTCTAAAGAGAAACATTTGGGGTCTTTCTAAAATGACAATTTCAGGATCACCTGTGATTCTGTGCCTACATTTATTTCTTTGAATCATACACATGAGAAGGGTGGCACAGTGGCTCAATGGTTAGCACTGTTGCGTCACAGCAAGAAGGTCACTGGTTCGAGTGCCAACTGGGCCAGTTGGCATTTCTGTGTGGAGTTTGCATGTTCTCCCCGTGTTGGTGTGGGTTTCCTCCGGGTGCTCCGGTTTCCCCCACAGTCCATACACATGCGCTATAGGTGAATTGAAGAAACTAAATTGGCCGTAGTGTATGAGTGTGTGTGTGTGAATGAGAGAGTGTATGGGTGTTTCCCAGTACTGGGTTGTGGCTGGAAGGGCATGCGCTAAGTAAAAAATATGCCGGAATAGTTGGCGATTCATTCCACTGTGGGGACCCCTGATAAATAAGGAACTAAGCTGAAGGAAAATGAATGAATGAATGATACACATGAGAAATGATCTTGGATTAAATATAGGGCTGTTTCTGTGCAACATTTTATAAATGAGGCCCCAGTCATTGCAAAACAAGTTGCTAAACTTGCCAACAACAACTAATGCAATAGTGCAAATAACACTGGCAACCTAATTCATTATTCATAACTAGTGCATGCTGGGAACGCCTTCATTATGAAGTGGTTTTATTTAATTGTATACACTCATTTCTGGATCACTTGTATGTACACCCTGATAAATTTGGCTACAGTATGGACAAACCATTGGGTTAAAAACTTAATTTAAAAATTCAATCCAGTGTTTGAGTTTGTCCATCTAACACCAGAGTGTTTTCTATACTTGAGAAGTCACATATATAAAGCAATTCATCTTAGAGCTTTCATTTCTACATGCTTGAATTAAGTTCAAAAGTAGAATATGCAGAATATTTTCAACTTCATGCTTGAACTAAGTTCTTTTCTGCTGCATTTACTTGTCTTGTTTTTCCTTTCAGTTATTGAAAAAGATTTTGTTTTAAAGCAAACAGCTGAAGTTGCTTTGGAAAGTATCAAAACATCATAGAGTGACATAATTTGCTACATAAACTTTTTCCAAGTTGATCCATTGTTTCTTGACCGCTGTAGAGGAGAAGGAGCCAGGTTTTCCCTCATAATTTCCACCGTGACTTATTGAATATCAATGAAACCTACTTTTCACTGAGAAACCGTACAGTAAAAATAGACAAACACCTGAGGCTAGTCCAATTACTACACCCACCCACCAAGGAGAACGACAGCAATCGCCCCTTAAAGGTTCAACCCATCCTTAACAATGATTTGCATTCAGCGTCTGGACTATTAGCCTGCTGAAGTATGAATGCAGAGGACATCTTTCCTACACCCGGAGGCATGGGTAAAAGCCTGACTTATGTGGCGAATGATATTTTTCTGGCCACTGTTTCCCCAATATATGAAAACCCCCATCCTGAAATCTTGCTAACATTTTGCCCCAGTAAGGAGATGTCAATAACAGGCTCCAGTCGGCCAATCTTCAGGCCCGCCCCGGCTCCGCAGGCTTTTTCCGGGAATGCATCCTTCAATGTTCATTCTATATTAATGTTTGTCAGGAGTGATTCTCCTGCTGTCTGGGCTGGAGGATTGACTGAAGACACTCGGAGAGCTGCATAATGAGAATCTTTAATATCGTCTCCCTGTCTCCCTCCGCTGCAGATGAGATTGTTTGGGGCTAAACTAGCGAATACGCTAAAATACTATTTATTTTCTGATGGGCCCGTGGCATCTCTCTCTCTCTCTCTGTCTGTCTCTCTCTCCATTTTCTCCGTCCGTGAGACCTGAGTGCTCATGTGAAAAGTTTGCATCGCTAAAGAGAAAGAGGGAAATAACCTTGAGGGAGTAATTTGACTCCGTCACTTGTCTCCGTCTGACAGAAGAGGCGATTACGGCTCGGGCTCTCAGAAGTCGAGTGTTTGCAAATACAGTATTGGCGTACAGTTGGGCTCGGGCAGCTGTGTAATCACCCCCCTAAGTAATGTGACACTTTCTTGCAGCCGTAATAAGGGAAGGAGATTTGAATTTTTTTTTCCTCTCTCTCTCTCTCATCCCCCATGAATAACATTAAAAATGGAAACGGTCAGAGAGTGGAGGACGGTGATGAAGCCCCTCGTATTAATTATGGCTTTAAATAAATAATGCATTGTCGTCTGGATCTATTCTCTTCCACTCGTTCGTCCGCCCTCTTCATCTCGCTCTCATCCACAGTTCAGCACTTCTGATCAATCCTTCAAGGACGGCGGGAGATTGGATGATGGCCGAGGCACGCACTTTCTTCCGGAGTCTGCATGGAGAATTTCAGTGGAAGAGCTTTTTTCCTGCTTTTTTGTTCCTAGCATTACCACAGAATTGATCTAAAAAATGCACCAAATTTTCAAAGAGGAAAGCTATCGGCAAAGAGATCTTCTCAGTGTTTTGATCGACACAGAAAACTACAAATGTCACAAAACCTGGATGTGGACATACAAACGCTATTGTCAATTTCATATAGTGTACAAGAATTTGCTTTGACATGGCCTTAATATAATGTACAGTACATTATACTATTAACATTAATTTACCAAGAATATAGGTTCCATAGAAATTGGTTTTGGTTTCCTAAACCTTTTCAGTAAACATCTTATTTTCTTTCCTTTTCTTAGTTCGAAGAACGTTTTAATCAGTTTTTTCACTACAAAGAACCTTCTCTCCATTTTTATCAGTGGTAATATACACTCACCAGCCACTTTATTAGGTACACCTGTCCATCTGTTTGTTAACGCAAATTTCTAATCAGCCAATCACATTTCAGCAACTCAATGCATTTGGGCATGTAGACATGGTCAAGACGATTTGCTGCAGTTCAAACTGAGCATCAGAATGGGGAAGAAAGGTGATTGGAAAAACGTTGCCTGGTCTGATGTGTCTTGATTTCTGCTGCGACATTCAGATGGTAGGGTCAGAATTTGGCATCAACAACATGAAAGCATTGATCCATCCTGCCTTGTATCAACGGTTCAGGCTGGTAGTGGTGATGTAATGGTGTGGGGGATATTTTCTTAGCACACTTTGGGCCCATTAGTACCAATTGAGCATCATGTCAACGGCACAGCCAACCTGAGTACTGTTGCTGACCATGTCCATCCCTTTATGACCACAGTGTACCCATCTTCTGATGGCTACCTCCAGCAGGATAACGCGTCATGTCATAAAGCGCCAATCATCTCAGACTGGTTTCTTGAACATGACAATGAGTTCACTGTTCTCAAATGGCCACCACAGTCACCAGATTTCAATCCAATAGAGCACCTTTGGGATGTGGTGGAATGGGAGATTCGCATCATGGATGTGCAGCCGACAAATCTGCATTAACTGCGTGATGCTATCATGTCAATATGGACCAAAATCTCTGAGGAATATTTCCAGTACCTTGTTGAATCTATGCCATGAAGGATTAAGGCAGTTCTGAAGACAAAAGGGGGTCCAACCCAGTACTAGTAAGGTGTACCTAATAAAGTGGCCGGTGAGTATATTGTTGTGGAACAGATTATACATTTTCCTTAGATCCTTTGATTAATTGAAAGAACATGCAATTAATTCGAATCTGAAATACCTTGTAACATTTCAAATGTTTCATACAACCATTACATTAAATTATTAATTATTAATAGATAAATCTTTTTTTACTTAACTCCAAACTTTTGACCAGAAACCCAGTCACACATGCAAACCTAGCCATGGCAGACAAAACAGTAACAATCAGTCATTATTCGGCGTAGACAATTTACACCAGGCTCTGCAATACTAGTTACCAAACAATATTAAGAAAAATAAGAGTTCAAAATAAAACACTGCCTTGCAACCTAATTATTCACACCTCATTGCATTCTGGGAATGACAGGATTGTGTTGTTAAACAGATTTTACTTAATTTTAGATCCCTGAAAATATATATATAAAATATATTTGTGGGTACACTCTACAGGATTTTTCTAGTTTTGAAAACAACACTTTAAATCTCGTTATGGGATTGAAAAAAAAACAAACATGGTCAGCTCTGTTTTAGTTTACTTTTCTTCTTATCCCTTAAGTTGACAATGTAATGGATTATAAAACAGTACAGTACAAGTAAAAGGGGAATGCGTGGCTCGTTGTGGTTCACAGTTACATTGAGTACATTTAATGTTTTTATTCTCCTGTAAAACTGGAAGAGCTGTTGGTTTTGGGATGTTTTGGTAACCTGTAGTTGTCTTCTGCACAGGGCTGGTTGTGGTGCACTGAGGCCAGCAGGAGGCACCCATCTTGGGGTCTGTGTAGGTCTAATGCCCCCGCTACCTCCTAATGATCATAACACTGGGGGATGTAAAACCTATAGATGCATATTGAACTTGTTTTTCTACATTGTATAAAGGCCAAATTTATATTGTGGAAAAATAACATTATTAATAGGTCTAATATATTTTTTTGTAATGCTAATTACTGTATATATTTAATTGCACATTTGATTATTTGGTTTAATAACTTTTTATTTTTATACATATATATATTTAAAAATATATGTAATTGTATGTATAAAATTATTTTAGGCATCACGGTGGCACAGTGGGTAGCCCGATCACCTCACAGCAAGAAGGTCGCTGGTTCGAGCCCCGGCTGGGTCAGTTGGCATTTCTGTGTGGAGTTTGCAAGTTCTCCCCGTGTTCACGTGGGTTTCCTCCGGGTGTTTCGGTTTCCCCCACAAGTCCAAAGACATGCGGTACAGGTGAATTGAATAAGCTAAATTGGCCGTAGTATATGTGTTTGAAAGAGTGTGTGTGGGTGTTTCCCAGTGTTGGGTTGCGGCTGAAAGGGCATCCGCTGCGTAAAACATATGCTGGATTAGTTGGCGGTTCATTCCGCTGTGGCGACCCCTGATTAATAAAGGGACTAAGCCGAAAAGAAAATGAATGAATGAAATTATTTTATTCATTTTAATATTGGATAAATTATAAATGAATCTTTTTAATAGTTTTGCAACCAATAACTATTAGATTATCGGATCTTTATACTAATAATTCTCTACAAGATTTCAGTTTAAACACCCTCCTTTTTTTTTGATGCCAAGCTTCTCTGTACAGCTTAGCTTGTCCTGTTTTTCCATTTTTCACATCCGTGTCCTTGCTTTGTTATAATTCTTCTTTAAGTGCCGCTGATGTCAAGCCTTAAATCTCCCAGATTTATTGTCAGATAATTCAGGAAGGCCTTTGTATTTGGCTGTCACTGTCTGCAGTCAAAGAGTCGCCCCGTCTTGACATATCACACGCTCAGCCGCTCCGCCTTCAGTGCAGGGAGGCCAAAGGAAGACAGGAAAAGGCTTGTTGTAGGCCGAACGGATAAACTATAAAAGAGAAATGAATAAAAGTGTAACCGCCTCCTCCTTTCTCTTCCCTTCTCAGCACTGCTGCAGAGTTGAGGTTGTCTGTGATAATCTTATCGTACTATGATGGCTAGCGGACGGGGACAAAAGAGGCCGAGGCACGTTGAAGGTCTGATGGGTTGCTGATTGCAAAGCTGTCCGGCCGAGAGACAGTTGCATTGGAAATGATGAATGACACGTGTCCCACCTGATAGGACGCCACAGCAGTGGAGTGATGAATAGGAACATTTGTGTGTAAGAGAAGATGAACAGCTTTAGGGCTTTTGGATAGCAGTTTTCATACCACACACACACACACACACACACACACACACACACACACACACACACACACACACACACACACACACATGCATGCATTCAACAAGTATTTTAATTCCAAGAAGTTTAGGTTTAAGTGTGGGCAGTTTAAAAGTTTTAGTATGTGACTGGTTCTAAATACAGCCATTTAGCTAAATTCAGCTGTCAAATTAAATGAACGTACAATGAAAAATGTTATTGTTTAGAAACTAGATTTACTTAGAAATGTGCTAATAAATTTCCTTCTAAAACATTTTCAAAAGACACGTGAAAATCATGTGATTTGCGTTCTCTTCGCGAAGCTCACGCTAGATTACTAGTTGAATGTTTTTGTATGTAACACTCTTGTGAATACTTAAATTCATATTTTGGTGTGGTGCTCTGGACTACTCAATTTAGATGATTTTTTTTATATTAAAAATGTCTTCTGTAAAAGTAAAAAAAATTTAACTGAGCAGAAATTTTTTGTTAAGAGAAACATCCTGCGAATAATCTACAAGGAGTAAAGCAATCTGCATGCTCTATTCGTGTTTGGTGTGAACCCAGCATAAGGTCAAAGATTTGATTCTGAGGGAAGGCAACAAATGACAAAAATATAAACCTTGAATGCTAAGTGAATTTCTACTGAGAAAAAAAAACACCTACTAAAATTGGTCATGGCACCAATACCACTCTACTTCTACTTGCCTCTTTTGAATGGGTTTTGAATAAGCATTTGCAACACGAGAGATGTGCGCACACTAACAAGGCAACAAGACTGCAGCCTCTTTTACACATCTTGATGCCATAGGGATGAGGTTTACTAAAACAGCTCTTACTAGCTGTCCTCTGTTACACTCTCTCCTTTAAACCTTGCTCTATTCTGGGTTACGGCACTAGTGTAACCCCTCTGATTGTACTCTCCGTGCTCAAAACCAACATTTCCACCATGAGAGGTGGGCACACTAACAAGGAATACTGCAGTCTCTTTTGCACTTGTTGAGACAGCTGACACGTTACACTCACTTATGCCTGGGTCACGGCACCAATGAAACCATTCTGATTCTACACACCTCCAAGAGGGTTTTTAACCACCATTTCCAGCATAGATAGTGGGCACACTAACAAGTACACTCCAGTACCCCAGCCTCTTTTCCACCTCTTTAGGCCAGCAAAAATTGTGATTATTAAGCCAGAATGAGAGTAAATTTTTGAAACATTTTGAGTGAGATGCTAATGCTCTAATCCGATTCAACGATTTAAGTTAAGCTAAAAGTGCTTCAGCCAGAGAATGGCTGAATGGATTCACAAATAGTATAATTCAGCTGTTTAAATCTAGATGACAATAAATGAGCCTATTTCCAAAAGGAGTGTTTAAGAGTGTTTAAGTGTGTTAAGTGCTTAAATGTTTAAGCCAAAAATTGACTTTAAGGTCAATTTGTACTTCTGTGTCGAGTGCATGTTATAGGTCTGGCGTAGCCTTTGTTGCATACACTTTACTGCACCCTGATGTGGACCCTAATGCGCATATCTCAATTTTTTTTTACTTTTTGTCATGGTGACGTGGAGCACAAGATCTATGATTGGTCGGCTTGGTAATAGTGACGAGTGTGGGTAGAACCAAAAGCTGTGGGAGTGGAGTGAAGCCAGTGGCGTGAGTGTCTAACAAGTGTCAAGTCCCACAGAGGAGCTTCAGATGAATACATTTGTTTTGTTTACTTTACAATTAAATTTATTGAACATTCGCCGGTTCCCACCTTTTTCTTCCTTGAATGAGTTTGAGTTCGAGCTTCTTCTACAGTAGCATCTCACACATTTCAGGTGTAAACTCAAAACACTAGCAAAGAATCTTGACACAGTGAAACATAGAAACCCACAGAAAGACAGAACACAGGAGTATACATGCTCACAACGCTTCAGCTATGTGCAAGCGGTACTGCATTTATTTGATGCAGAAGTATAAATCAGGCTTTACACACACCCCAAATCGCCCATCCAGATCACAGCATCAGTGTAACCCCTCTGGTCCTATTCACCCCCCTCTGAGGCATTTGAACCAGTGCTTCCAGCATGGGAGGCAGGCACACTAACAAGGACACTAAAGAACGGACCTAGTGCTTCTCTTTAGATAGGGGAATGAAATTTACTTGCATATTTCTAACTAGTTGACCTTTGTTAACCATACTTCCCTAAACTTCTCTCCCTTGCCGGTCACAGCACCATTAAAACCCAATGGGGAAATTAATTCAGCATTTTCAGTGGGTGCACTAACAAAGGCACTAGTGTACCTCTTAAGGTTTACTCACACAGCTGCAGTAGTGTGCGATTGTCATGTATAATACTTAATCATTTCATAATACTACTGCTTTAACATCATTGTTTGATATGAAACGATCAAGATTACAGCCCCAGATCTCAGTGTTTTGTCATATTTTCCTCATTTTGCAAATACAAGGACAAAGCGATCAGGGAAGGGTGTGAGACGAGGGTGTGTTTGCTAATACAACAGACACAACATGGCCTCCGGTCGCCTCCTCAGTGCTGACTGTGATAAATGAGTCTGGAAGAATGTGCAGCTTCACAGCGAACTCACTCACAGCTGCAAGTTGAGGAGGACTTTTCAGGTATTTTTAGAGAGCTTTTCTCCACTCTTTCTCTGACTCTTCTCATACTTCTCTTAGAGTCTCGAGTGTTTATTACCAGGTGTGGAAGCAGGTTCCATCTCAGACAGACTAACCGGGGAAAAAGCGCTCTCTTTTCGCACACTGAACATAAACTAATTTTGGGCTCACTTGAGAGAATTGTTTCCTTCATTAGGGAAGCTAAAGTGTGGTGTTCATCTCCCTCTGATTGCTCTTTGGAGGTGCTTGAGGGGCCCAGACTCCCATTAGCCTGATGAGGAGCTTTACTCCGCTAACCCAGCTATATGGGACAAATTACATACTGTATGTGGGAGGCTGGATTCATATATCGGACTTCAGTGGTATATTGCAGGCAAGAAAATCAGCGTGCACTATTGTTATAAGAGTAAGCGAGTTCTGAGTTCTTTTACTTGTTTTTTCTTATCTTTGAGAATTAGATGTTTCAAGAAGTGTTTTTCTTTTTTATGAGTAGGAGGATTGATTTAGAGCTCAGAACTTTCCATTCAAGCTTACAAAACCACAGTCGCTTAAAGGAATATTCTGGGTTGAATGCAAATAGAGCTCAATTGACAGCACTTGCGGCTGGCATAATGTTGATTACCACAAAAATCTCTGCTTTTCTTTAAGAGAAGCAAAAATGTGGATTGCAACGAATGGGGCCAATTCTGTAAATGTCAATAATATAGCAGCAAGATGTAAACAAAGAAGCCTGTTAACATGATTTTAATGTGAAAAAGATCTTTTTTTTTTCCTGTCTTTTTGCAGCTTTGTTGTCACGACAACATCACACCTAAAATGAGGACAACAACTTTATGGCTTAAATAAAAGACAAGTAACTAAGTTGTATAAACAGCAGAGGAAAAAATATGTTTGTTTATATAAGATTGTTAACTTAAATTAAAATAGTCTTCATTTACTTCCACTGTGAGTGAGACTGTAACCTTGGTGTTTATTTATTGATTGATTTATTTCTATATTTATTTTGAAGAGATGTTTAATTAGGCTTTTAATTACACTGACGATTCCGTAGCTTGATTTTAACTTGCACTCAATAAATAAATTCCTTTATAGGTAATTAATATAAAAATTTACTATAAAATTGACAACCTTGTTATTGTATGGTCAATTGCAGTATTTATTATAAATTGTTTATCTGTGTAGATGAATTATTTTCTTTTTTGTTAATTTATATGTTCATGTAGTCTTTAATCAGAATCATTTAAAACTAAGGTGCGGCAATGATATGTCAATCACATGAGATCAATTCCCAATTGATAAACTCAAGTCCCACTTGACATTTTGTCCAGTCTGAAAATCCATTTTCTTCAGAAATATGTGGCAATAGATATGAAAGGACTACCACAACTTTAATTCCATGCACTGACAAAAGTGATTAGTTTCTTTACTTAAAAACAAGGTGCACTCAAAAATTATTTTTGCTGCTTGTTCAAACTAATATATTTAAAATGAGCTGAATCGACACAAGGGGGTCACGGTGGTGCAGTGGGTAGCACGATCGCCTCACAGCAAGAAGGTCGCTGGATCGAGCCTCGGCTGGGTCAGTTGGCATTTCTGTGTGGAGTTTGTATATTCTCCCTGTGTTCGCCTGGGTTTCCTCCGGGTGCTCCGGTTTCCCCCACAAGTCCAAAGACATGCTGTATAGGTGAATTGGGTAAGCTAAATTGTCCGTAGTGTATGTGTGTGAATGGATGTTTCCCAGTGATGGGTTGCCGCTGGAAGGGCATCCGCTGCGTAAAACATGCTGCATAAGTTGGCGGTTCATTCTGCTGTGGTGACCCCAGATTAAGAAAGGGGCTAAGCCGAAAAGAAAATGAATGAATCGACACAATTCTTGAGTTGTTGTTTTTTTTTGCACAACTTATTTGTTTTATGTTAATTCCACATAAATTTGTAAAAACAATTAAGTTAACTTAATCGATTTGTGTTAGGACAACATGAAGGAATTGTGTGGAACCCAGCATTGTTTACAGTGTGAGTAAACCTGTTGCCTTAAAAGCAGAAAGTTGACTTAAAAACAGTGAGTAAACTTTTCAATTCAATTCATCTTTATTTCTATAGCGCTTTTACAATGTAGATTGTGTTAAAGCAGCTTCACATAGAAGATTATAGTGAATTGAAATGGTGTCAGTTCAGTTTTTAGAGTTTACTCGTCTGTCACTGGGGTCTCACAGGAATCAGTCTCATGCTCTCCACTCCTCCATGACCACCACAGCAGCTGCTCAGGATACGGCCTGGTCTTGGATTATGGAAACCTTGGGATCATCTCTTCACAGGTCTTGGATTGCATAAGTGGCGCTGCATAGTCTCTGGGGGCCTCAGGATGAGTATCCCCAGGTGGAAATAGAGAATAAAGAGAATAATTAGCGTAGCTGCTGTTCATAGTGTATATAAACGAGATGCAAAAACCTGCGTGGAGCACATTCATGCATCATACCGTTATGCGATGCATTGAGTGTATGCTTTACTAAAAAGATAGGTCTTTAATCTAGTTTTGAACTGAGAGAGTGTGTCTGAGCCTAGGACATTATCAGGAAGGCTATTCCAGAGTTTAGGAGCCATAAATGAGAAGGCTCGACCACCTTTACTCGACTTTGCTATTCTAGGTACTACCAGCAGCCCTGAGTTTTGAGATCATAAAGAGCGGGTTGGATTGTAGCGAGACAGAAGGTTGGTTAGATAAACAGGAGCTAGATTATTTAAAGCTTTATAGGTAAGAAGCAATATTTTATAATCAATACGGAACTTAACAGGCAGCCAGTGTAAGGAGGATAAAATTGCGGTGATACGATCATATTTTCTAGACCTGGTTAGAACTCTGGCAGCTGCATTTTGTACTAGCTGAAGTTTATTAATAGAGGATGCTGGGCAACCAGCAAACAGAGCATAACAGTAATCCAACCTAGAAGTCATGAAAGCATGAACTAGCTTTTCTGCATTTGAGATGGATAGCATACTTCGTAACTTAGCAATATTTCTCAGATGAAAGAAGGCGGTTTTTGTGACATGGGAGATATGATTTTCAAAAGTTAAATTGCTGTCTAGTATAACACCCAGATCTTTTACAGTAGAGCTAATGCTAACTTTGTGTCCCTTTAATTGCAGGTCGAGTTGTGAGATCTGCTGTGTACAGGATTTAGGCCCAATAAGTAATAATTCTGTTTTGTCTGAATTTAAGAGAAGGAAATTGTTGGTCATCCAGTCTTTAACATCTTTAATACACTCAGTTAGCTTAGACAGTTTAGACATCTCATCAGGTTTTGTTGAAATATATAATTGAGTATCATCTGCATAGCAGTAAAAGCTGATCCCGTGTCTTCTTATAATGTCTCCCAGGGGTAGCATGTATATTGTGAACAGCAAAGGGCCTAAAACTGATCCTTGAGGCACCCCATACTGTACTGGCCTGACCTGTGAAAGCTGTCCATTTATATTCACAAACTGGTAACGGTCAGTTAAGTATGACTAAAACCATTGTAGAGCCTGTCCCTGGGCGCCTGTAGAATTTAAGCGATCTATGAGGATATTGTGGTCGATGGTGTCAAATGCAGCACTGAGATCAAGTAAAACTAATAACGAGATGCACCCTTGGTCAGCAGCTAAGAGTAAATTGTTGGTTATTTTCACTAATGCGGTTTCTGTACTGTGATGAGGCCTGAAACCTGACTAAAACACTTCAAAAACATTGTTCATCTGCAGAAAGGAGCATAATTGTAAACAATTGTAACTTGGAACGGTTAAGTTGACTTAATTTTTTTTATAATGATGCACAGCTGATTTACTTAATAATTTTAAGGCAATGTTTACTCACTTTTTAAGTAAAGTCAACTAATCGCTTTAAAAGTAAGTCAGCTTAGACTTTAAACGACTAAGCAAAATGTATCTATTTAAATTGTAATCAACACTTATTTACTGCAGTATTTGTCCTGAACTCTCTCCAGATCTTTTTTCCAGCCTTCATTACTGAGGTTTGACTCTAATCCTCATTACATTTCCACTCTCCAGACCTCCACGTGAGATCCAAAAGCAGCCCATCATAAGCGATCATAACTCAGGCCGGCTCTGGCACCAGCACACAGGCAGACTGCAGAACTAGACTCATTGAGTATCTTCAGGGTTGATCAATATTTAATGTGGCCTTTAACAAGATCAGATTTAGCAAAGATATTCTGCTCTCCCTCTTGCACGAACATGGCTGTTCTGGCCTTGGGGTGGTGTAGGGGAGGAGAGGTGCCAAGAGCCCTTTGGGTTTTATTAATATGAGTGCTTGACCTGTGTCTGCCCGACACACTACTCTGAGCTGGGAATACATTTTTCCTTTAAGTCCGGCTCCCACTTGAATTCCAGGGAGCAACAGCCGGAGTATTTGTTCAAAAGATAGACCATGTTTGACGACTGAGTTGTAATGCTAATTTCTGCACCTGTGACATTTTCTTAGCCATAATGAGTCTGACCGTAATGGAGTCATCAAATCATCTGCAGTTTGAACCTTAATCGGTTTGTGTCCCGCAGCAATCTTTTCATGAAAGCTGTAAGATTACTAAAATATCTGGAACTTTGCATAGAATATAGGCTTTTAAAATATAGACCATTTTGAGGGATGTAAACAATAACAATGGTCCCAACTTATTTCCTGTTTTAGATTTTTAATTTCTATAGCTTCTGAGAATCCAAAAAAATCCACATATTGATAATGTTATGATAGCTGTTTTAACATTAAGTTATGACTGAATTGCCTCTTGTTACAGTAATGAAATAGTTAGATAACAAGCAGGAAATATTCATGGGCTAATGACATCACCACACTGAAATGGTCTATAACTGCTACATTTCGATACTAAATTAAGAGCCCAATTTCCAGACACAACAGGTGCTTATTTATAATATGCAGAAGCATTTAATTAAATGCAGAATATTCAATTAAGCGCAGTTATTTGGCAATTCTTACTCTTTTTCTTTCAGCTTCAAGGTGCAGTCAAGTTCATATCTTGCAATTCTGAATTTCTTTGTCAGAATTCTGAGTTTGTATCTTGAAATTTTCCCACAAAAACTCTAACTAATTTCACAGTTCTGATTTTAATGAAATATCTCACAATTCGGATTTTCACAATTATATAGCAAGTAAAAAAACTCAAGTTACAAGTTACATCTCACAATTCTAAGTTTTGTTTTGCAGTTGCAAGTTTCAAACCTAGATATAAAATATCACTACTTCAAGTTTACTTGAACAGTTCTTTAAAACCAACAATTCAAGTCTTCTTTTTGTTACACGTCTTAACTTTTTACAATATTTGAATTGTATTTTATATCTCACAGTTTCAACTTTTCAGAATTCTGAACCTCGCACAGTTTCTTGTATCTTGTAATTGTGAATTATAATCTAAGAATTGCATGTCTGCATCTCACCATTGTGACTTTTGTTTCTCAAAATTGAGTTTACATCTTACATTTGAAACGTATACATATTTCACATATTTTATTATTATTATTGTTAACAAATACCTATACCTGTATATAGTAGTCAACATCTGAAGTGGATCAAAAAAGTTTGAGAATATCAAAAGTCATTTTGATGTTTATACCCAAATATTGCATACTGTACATAAAAAACTGCAAGTTTCCCCTCAGAATTGTGAGTTTCCATCTGAGTTTCCATTAAATAAATTGCAAATTATAAACTTGCAGTTATGAGTTACCATCTCACAACTCTAAGTTGCATGAAAGTTTAATAAAAAAAAATCTCAAATGTTAGTTAAGAAGTATCAGATAAATTACTCTTTAATTTGCTTTCTGTGACCTCCCTAGCAAAAAGACTGGCATCTTAAGCCAAATCCATAATTTTTTTTTTTTAAATCAAATCAGATCAGCTCACGGCTCAACCCTCATGACCCTTATCACACAGAGCTACCCCTGAGAGAGAAAAAAAAAAAAAAAAAGCATAGACGTCTGTTCCGAAAAGCTGAAGCTTCACATTCATATTCTATTCATAAAGGTAATGCAGGCCGTCTGCTGTTGATGATCACCTGTGGCCTCCTCCTCCTCTTCAGGGGAGCCACAGGACGGTCGAGGGGGGGGATTATCAAATTTGAACGTGCTGATGCCTCCTCCGTAAACGAATCACCCGCCTCGTCGATCAGACCTTTACACAAATAATACATCCATCAGCTTGTCGTTTCCCCTGCCCTCTTTACCGTTATCTCCTCCCGAGGCGGTCAATATCCTCGGGGCCCTGATCAGATCACAGCGGCTTCATATTTAATAAAGCCCTCCCAGCAGCCGGGCCTCAGACCCACATTCATTTCCATTATAATTACCTGAGCCTCTTCCCAACCTGCCCGAGCCCTTGACCAGAATCCAATCTGCGCCATCGCCCACAGTAAATCTGCCCCATATAAATAATAATGTGCGTGCAAATGAAATGCGAAAGATTACATTTGGTCACATGTAGGAGGGGTGGAGGACCTTAAGGGGTGAAGACTCGGCGGTGTATCCTGGATCGAAAGAAATATCTGAAGGTTAATTTGTTTTGATGCCGCCTGCAAAATCTTTGGGGCCGATCTCATGGTGGAGTGACATCTGTGTGGCGGGTAAAGGGACGAGGACTCGGTTAAAGGTGGTGGTGGTGTGTGTTGGTGGAGCAACATTGGAGATCAGAATCTGGATTAGATCAGATGTGGAAAACGTGAAAAAATGTTATATTGATTTTTCAACGATTATTATGATTAAGAGGTGAAGTGACTAAGTGACTACAGTAGGAAATGTATTTATTTAAATTTATGTATTCTTTGTTTTACAGTTATATGGGTGAGTGAAATGTTTTTGTTTCTATTCAGTGAAGTGCTGATTGAATTCTTCAATTTCACCCACCCTCAAATTATATATATATATATATGAGCAATCTCACACAAGTTGCAGTGCGATATGGCTGTATTTCAGCACTGGTGGGAGGCGTGCGTGCCTTAGTGTCCCACCAGTGCTGATATACAGCCATATCGCACTGCTACGAGTGTGATATTGCGTTTATACAACAGTTCGACAGCACAATCGTGTATATAAAAAACAAAATCAAACACGGAGAGTCTAAAAACCCTTTTGTATTAGGACCTACTTTCTTCCGCCATTTATTCACATCTGCAGCTGACGTCAGAACAGCAGAAGCCGTTACTAATTCACCAACGTCACTTTAGAGCTAGTATTTGAATGATTCTCTAGCGTAAGTGATGACAAAACAGGTGATTTTGCTGACATATCAAGATTATAAGGCTGAATGTGACATGAAATGCCATCCGTCTACAGAGATATCTCCCAAGATTATTACAACTCTACAGTATTTCTCTGTTGCAATCGGGATATCACAATAATTAACCCCGAAAAAAGCAGTGCAATCACTACCAGATTGCTGTTATGTTAGCGATAAGAAAAAACGCTAAACACATGCGGCCATTTCTTCTTTCTTTCTGCCAACACAACACACATTCCTGATATGCGAGTCCCATCTCACATTCAATACACTACAATTATGTGGTATAAATACAGCACTACAACATACAAAAGAGAGAGATCGAATTAGAATATCACTTACCTGTTTAATAATGATTTGATCAGCTGTAGTTAGAAATTATACTGTTTTAATCTTCTAAGGGCTTATTATGCGGTCCTGTCGCCATCTTGTGGATAGACAACGTCAACCGTCTTTGGTCTGATCTGTATGGCAGGCTAATGGCCGCCGACGCGCTGTCTCTCAGAAATTATAAATATTTTTAAATAGGCACTATCCTTATAAATAAACTGCATAGTTGCAATCTAAACAACTACATTCTCGACTAAAAAAGCCTCAAAAGTACATTATGTTGCCCAAAAGGAGCAATATTTGTCAAACTGTCCTCAGCTTGTTGCTGTATGTGGGCGGAGTAAAACACAAGGGTGAAGGGTGAAGAGGCGGGTCGAGTGCGGTTACTGGCAAAATATCGCAAGGCTATCAGCCGTGATCAGCTATCAGATTCAGAACCAGACAGAACTGTTGTATATATATATATATATATATATATATATATATATATATATATATATATGTGTGTGGATGTGTGTGACCATGGACCACAAAACCAGTCATAAGTGTCAGATTTTTGATATTGAGATTTATACATCATTTGAAAGCTGAATAAATAAGCTTTTCATGGATGTATGGTTTCTTATGATTGGATAATATTTGGTCAAGATACAACGGTTCAAACAACTGGAATCTGACGATTCAAAGAAATCGACATATTGAACAAATGAAACGCTTAGCAATGCACATTACTGTTCAAAAAATGAAGTTTGGATATATTCACAGTAAGAAATTGACAAAATATATTCATGGAACACGATCTTTAAATCTACTTAATATTCTAATGTGTTTGGCCATAAAAGAAAAATCTTCATTTTGACCCATACAATGTATTTTTGGCTACTGTCAAAATACACCCGTGCAGCATAAGGCCACGGTCACACTAGAGTTTGAGGATGCAAAATTCTGTCATATGGCTCTACGAAAAGGGGCAGGATAAAACAAGATGATTAGACTGATAAAGTGAGCAACTGCTCCATATTTTACATTTCTGTACAGAGAGGACTTTTTGATCTACTATTGGTCTCATCCAATCACGTGATGTGATTTCGTAGGTCAGAGTTCACCAAGCTTGAACTTTCAAATGCAGCCACATGCAAAACTTGCGACACGAGCTTGTGTTTCTAGTCTGCAGCATTCACATGCATATTAATGGAAGTCAATGGGGCCAAAAGTGCAGTGTGACAGCAGCTTAAGACCTTTTTATTGTCCAGGGTCACATGCTTTAGACAACAGTATTTTTATTAGAATTTTAAAACAACAGAGATGCTGTAAAATATGTATGCACAACTCCTGAGCGGTGTTGATTGTTATGCTTGGATTTATTTTGTACATTCTACATACATAACACATAAATGTTAACAAAAATAATCTTGATGTAGATTTGAAAAAAATAAAAAAATAAAAATCCATGGGCACATTATGCGAGAACATCGCCACAGATTGCACCAGATTGCATTCAATTTCAGACTATAACAGCTGTCAATATAATGCACTTTGGCCCGAGCGGAGGCTTTCTAAATAAACTGTTTATGTCTATCCAAATGTCTGTTCCCTGGCAGGCCCGTTTCCTTTCCTATAACAGTTCATCTTAAGAGAGCCATTGTAAACATACGGCCCATGGTCTCTTCTCCAAACTCAATTAACTTGTCCACGTTGAGCCTGCAATGCACCTTCTTGTTTAGAGCCGGTAATGCAAACACACACATAAAGCCAAACACTCATTCGGTAATTGCCAACTCCACTTAATACGTCTGTCTCTTGTGGAATATTGATTCGCTGTACTTTGATTCTCTTCTTTCTGTACAGCGCGAGAGTTATTTAAGCTTTGGACGTCCAAAGTTAAATCTCAGCTACAAAATGCATCGCCTTCCCCAAATCCTTTGATTGTGAAAAGATTGATTCCTCCATTCTTTATCCTAATGATGATGTCGGATACTCTTACACAGAGACTTTGATAGATGAAAGAGCGCTAGATAGATACGCCGCGTGTCATATGATTAGCTTTTATGTTTTCCTTTGAGAGTGGTTTATAATGTGGCAAATCTCCACAGACAAAAAGCGTCACGAAAAAAGATCTGGGTTTGTGTCAGCAATTCCTGAAGTCTTGCAATCAAATGCCAAACATGATTAATACCTTGAGTGGTGGAAAGAAAAGTGGGGAGGAATAGAAAGAGAGCGAGCTGGGGTGGGGAGAGGGACTATCAGTGCTCAAGATAATTTACTTGAGGGACAAGCGAAATCTATTCAGGAAGCGTTGCTGGATTAGTAGAAACTGTCTTTAATTAACAGTGACACTGTGCAACCTGTTCCATACGAGCGGAATACCAAATATTTAACTCTCTGATCTCATTATAGAAATAAACACATGGTGTGCACACTGACAACGGCTGTTGACTGTGCCAAAAACGTGTCCAATCATGGATCCTATCCTCCACAGAGTCTTACTCATGCAAGCGTTCGCTTTCCTATTATAAATGCAACTACAAAGCATCACTAATGGCTTCTGAATTATTTACTCGGGATACATTTTTAGCTCTCCATAAAGGCTTGGCAACGGCTGCTCTTTCTTTGCAGATTCTGTAAATTGATTTTATTTTACTTGTCTTTCTTGAAATGTTTTGATTGTCGAGCGTGAACTGACTCCCACATTTTTCTTCAGTCTTTTTTTTTTGCCATAATTTTCATATTTTGTAGGTAAATTACAATGTCACGAAAATAAATTTACTGTCACAGTGCAAGTGCCTGCATCTTATTTACTAATCATCTGCAATCCAGTTTAATCAGGCGCTAAATGCAGAGTGGTATATTTAAATTTATCGTCACTCTCATTCAAACGTGCCAACACTTCATATGTAAATGATGTATATTATAGCGTACTGCCAATGCAAAGCAGGTAGTAAAACCGTATGTGGCTTAAAACAGACATTCATGTACATTTTCTACAAATTGTGTCAGCACTAATTGATCAAATGAGGTGTTGTAATCAAACACATTAGATCATGTGATTTAGATGAGCACACGTTTGTATCCAGGTGTCCTTCAACACAGTCTCAATAAAATATGGCAACATAGGAAAAAGAGGAGTTGTGTATGCCAAATTACAGTGTGTTTATGCTATTACTTCACTCTGTATTAAGATTTATTTTTGTCAGTCCAAACACATTCTGTGTAAATCGGGTCTGAAACGATTCCACTTCCAGAGGTAGCTGAAAATGCTTTAAAGCAGACTGCTTTTGCTGTGTAAATGCTCATATAGTCAGATGTTTTCAAAGAGGTTACAGCCTACAGACAGGATTCCTAAAGGTGCCATAGAATGAAAATCTGTATAGACCTCTAGGCATAGTTATATTATAAGGGTTCAGTACATGTAAATGACATACCATGAGCCTCAAAAACCATTGTTTCCCCCTCATCTCATTTAAACTAAAGACCAAACCAGAACATAACACTGACTGTTATGTAACACTTGGAATCATCAATATGCACATCCACAACAGAATTTGATTGGCCAAGGTTCCTAATGAGATAACAATGATAAAAATGTTTCCTTATGTTCTACATTTAACACGTGGGACTCTTATTTTGAAAACGAGACAGGCATTCAGCAGCTCTTAGATAATGCAAAAAGTAACTTGCAAAGCATCTCATTTTATCCCAATGTTAAATATGGTATTTCATTTGTACTACTGTATCACAAAGTACATCACACTGTGTGAGCAATCAGCGACTAACATTGTCCTGGAACATGAGAGCAGAGCTCATTAATATTCAGGACCGTTCCAAATAAGGTAAAACCAGACATTCCAGTTCCAGGACTAATTTCTAGGGTTGTAAATAAACATGTAAAACCATTTCTGTAGAATTGATCAATTTACCTAAGCTACATACCTTCCATGAGGATATCAGAAGACAATTTAAACACATTGTATCAATGTAAACAGCATTCATTGTTGCTTTGCTGCAATTAGAGCAGAAATTAAGGCTGTTGCTCTCTGAAATTGTTTCCATGGGTATCTTTTGTGTTCAATTGGGCAAGCTTATTTCAAAATATTAGATAAAAAATTCACAAAAATAATATTATTCTAATTCATCGCCCTGTACGTAGATACTTTCTTCCAAAAATCAGAAAAACACCAAGGGTTTACAAAGGCCCTGTTTACACCTGGTAAACATCTTAATTAGTCAGGGTAGCTTTTTTTTTTTTTGGTTGCTTTGGTAGCTTTGGTAGTGATTACTCATGAGGATGCATAATTGTGTACAAAGCATCATCTCTCTTCCCAAAAGGGGAGGGATTTATTCATCTCTTGTCAGAAAATGATATCCAGATAATTGCGACTTGCATGAAGCGTTGACGTTTGGCTAGTTAACCCCTGCCGCTAGATGTTGCAACTACACCATCTGGCTGCAAAAACATCATCCATTTAAACAGTCAAAAGCAGCCATGCGTACTTTTCTTTGCTCCAGCTGATTTTGTTTTCTGATAGTTTCAAATCCTAAAATGGCTGTTTATTTACAATGTGGCTGTCAGGATTAAGACGTTCTAACAGATGCCATGTTTGTATTTGGCACTTTTGCATTTACGTTGCTGGGAAAGATGAGACAAATGCAGTGACGTAGGCCAGGCTTCTACGGTGGCTTATTCCTAGAGGCACACCAACAGTACATATTTTGGACGTCTCCCTTATCTGACCCATTAACTTCAGGTTTTGGAGTCTCTTCTTATGTTCTGATGAGTTGATTTAGGTGTGTTTAATTAGGGAGAGGTTGAAAATGTGTATTGTTGGTGTGCCTTCAGGAACAGGGTTGGGAAACACTGCTCTATACAGAGGAAAAGCAAAGATTTTAGAAGGCTCAACAGATAGTGCTTGGTGGAAAAGGGCTATAGTGCTATTGCACTTTGGGCATCCCGAATTGCAGGCCTTTAATGACATCAGTCTGCATACGTGAAGGACATCAGTTTTTTCTTTTTGAGTAAAAAAAGCTCCATATTAAATGAAGCACATATAAAAGTTTGTGCTAAAGTATTTATTTTCAAAATAAATCCTGATATGTTTGTGTGAAATTGCGTACATGCATTTCAATGCCCGTTTTGTGCATTTGCAGATTTTGTTAGGCCTCTGAACAAGTTTGTTGTGCATAATTTCCATGTGTTGAGACCTTTGTGGGACTAACCCTGCTCCACAACTAGGTTTTATAAGCCAAAACCATTTCAACTGTGAAATGTTCCTTTACCTGAATTAAAAAGCTGATTTTTAGAATGACAACCCCCCCTTCACAAGTATAAAAAGTTCTAGCTTCTTCTAGCAGTTTGAGCAGCTGTTTTTGGAAAAACTATGAGAATGCTAACAGATTTTGCTTACCACTATGAGCGAATAACTAGCAAAGATACTCACCCACAGCAACGCTCCTCTTATTTTATTAAAGAGATGCTCCGTAATTCTGAACTTCCTTCAGAAACATGCTGAGTTAATGCGAAGTGTCACGAACACCCGCTTGACTGACATGAGAACTAAACGCATATGCAAATGAGCAAGTCTTCAGTCAGCGTTTTCCTCAGCATCACACAGTTTTGACTTAGCCATCTAGCAAAGGCCAAAAATAACTCTCTCTCTTCCCCATCACGCAGATCTGAATGTGTTTAAGTTACAAATGAAGTTTGCCAGCGCATCAACATAGTATTTCCCGGGCGCTAATGAGAGCTGAAGAGCGGCTAGAGAGGGCCATCGCTGGGTCTAACATGCCAACTGTGGAATATGTAAAATAGGCTCCAGTCAGGGGCGCGTCTGATTGGCCACGCGCGGCAAATTTGCATGCGGGCCGCGCTGCTCTGCTCTGCTCTGCTCTTGGGTTGCAGAAACGTCGCCCGTCGTGCCACCGCAGTCCCCAAGAGTCAATGTAGCTTGATTACACTTCACACTCGCCAAATTATAATGCAAATAACGTTCCAGCCATTAACCATGCAAAGCACTCGAAATGCGCACGTGTCCCTACGGTGTGTGATGTAAATTGCTATGTCACATTAAAAGTGACACCGGTAATTCTGCACATTGTGAAGTTATTGGGTGCCAGATCTTATGAGCCGTTGTGACAGCTATGCAGATGAGTGCATTTTGCTGTACGGAGTCAATTTGACACAGTCACAGGAGAGAGATTGCTTTTTTTAAGCATAATGAAACCACACAAATTAAGAAATTACCTTTGAGCAAAGCCGTGCCTCCTCCTCATCTCACCGGAAACCCTGCAATTTCCGCGGAGCTCCTAAATTAGTCCGACTAAGAATTACTTCACATTCATGTTCATTCGTTTCTCATTTAACCATAACCGAATGATTCAAATATGGCCGGCTGAGAGGGCTTATTAGAGGTTACGAGAGTCTTTCTCGCCTTTATATGCAGGATAGGACTGCAACAAGCCTGCTTAGACTGGTTATTATTGTTTTCTTAATAAAGATTTGGATGCTTGGGATTTGGGATTTTCATGAGCCGTTAAAACTAATAGAATGAAACCGTCAAAAGGCCGTCTTTTGATCATGTCTTCTTTTACTTTTTATTTTATGTATAGATTGATTGTATTGTTTGGTCCCTGTTTTGGATTCAGATAGTAGATTTTAATAAAAACCATCATTAAAATATGAAATACTACCTATATTTAAGCCTATTTTTAATGCTATTTTCTTATCAATGAAATTCTATTAGTTTTTACTTTTAAAAATAATAATTTCAGATTTGTTCTTAATCTGTTTTTGTAATTTCTTTTTTTAATTTCTATGTTTAATTTGTCTTTGTACAGGCGACACGATGGCTCAGTGGTTAACACTGTCACCTCACAGCAAGAAGGTCGCTAGTTCGAGTCCCGGCTGGGTCAGTTGGCATTTCTGTGTGGAGTTTGCATGATCTCCCCGTGTTGGCGTGGGTTTCCTCCGGGTGCTCCGATTTCCCCCACAAGTCCAAAGACATGCACTATAGGTGAATTGAATAAACTAAATTGGCCATAGTCTATGTGTGTGAATGATTGTGTATGGATGTTTCCCAGTACAGGGTTGCAGCTGGAAGGGCATCCGCCATGTAAAACATGTGCTGGATAAGTTGGTGGTTCATTCCGCTGTGGCGACCCCTGATGAATAAAGGGACTAAGCCGAAGGAAAATGAATGAATGAATGTCTTTGTACATTTATAAATTGTATCTAATTTTTATTTTTAGTTATTTTAAACATGAAATTTAATAAGTGAAACATGAAAAAAAACATTTTATTTCTGTAAATTTTTTTAATTTATTCATTCAGTTTAACTGTAATAATACTGATCAACACAAAATCATGTAAGAAGTAAAAAAAATCCACCACAGCAAATAATTATGCCTTTAATTAACATTTACACTGTAAAAAATAGAGGGTTCCACACAATTCATTCATGTTGTCCCAACACAAATCCATTAAGTTAACGTGATTGTTTTTACAAATTTACGTTGATTGAACATAAAACAATTAAGTTGTCCCAAACAATCTCAAGAATTGTGTTGTTTTAGCTCATTTTAAATAAGTAGTTTGAATAAGCAGTAAAAATAATTTGTTGAGTGCATGTGCGTTAAGAGCTTGAGATAATATCTGCAAAATGACAATGACTTTTTGCATTTTGTATGCATGAATTAAAGACCACACTAAACCTGTGAGAGCTGAAAATGAGCGTTCTTAAAAGCAGGCCTACTTAAAGCCACAAGTGCACTTGTTGAAACACCAATCCTCTGAGTCTTAAAGAATGCAAATAGGCTATAAAAGCAAATGTTTATGCAAAACAAAAAACCAAGTTGCCTGTTGACTTTGAACAAATCAGATCATCTCAGTCCATATGTCTCACTCCCACAACGAAATCTTTTTTTTTTTTTGTCGCTGACATATGGCTCTCGCTGATTCAGTGACACACATAATGCCTGAAAAACACAGTCCTCTCTCTTTGACGTGAAGAGGCAGATGACTGTGTGACTATAAAAAGTGTCAGGAGCCATTTAATTTCCCTCCATCTGTCTGAGTGCGAGTGTGCCGGGTGGGTAAAGCTCAGCATTCTCCCCTCCAACATCACACCTCGCCTGCAATCGGAGCTCATCGCGCTCCTGCTTTAAACGCGCATCATTCAGAAGAGGCTCCTGAGAGGCCTGATTGGCTCCTAATTAGAGAGCTTTGTTAATGACAGGTAGTGTCAGATGCTAATGAGCCTCTGATTGGAGTATTGGGGGAGTGGAGATGATTGGGACGTCTCGCAGTTAGAAGTCAAATACTCATCAGCAAAGACAAGGGGCTGAACAGGTTTCTGTAATCCCCGAAAAACGGTCTGGGCTCATTCAGAACGGGACGGTCTCACCACGCTTGATGTTAATGTGGGATCAACGTGTGAAAGCCGTGCACCTTAAAATGACTGCGGATATCCATTTCTGCCACTCTTTGGGTCATCGACGCTTTAGTGGAGAGGAGCGAATGATGAGGCTGCCATTATGCTTTTCATCAACAAGCCTCTTCTAAAGTGTCATCTGCTAGAAATGCAGTTTCCCGTTTGAAGAGGGATTGTGGGTGGACAAACGGTGGTCCGCTATAAGATCATTTATCAAGCACTGTACACCTGCCGGGCAATTAGAGGCCCTGCTGTTAATTACAGTTTGATCACGCATTGAAATTTAATTAGGAGGGGGGTAAATAATGGAGCACAACTGGTATTTGATGCCGGTCATTATCACTGAATAAACCCTGACAGTGTGAATGGGGATTGTGTCTCTCTGAAGGCGAACAGGCCGATTAGGTGCAGTGTAAAAACAAAATGGGCATGATTTTAATGGTAAAAAGCTATGCAGTAAAAATCTGTAACTTATAGTTAAGAGTGAGTTTCCTTACTATATATGGTGAATGTACTGTAGAGTTTTATGTTACTTCTAATTTTGATATATAATGTTTATTGCACTGATTTGGATGTCATGTGTGTTATGATGGTGGTTAGCAGTTGTGTGAGTGACACTATAAGGGTCTTAGGGAAAAAATTTTGTGATGAGCATTGGTTCATCATGGGACTTTCTCATCACCACATGCTTTTGTTTCTGTTTTTGTGTAACAAAGGTAGAATGTGTAGTTTTTAGTACTTGATTGATGTGCTAATACTATAAATTAATAAAATATGGTAGTTTTTAGGCGGCACGGTGACTCAGTGGTTAGCACTGTCACCTCACAGCAAGAAGGACGCTGGTTCGAGTCTCGGCTGGGCCAGTTGGCATTTCTGTGTGGAGTTTGCATGTTCTCCTCGTGTTGGCGTGGGTTTCCCCCACAGTCCAAAGACATGCGTATAGCTGAATAGGGTAAAACAAAATTGGCTGTAGTGTATGTGTATGTGTGTGTAAATGTGAGAGTGTATGGGTGTTTCCCAGTACTGGGTTGTCGCTGGAAGGGCATCTGCTGTGTAAAACATATGCTGGAATAGTTGGTGGTTCACTCTGCTGTGGCGACCCCCAAAGAATAAGGGACTTATTCATTAAGCCGAAGGAAAAATCAATGAATGAATGAATGGTAATTTACTTAAAACTTTTTTATAATCTACTGTATTTTTAACAGTAAATCTCTGGCAATCACAGCTGCTCATTTTTTTATTATTGCTGTGTACGTTTTTTTTTTTACAATGACTTGCAAATAAAAGGTACAATATAAAAGAAATTACAGTGCTCAGTTTTCAGTATTTTACAATTCATGTGTGTTTTGTGTTTATTTACACTTTATGCAATAAATTGTTTCAAACTACTAAAAAATGTCACAAACTCACTTTGATAAACTGTAGAGTCAAATATTTAACGTTGATGGAGCAGACATCAAGGTCCCATAACACAATTCAAAAAAGTAAAAATATATAAAACGTAGGGGGAGAGCGGGGGACGAAAGTACCATTTTTCATAAAAAGCTAATTTTAAGAGACAATGTTTTTAGCAGAAATAAATTTTTGCTGTAGTTACTAACTCACAACAGTGGTCTATCAAAATCAGGTTATTTCATATCAATGTAGAACAACTCCAATATAACTTCACTTTAAACATAAGTTGCAAAAGTTGCAAGTTGTTACTTTTGACCCCATAGGAAGGGACGAAAGTAACACACGGGTGGGTCAAAAGTAACACAACAATATTTGCTAGATTTACTGGCTTAATCTTGTTTATTTTAAATATATCTGACTGTGACCTTGTTAATGTTAACTGCAAACATATTTTGTAATTTATTTTTGCAAAAATAAAAATAAATAAACATCATTTTCATTTTCAGCTTCATCAAATGTTTCAAAAGCAATCCACCAATGCAAAATGTTAAAATGTTCTTAGATTTTTTTATATTTTTAAATTATTGTCAATATGCATTAATCTTATAAAACATATGTCAAAACACTGAAAAGTCAAATGATAAAGTGAAAAACAAGGCATGTCTATTATCAGTGGGATATAAATAACAGTGTTACTTTTGTCCCGACAAGAACTCTTGCCATTTAAACCTGATTTACTTTTAAACTGAAAAACTCAGACATTTCAAACTCAAGGATGTGTTATTGCACTAAATAACATGTAGATTGATAATTACTGTGACTATTACTGTGACTCATGAAAAGAGAAACACAACTTGTAATAAGGAGAACCGCTACAATAATTTACTTTTTGCACTTAAAAACAGAAATTTGAACCTAACCGCTGGACACGGTCCTGAAATCAGCTGATATTTGGCAGCTCCATCAAGGGTCGCATGCTGAATGTGCTGTTATAGCCTGGAAAGCAAATGTTGTCAGGGTTTCAAGAAAATCGCTTTGTTACTTTCGTCACACGTTACTTGTTGTCCCCGCTCTCCCCTAATTAATGTATTGTTTAACAGAATTGTTATAAGCAATCTAACACAAGTAAAAACAACATCCACCCAAATGTAATCATGGTATACTCTATATATTGTGATTGTGATTATAAAAATTCAATAGGCATAAATTAAATGGCAGGTAACTAACGTTTTAGAAACAATACTAGGTCTTATGTACTGACACGTGATAAGTTTTTTATTGTCTATATACAACAAACAAGTCATTGCTCTGGTTTATTGCAACATATGCATTCATATTATACACAATAGCTTAATATGTGGTTCTGGACCACAAAAGCAGTCATTACAAACCAAGCAATTGTGTTTAATAGACATCTAAACAGACAGCTTGGCTAAAATGAGGCTAAATATGGGCTGTCAGTGAGAGTCTAATGCACATCTAAGAAAAGCCCATAGTCATCAATAGTCATCAAACAGACAGATTAGACAGACTTCACATGTGTAGTCATTCATTCCTCTGTATTTGATGGTTAGTTTTGGGTTATTGTTAGATTTTCACTGACAGCCCATATTTAGCCTTGTTTTAGACAAGCCGTCTGTTTAGACGTTTATTAGATTGATTTTAAACAGACAAAAAAGAGCTTGCTGGGACGGGTCAATTTGCAGAAATTTACATTTATACATCCTCTGAAATGGAATAAACTAAATTTCCATTGATATATGGTAATATATATCAATTCCATTGATATTCCAAAAATTAAGTAGGAAATTATTCATGGAACAACAACTTTACCTATTATAATGATTTTTGACATAAAAGAAAATCTGTAATTTTGACACATACAATGTATATTTGGCTTTTGCTAAATATAAAATTGATTTTGTGGTCCAGGGTCAATGTGGTGATGTCGTTGGCCCATGAACATTTCCTGCTTGTTGTAAAACTATTTTAATAACTGTAACAAGAGGCAATTTAATCATATCTTAACACCGAAACAGCTGTCATAACCTTATTTATTAATATGTGGACCTTTTAGGATTCTCGGAAGCTGTGGAAATAAATAATGTAAAACAGGAAATACGTTAGGACCATTGTTATTCTCAATTTCACCCTGAGTGGTGCATTTTCTGCACAGAATCATGGGTAACGTAGTTTTTCTGCACAAACTCTGCTATTAAACACTTATTTTTAAAAAAATATTTATGGTTCAACAAACGCATACAGTATAGGCTACAATTAATTAAATCCCCCAAGTCACAACAGGTCTGGCGTTATCAGTTATTGTTAAAAAACCTATTTAGAATTAAGGCCGTTTAAGTTTTTACTTCTTGAACCCGACTGTTGTACTCTAGAAAGTCACTGGATAAACAATCACTGCGAAGAACATACAAGTAGTGGGAATAATAATAATTAAAAAAACCTTCAGAGCTCTTTCTTGTGTATATAAAAGCCTTGAGTAAAGCAAAGTTAGTTACTAAAACAGTTCTCCGGGAGTGAGCAGAGGGGAGACTGTGATATTTTTCAGCCTGTACAAACAGACCGGCAGGCCTTAAAGGTAGGGCAGCTCTGTCTTAAATATACACCAGAGGAGCTGAAGCTCTCCAAATGAGTTCTCTGGAGATCCTCCCGACACCTGCAGTCATTTTTCAAACCGTTTAATTGGTGTACTTAAGTCAGCTGATACGTACGCCAGTGCTTTGTTGCTAGGCATCATGACACAAAGGTCTCCAGGTACAATTAACCCCATTGTGACACGGCGAGTGTTTTCAGAAGGGAGCGACTGGAGTAAAGCTGTATCGGATGAGGGTGTGTAACATTACTTCACAATCGCCATCACCGGGACCTGCACTTTATATCAAGGTAATGACCGGCTTTTTTTTCTCCACTGCTACCGGGGCGTACTACTACAAGTGGCAAACACCTGCTCGAAAGTACATACACGACATAAAGAGATCCCCCCTTCCTTACTATGAGATATACGCGCTTTCTGTTTGACAGAATGGCGTTTTTTTCTTCCTCTGCGATTGAACAGGTTAGGATGCAGTGCTGCAGCTCTCCTGTCTAAGTGGTCTCCTGATAAGAGGGAAGCTGAGATTTCTCTCAGTATTTCTCTCCTGGCAAACAGTGAACACAATGAGTCATGACACTATCCGAGGGCTCGAGTGAAGTGTGTGGGTGGACGGATACAGTGATAGTGACTGTATGAAGAGAGCTTGCTCGTCCCACAGCGAGAGAGAGAGAGAGAGAGAGAGAGAGAGAGAGAGAGAGAGAGAGAGGAGGCAGGGTGGAAGATGGATTTCCACACATTTATAATAGCTGTCACACCTTACATTCAGCAAGGCAATTTCACATTTGAGAATGGGACAGCGACTCAAATTAAAAATGACATTAATTTCTGCCAGCCTGCACACATTGCATTTTTCATCCCGGTTGAAACACCTCTTGATTAGGCTCTGGAAGAAACAAACGCGCCGCACAACAATAGGACTGTCTGATTGGATTCTGTGTACTGTACGTCTTCGAGAGAAAAAAATTGTATGAAAGGGTGTTTCTGAAATCGTGTTTTTTTCCTTTCCAACATTCCTATATTCGAGACGGGTTTTTTTTTTTTACATCTTGGTCTGTAAAACATTTCTAATTAGAAATGTAAGACAAAAACCAAGTGCAAATCAAGATGTAGCTATTGTTATGGTTGAAAACAGCTCGACAAACTAAACACTTGGTTTTCAATGCTTTTTCAAGGCAAATCTTTTGTAAGACTTCATTTTCTAAAATGTTATCTGCATTCAAGACCCAAGAAGTTTCAGTTTATCCAACACTATAACTTGTTGTTTATTTACTCACCCTCAGGTCATCCAAGATGTAGGTGACTTTTTTTTTCAGTGGCACATTAAAGAAGACTTTCAATTGAAACTGTGGCCTTTGGTCACATTAAAAGTCAAAAAAGCATATACAGGCAAACGAAAATGAATGTATCAATCTTGACAATACACTGAGGTCTAACAAAACATTATTTACAGCATTACTACCTTTAATTTTCAGCAAATGGTCATGAGCCCATTCACAAGAAGGGGCGGACTTAGTGATTTGGGGGCCCTAAGCAATTCCAGGTATGGGGCCCAAGCATTGAAACGCAAAACATTATCTTTTTTTTTTCTGTAAATAATCTGCATGGGGCGACGCGGTGGCGCAGTGGGTAGCACGTTCGCCTCACAGCAAGAAGGTCGCTGGTTCGAGCCTCGGCTGGGTCAGTTGGCATTTCTGTGTGGAGTTTGCATGTTCTCCCTGTGTTCGCGTGGGTTTCCTCCGGGTGCTCCGGTTTCCCCCACAAGTCCAAAGACATGCGGTATAGGTGAATTGGGTAAGCTAAAATTGTCCGTAGTGTATGTGTGTGTATGGGTGTTTCCCAGTGGTGGGTTGCGGCTGGAAGGGCATCCGCTGCGTAAAACATATGCTGGATAAGTTGGCGGTTCATCCCGCTGTGGCGACCCCAGATTAATAAAGGGACTAAGCCGAAAAGAAAATGAATGAATAATCTGCATGTTAAAAAATATATTGTAAGTGTAACTTTTATTTCGTAATGTAAAATGAAATACAATAAATTCATAAATAAAAACACAAGTTCACAAACTATGTAGTTAACTAGCCATATTTGTGGTTAGATTTTAATATTTGCATGTGCAGTACGGAAGGAACGTTCCACCATTCATGGGGGCCCCCAGTTTTGAAAAGAAGTATTAACATTAAAATCTTAATGGTTATAGACTGATTTTACAATATATGATAGAACATTTATAAAAGAACTGTATTATTAATATAGGCTTCTTGGCATTGGTCGGGGCCCCCTAATTCCCCGGGGACCTAAGCGACTGCATACCTCGCTTATTGGTTAAAGGGCACCTATGATGAAAATCCTCTTTTGTTAGCTGTTTGGACAGAACTGTGTGTATGTATAGTGTGTCCACAGTCATATTGGAGTGATAGAAACACAATAAGTCTCTTTTTTTTTTTTTTTCTGACGTTAAATATAGGATCCAAATCCCTCCCATTTTGAGGCCGACCGCAATTTGACGTAGGAGTGCGGTTTCCCTGCCCACCGAATTGATTGACAGCCGCATATTAACATGTCTCCGTAGTAATGTGTATAATCATATCCACAAGACAAGACATGCGCAAAGCAACCGGGATTAAATGATCTATTCAGCTCTCTGTGTTCAGCAGCACCTCAACAATGAGTTTTACAAGTTTAAAATGTTTCTAAAACTAAGTTTAAAACGTTTCTAATTCTTCACCACAGCCGCATAGTGTTAGTACAATTATAAAAGAAAACTCTTCAATCCCGGTTCATGGACGTAAATCAGGTTTATTTTGTACATTAACATAATGATCTCTTTGGCTCTGACACGCAGTGCCGGCCCGTAGGGTTGAGGGGCACTAGGCGAGATAAAAAAAATTGGGCCCACTTGTGTAAAAACAGTGAGAAGAAAGCAAAAAAAAAAAAAAAAAAAAATTACAATATTAATATTATTAATTTTATTACATTAATATTATTACATTTTTAATATTATTAATTTAATATTTAAGTGTATAAATGTTTTTTAATAACTGTAACATATTCAACCTATAATACATATGTAAAAATATTTACTCCGATTTAAACAAATACGTTTGCAAGCCAGAAAACACTCATTTAAAATATATAAGTTTGACATATACAAATAAAACTTGAATCAAATGCATTTTTTGTAAATGAATAACATACAACTATATCCATAAATAACAAAAAATGCAGGAGACATTTTAGCTTGTTTCACACAGATTTACACAAACAAAACTTTGCATTCAATGTTGGACAATGGGTAAAATTCGATTTTGACAAAATGAGGGGGAAACCTGTGCGTTTTCAGCAGGGTGAATTAGTGGGATAGATCATTAATTGATTATTTAATGAAACATGCTGAATGTGGCCTGTTTTTTTTCTCACATATCACACAAGTATTTCTGTGATCATGGGCATCGTTGAATTTATTAAAACAAGTCCTAATACTACACTACTAAATAATGTATTATGCATTGCAGAACATACCTTTACTTTGAGCTTGCTTTTCTTTCTCTGCTTTTCTTTTCTTCATTTTTTCGGCTCCGGAAAGATGCCGTTTCCATTTCAAATAAAAATTCGAATAATATCGATTAAAAATAGCAATAACACTCGTGAGGTTATATTACTGAGGACTTTAAAACACTTTTTCGGCTTTATATCGAACGTGAGCAATTTGGAGAAATATGTGAAGTCTGTGTAGGACGTTACGTCATTCTAGTCTACCCAATAGCCGATCGCAGGCAATGTTATGCAAAATAGAGTGTGGTGCTGCTGGGTATGTTTCTAATATTTTTTCTGCTTTTATTCATACTGTTGTTGGGTATTTATTATCGCTTTCAGCTATTTGTCATGTATGAATTATACAGAGCTATTCTTTTAATCAAATGTGGAGATTTTTTTTTTCTCACTGTCGTTGTGAATTGTATCGCGTTTAATAGGGTTTGTCCATTGCGCAATGCTCGTTGATCATGATTTAAACGTACGCGTCCTCGCGCTTACATTCTCAGTAAATATTCAAGAGGAGCGCCCGTGGGGCCCTCCAAGACGCGTGGGGCCCCAGGCCTATATTACCTGTAGGACGGGCCGGCACTGCTGACACGCACATGGGAACGGTGGGCGGGGAGAAGTAGCTCATTTGCATTAAAGGCACAGGCACCAAAACAGCTACAAAGTCAAAACAGCTCAAATGGCCAATATACACAAAGGTATAATAAATAATCTGATGGGTGTTTTGAGTTGAAACTTTACAGACACATTCTGGAGACACTAAAGTCTTATCTTAAATCTTGAAAAAGGGGTAAAATAGGTGCCCTTTAAGTCCGCCCCTGTTCACAAGTAAATGAAAAGCAAAATTAGCTTTCAATTAGTGTGGGTTATAATATTCCAAATGTTTTAACTTGTCTATTTAAGTTACATAAATGACTAAAAATGAAGTTCACTTTATTGAATAAATAATTTTCTATGCCCATTTCCTAAACATTTACACTAACACTTTCGGTGGGGGACTAATTCTCACTTTTTACCTTATTAGCTTGCATATTTTATGTTTTCTTAGTACTTATAAAGCACATATAAATGATTTATTCTACATCCCTTTATCCCATCCCATACCTAAATGTAACTGTTCCAACAACACTCAAAAAAACGATGTTTACTATAAATGTACCACAACCATATTGCGCTGCTTGATTCAACCTTAAATAACTCTTTTGCACAATATGAAACCTTAAATACCTCTTTTGCACAATATTTACCTTCTCTTGCACAATATCCTGCACAACATCGTTAAATCTCATGTAAAAGTACTTTTGTATAGCCTTTTTTATGTGTATAGTTAAGTATCATAGTATATGTTGGTTATGCAGTTTTTTTTTTAAATAGCTCTTATGTGCTGTGTATGTATTTATGATTAATTATGTAGCCACACATGTAGCGGAATGACAATAAAGTTCAACTTGACTTGACAAATGATTGTTGCTGCTTGTTTAAACTATTTATTTAAAATGAGCTGAACCAACACAATTCTTGAGTTTTTTTTAGGACAATCCACTTACATTTGTTAAAACAATTGAGATAAATTAATCAATTTGTATTGAGACAATATGAAATTTTTTTTTACAGCAAACTATATACCAAACTTTTAATAAGCAGAAAATGCAGAATTTATTGTGGCAAAATTTTTAGTTAAAGGGATAGTTCACCTAAAATTGAAAATCCATTAAACCTCCCTCCACATGTTCCAAACCCGTTTGAGTTTCTGTCGTCTGTTGAAACAAAATCAATAGTTTTTGAATGTTGGAAGTCAACATTAACTAATAATTATAACTAATAAAAAATATTAGTGAAGTTGAGTAAATTGTACTTTTCTTTAAAAGTGATGATGTGCTCCCCGTTTTATTTACATAAAAAGTTACTTAAATATGTTAGGCTCAGAAAATGCGATTTAAAGCAAAATTGACATTTTAAACAAAACACTCAAACACTTAAATGTATGAATATTAACACGAACTACAAAGACCCATCAAAATTCCTCCTTACCAACCCCAAAGTGGGCAAAAATTCAAAACCAATAATTTGGTAAATGCATAAACAGCAGAAGTGTGATTTATAGTCATTAGAGTTGGACTGTTTGCTTTCTAAATGTCAACTAAATTTGGTTTCATGCACTTGGCAGGCAATAATTCACCACACATAACACATTGTGTTCAGAAGGCCTGTTTATCCTCTTGGCAAGTGAACCTGTATTTAATGTTGTGCTTGTATTACCTTAGTATTGTTCGTTGTTATCAAGGATGAGGGCATGTCAAGCACCCCGTCTGTGTTGGCATCTGTGTAATCTAGCTGTTTCTATCAAGTAAAAGATGAGTTTGGGCCAAAAAAACCCAATACAGTTTGAATTGCTTTATAATCCCATTCATGTTGCTATTTTAAAGTACCTACCCTGCTTGAAAAAAAAAAAGGTGGTAAGGTATGTTTTGATGCTGGAATGCCGATTTCAATGCTGGTCTTGTTGATTTCAATGCTGGTCCCATGCAGCAAAGCATTGAGACCAGCGTCAAAACATACCTTACCAGCAGCATATGCAGTTTTTTTCAGCAGGGATATGGAATTATTTGGTTAATTGTATTTACTCCCTTTAAGAACACAACATTTATCATGTGTGCAGCCTTCAATGAATCAGAATCAAATTGAAGCATGTAAACAAAAGTGAGAATGAACACAAACTTAGACGAAAGCTTTTGGGCTCTGTATTCAACTTTGTGCATTTTAATCGTTGTGCATGTTCTGGCATACAATCTTTTGCAGGTATATTCATTTATTTTGAATCACAAATCAGTTGCTTGAAAATAAAAACCATGAGTGAAATGGTTCAAAACTCTTTTATTTTATTTCTTCTTTTTTTTTTATATTTCTTTTATGTATTTTTTTTTTCTTTTTTAAAATCTTTTCCAGACAAACACATTGATTTCTGGACCACAGTAGAGGATGGAAACCTTTCACAAACATTTTTTATTATTATTATCATTATTATTTGAAAATACAAATATAAAATTATACTTTCCACATCTGAGATGTGAGAGACCCCCATCCACTTTAGTTTATTTTACAACAGGGCTTGAGCAAGCCATACAAGAAGACCTGAAAGATGCTTTCAGACGTCAGTCCGTTCAGTCAGTTCTCGCGGTAAAAAGTCCGTTAACGTTAAAAAATGGGCAAGTGTTAGGAATGGGCAAGGCAATCAGCGAGGCCTACGCCTCAGGAGAAAATGGGAGACCGACATCCCAAATGACGTGCCAAAAACACACCATACCATCCCAATTGAGCTACACGTCCGCTCAGGTTTACACAACAGCTAATCTACTAACCTGCAGCTCCAAAACACGACACACAGCGAGAAGACATGATTCAACAGCCAGAGAAACAAGTTAACAAAGAGAGAGATATATATACACACTATACACATATATCTGGTGTATGTATACAAGTATATACTGTACATTAGACATTACAGTGTTGAACGTTTTGTTGCTTTATTAGTGGGATGATCGTTTTGGCCATTGCCTAGCACTTGCCGCAAAATTCAAGTTTAAATGGATACGGTAGTTCACTCCCAAAAATCACTCCACACCTTCCAGGTCATTTTCTTTTTTCGATTTTTTTTTTTCTTTTTTTTTAAACCAACAATTTTCCAATGATTTAACTAGTCTAGCAAGATGTGTAACATTCATCTGCTGTAAACTGCTGTCCATGGAAAACAAAATGGTGGCAACAGAGCCATGCTACCTTAAAGTCCAAGCTACAAGATCAAATTACGGGAAAAAAATCAAATGGGGTAAGCTAACCGATGCAAATGGAACAGACTGTTGAAAATTGTTGCCAGCCTTCATTTTAACCGCTGAAGTCAGCAGAAGGGAAATGTGCTTCATCTGCTTGACTATTAACCAGATCTTGTGTGAAAAACGCAACTGTTTTGCAAGGCGGTGAATTCGTATAATGTGAATTGCACAAAAATGTACGATTTCTAAAAAAACAACAAAATAACAAAAACGGTGAGCCCACAATAACCATCATTGGGGAGTAAGCAAGTCGTACGAAAATGTACGAATGAGATTCATACAAATCAGTGATTCGCCAAATGCAAAAGAGTCGCAAATTGCCACGAGATCATGCTGGTTTTATCGAGAATCATCTCAATCAATGAGATCTACATGGATGCTGGATACCGCTCAAAAATGAGATCTTAAATGAGAAAATGCTGTGCACGCTTCATGACAGCACCTGTAAATTTCACTCAAATGTAACTTCATTTGGACATTTTCCATTACAAGTTGTGCTAACTCGCTAGCGTCGCAAAAATGTCCTTCGTAAAGGTGGTACGTTGGCTCATGTTTGATATCCCTGAGAACAGATGTGATTCAGGAATATAGATTCAGTGTGACGCTGGATTTAAGTGTGACATCACATGATGTTGAATTAAAATGAAAAGCTGGCAATGCAATTAAAACGCACAAAAAAACAGGATCGTTTCCTATGGTGAACTGAAACTAAAGTACGATTTAATCTAGTCAGACACAATAAAAATAAGTAGCACTGCAGGCCACTGGATTATTTGTTGAAGCGTATAAATATCAAAACCTATTACAGTTTTATCCGTATCTATAATGATCGAGCTATACCATCATAATTACGTCATTAGAACGTACTTAAAAAAATATTCATGATTTCTTTTTTTCATTCGCGTAATAAAATCATCCTCTTCGTAATTATAGTTTAAGAAAGAAGGAAAATAAAGCGGTTTTGCATATCTAGCGTTAGCATTTAAGGTAGTATGGCACACACACCCCTTTTAAAACATTCAAGGGTGGGGATCCAATTAATGCCTTGATTACAATTCTGTCGTACAGCAATTCCTTTCTCCTAGATTTCATCAGTGAGAGCTTTGGTTAGTTGAAACCATGTGAGACCAGCAAAACAGTGGAACCCAAAAAAAAGAGAGAGGAGGAAAGAAAGAAAGAAAAAAACACTATGAAAAAAAATAAATAACGCTCAGCATTTTTTGTCTTTTGACTTGAAATGACTATAAAGAGAACTATCCTTACTGGTCCTACGATTGCTAATGAATACCTCTACATCTTAACATTAAGTACATAACACCTACAACTACCCACTAAAGAGAGAGTGAGATATAGAGAAAACGACAAAAGGAGTGAGAGGAGGGGGGAAATGTGGAAAAATACCAACCGAGAAGTGTATAGACCACTACACTGGCATCAAGACAGCACTCTTTTACAAGGTAAAGTCATATTCCTTTGTTTGTGTTTTTTTTTTTTCTTCTTTTTTTTTTGTACACACTACTAAAATACAATGATCAACATAATAGTACTGAATGAGGTGACAGGGAATGAAGAGAAACAATTGATAAATACAGTACATAATATCTGTATTATTGTCATCGTTATATTTAGTATAATCATTAACATCCACAAAAATATTGATAAAAATCCATCCCTATTTAAATTCAAAACATGTTCGGGATCATTTTCTTTCTTTCTTTCGTATATTTTTTTTCTTTGTTGTCTTTTTTTGAAACAGCTAGCACAAAGTTCTCCGTTTTTTTTGTTGTTTTTTTTACTTTTCATCCTCCTTAAGAAAGAATCCAGCATTCTGCCTCACCTGTTAGTTTAGTGAAATGAACAAAAACACAATTAAATAAAGGAAAATAAAACATTTCGACAAGATCAAATAACAGCATACACATATCAGTCGATTCATATTTGCAAATATCATTCATATTTCGAAATGCCATTTGTGTCTCGTCAAATCCAGTCCCCACGTGTACAACAAATGTGTGTAGCAGCTACTGGTTTCAATCAGTTTCAGTGTTTCTGAGGAAATGAACTATTGCTACCAATAAAACTCATCTCTGATATTCTAGAATAAAATCCCTGGAAAGAAATCATTTATTTATTTTAAAGTACAGTCTTCAAATCAACGTAAGCCAAGACCGGAAATTCGCAAGTGTTATCCCGTGTGGAAAAAAAACCGAACGTTTTCCACAGAGGTCCTTCACATGACTCTTGTTAGAGACTGTCAGTTCACATGTGCAAATAGAAAAATGATAAATTCTCTCTCACAGTGCAATGAGTTACTTAATTTCAAAAACAACACTTTAATATATTTTTTTTTTCTACTCGATATCTGTCTCAGGATAAAATAAATTAATTTTGAATCTCCTTTAAAGTAATTCTCACAGGACTGAGGTAATGGTATAAAAGATTCTTCTTCTTTTTTTCTAATCGTAGAAGCAATGTTGAAATATTGCCTTTGTTATTCCAATCGTTCTGTGTAAAAATCTCCACACAGACAGATGGCGGAAAAAAAACAAGCTCATACAAGACGACGTAATGAAACGTGAAATGTCTCGACACGGTTTTGAAATCATAATTCATGTGTGCTTTGGATTTTTTTGTTTGTTATGATGCTGATTTCTGTATACCTTGTAAAGTATATTCTCTTCGTAAGCGTAACGTACTATCTAATCTGTATGCTGGTATGACACCTGCACAGTATTTACAAAGCGTGCTAACAGTGTTGGATTGAGTTTCGTCCGTACTGGGGTAAAATCACGGCCTTTTTGTGCTACAGATGGACCTCAGTTACTGCATTGAGCCTCAAAGATATATTTTTGCACTGACATATTTCGCCTTGCGCACAATACAACCTCTATGACACCATCACAAAAATATGGTTCTCTCTCAGAAACAGTTTGATGCAGTGAACAGAATACTATTTACAGTTTCAGAATTCTTTTCTTTTTAAATCTCAGTTCACAAAGTATTAAAAGGAAAGCTTTTTCTTTTTCTGTTTTTTCTTCGTCGACAACAAAAATGACATTTATAAAAAAGGACTGTGAAAATATTGGAGTCCTCTTATTGCCCAAAATAGGTAATCATGGTTAACAAGACATCACGATAAACATAGAACAGAGCTACTAAGATCTTTTTTTTTTTTTTTTCTCTCTCTTTCGAGTTACCCACTCATTGCGGTATAGGCTTGAATTAAAAATGTCACCTTTTCAATCAGTTTTCTTGCTCGTATGAAAATGTGATCGACAAGGGCTGTGAAATGAAACAGCATTGGAATATTACTATAGCTCAATAAACAAAACAAAACCACAACAACAACAAAAAAAAAGACATTAGTTCATGTTTACATAGTCGCTCTCATCAGAGAACATTCAAGAACAATGAAGAACATCTAGAAACTCAAAGAAACGTTGGTTGATTCAATGCATACACAATAAAAGATGACTAAAACTTCTAAAAGGGGAAAAAAAGGAGGAAGAAATCAAATCTAATCCTAATTTAAGGTCAGGACTACACTAGGATAAAATATTCAAAAGCCAGGTTTTCAGTATAGTACAGCAGATTCTTTAGTTGTTGTTGTTTTTTTTTCTTCTTTCTGAGATGATTCTGACGTTTCGGTTTGTTCTTCGTGTGGCGCCATCTCAGCTTTAGATTCCCGTTCAGCGCTGTAGTGCTTGAAGTTTAATGGCCTTTACCTGTACACAGAACCAATTAGAAACTCCGGCCAGTCTTCCCCGGGCCTCCTGATAAACTCTGCTGGAGCAAACAGAGAAGCAGCTCAGCATTCACACAATTCTGTCATCATTTACTCAGCCTTCACTTCTTCAAAACCTATCTGAGTTTTATTTCTTCTGTTGTACATATTGAAAAATGTTGGCAAACTGGAAGCCATTGACTCCTATAACATTCATTACAATATCAACAGAAAAAAGAAACTCATAAAGGTTTGGAACCACTTGAAGGTAAGTAAATAGTGAGTAGATTTTCATTTTTGGGTGAATTATACCTTTAAGTAGAATGATGTGCTGCATCTGAGCCTTACTGCAGCAGTAATGATCTTATGTTTCTGTTATGTTTTCTAATTTTACTACACGAACGCTGTTCACACAAGTTTAGACACACTTAAATTTAATGTCAAAAGTTAAAGCAACAAAAATGTGTTGTCTTGACTTTATTTAAATAAGTTAATCAGGTTTTATGTAATTCTTTAAGTTATACAAAGTTTAGCTTAATTTTTTGTCACTTTGATGTAAGTTGACATGACTAGAAAAGTTAATTTGATTCAACTAAAAAATTTAAAGCAGCAAGAATTTTTGTTTACAGCGCACATCTGACTTCAGAATTTCAGTTTTTTTCATCTCATGTATGTTAAAAAAAAAGCAAACAAACCAAGCTTTTGATTTGTATATAAATACACTAAGATTCTAAAATATGGGTTTGGAAAGTTGATACTGATGCTATTCAGAGAACCTTTCAATACTGTGTAAAAAGCATCATGACTTTGATTTAGTTTTAGTCTAAAATATGGAAAACAGTCAAATTGGTAGATGTGCCTAAACGTTCGAGAGGGGTCTGGATGCAGACCTGGTGCAGTGCAATCTGAGCTGCATCCAATGCTTTTTCATGCACTCATCTAACCCCACCCCTAACCCTACCCCTCACAGTAACGTCACTAGCTCCATTGAGTGCACTGTGTCTGACATTGTATCACTGAGATATGCAGTCTCAGCTTGCATCATCAAGGCTGCATCCAGATACTATTGAAACCTTCAACTGGTGGCAAAGTAATAAACACCCAAATATTTAGACAATTTCAGTCAAACTTTCATTTAATTAAATAGATAGGGATGTAATGATGAACTGAAAACCAGTTGAAAATCGATTCAAATCATTTGAAATGCCAAACAAATCATAATAGAACTCCAGTAAGAGAATGAATCTCTGAAGGGAACTGATTCTCTTCAGTTTAGCTGGTATTTTCTGTTCATCTTACCCCGGAATTATACAAATTATTGTTCACATGTTCAGCACTGCTTTGTGTTTATCTTTAACTGAGGAAACACTAAGGACACCTTTTCATTTACAGTACAATGTCTTCAGTATCACAGTGAGAAAATCAAATAGTGCAATCAAAATCATTAATTGAATCAAATTCAGTGAATCATTACATTCCTAGAAGTTGAGCTTCTTACAAGCATATATTGCCCTTGGAAAAGCGACGTGTTTGATAAACTGAAGCATATGATCATACACAATAAATCTAGTTTAAAGAAACTGTATATTGACTTGGTCTGGCTGAAAGTTTGCTGCCGACAGCTTTAAATTGAAGTAGAGATGTTATATTGTTCACTTATATCAAGTCATGCCACTGTCAGCATCTTTTCATTATAAGCCCTGGTTGTTTAGGCTCAGATCCAGAACACATCGGCACTTTTATGCAAACACATTTTTTATCAGCACAGAGTTCAGACATTGACACAACACAACACATATGTCAGTGTTTCAAGCATGCAGAAACCCTTCGGATGTCCACCGGACCAGGAAATAACAAGTTAAGAACCTGCTTCTGCAAAAAAAACTCTCCGCAGCGGTTGCTTTCTCTGACTGCTGATGTGTACTTCAATCAAACGTTTGGAGAATCCATACAGATGGAGCGATTCAACCTACTCATTAAATCAATCATCCGTTTTGCCTCGAGGACAAAATGAGAAGCTCTTTAGGAAGATTATGGGCAACAAACCGCAGTCCGCAGGCCTCTTATCCAGACGACAGGTCACAGGTAAATGCCATAATGCCACAGTCTGGCGTAATCGCACTTGATGCATCGCCGTAGGAGAAATGAGAGAGAAAAAAAAAACGGTCCGGGTGCAAATATTAACTAAGCATATAGGAGAAATTTGGAGTGAATAAATGCGCATCCACTTTATTCACAAACACGCCGCATTTAAATAAGCGAGTCATCTCCGATTTAGCCATATCTGGCATCTCAGCATCTACTCAAAATCACCTTTAAGCCCTTAAGACCCAGCCATACAAGCACAGTGATTACAGAAACAGCACCTTATCCCGAAAAACCTGATGAATTACATCAGATGGCACCTAAGTCAACAGATTCTCAGCAAAGAGGGCTCGCTTCCAGGTGCACACTAATCAAAGCCGCAACACCTGTGCATAATATCCAAATACAGCACTTCATAGAGGATAGGAGTCGATACGAGCGCCTGTCGCCAATACAGCTCTGGCAGTGAAAGAAAGCAACTGCGCAGTCAAACCGTTTGCAGACTTCATGCATGAAAGGAGAAGTCGGATGACAGACAGGCAGGCGGAGGATAAAGGAGGAACTGGTGACAAAAAAGTAATGGAGGAAATGTGTAGCCGCCACGAAAACGGTGTTTGCCAAGCGGGAAAGACTTTTAAAAGGCTTTTAAAGGGCTTCAAACTGTAGAACCAATAATAGCGTAGATGTTCATTGAGAATTAAGGCTTCTGAAAATCAGGTTGAAATTTCGCTGTCTGGGATGTTAAAAAAAAAAAGCCCCGTAAAAGCCTCACGGGTGTTGATGAGAAATAAAAGCGCTACACGGATTCAACGTAAATTCGTCTGAGATCAAAATGAGAGGGGATCAAAATGAATGGAGCAGGAAGATTGTGGAGTGAATAGATACATAATTATGAAGGCACAAATAATAAAAAAAAAATATATATATATATATTTGATAAAGGGTACAAGGATATCTACCTCAAATGAGATGGCAACCAACCACCTGTTAGGTTTCAATGGTATCCATTTGTAAAAGCTGTCGCAATCAAAGGACCCTAAAAGTGTACAGTTAGTAATGGTGTCAGTATGCATTCTGAGTGAAAAGGCTAATATTTCTCTCACTTGTAAGTCAATTCAATCATTGCATGTGTTGCTAGCATGAATGAATGTTATCTATTTCCCTTAGAGATCAGTGCAGATCATTCCCTAAGTCTGATCTGATGAACAGCACGAGAGAGCAGGAAGAACTGTAATGCTCAGTACACTGTGGCCACATTTTAACACTTAACTCTTATTTTAACAGAACAAATAAATCTACTATCAAGCAATCAAACACTTTTAAAGGCTACTTGCCTTAAATGTTGCAATAAATATTGATTGTTTTGCTTGCCGCTGTGTTAGCAAGTTCGGCATGAACGTTATTATGCTGTAGTTTAAAAGTTATGTAACTTATGGTTTTATCAATGTAATTGTTTTAATTGATTTTGCCTGATTTAATAGATTTCTATTTGCTGTGCATCTACTATTACATTTATCATATCACCATTTTAAATGAACTTTTTAAATGGATAGTTCATCATTTATTTTGAATTTCTTTCTTCTGTTGAACACAATTGAAAATATACTGAAGAATGATGAAAAAAACCAGCCATTGACTTGCATAGGAGTTTTTGTTCCTATTATGGATGTCAGTGTCTGCTTTTTTCCAACATTTTTCAAAATATCTTTAAAAATTAGAACCGCTTGAGTGAGTAAATAAAGAAGAGTTTTGTTTTTGGGTGAACTATCCTTTAAGTTTTGTTTTGCCTTTGTTATGACAATTTTAATAATTGCCTTAAATTTATATCTGTGTATTTATATTCTTAAATTACATCAATCAATCAATCAATCAATCAATCAATCAATCAATCAATCAATC
>CAIGQV010019070.1:12953386-13022974 GCA_903798115.1 Danio jaintianensis | reverse complement strand
ATCAATCAATCAATCAATCAATCAATCAATCAATCAATCAATCAATCAAAGCACTTAATCTGTTAACAATAAAATGTTTATCAACAAGCTGTTTAAAATTATATATAAATGAGGTATTTACAAAAAAAGGAGACCTGCAAATATTATACTCAAGTTCTTTATTTTGATTACTGTTATTGTGATAATGATTTTAATGTTCATTAAAATGATGTGTTTTGGGGGGGATGGCAAGTCATATTCTGACTAGAGAAACAAACACATTTAGTTTAATTGTGTAGGGACTTTTGTTTTGCCTTACCTCAAACAGTTTTTTATTTTGCCGGAACAAAGTGCTACAATTATTACTGCTCTCATTTTTACAATTTTTTTTTTTTGCCAAACAAAGCAAAATGAAAGAAATATATGCATTTCAATAAATCCAAGAGAATGGAAAGTATTCTGTTGTAAGAAAGAGCAGAATGTAAAAAGAACAGATCGTTTAATTCAAGTAATTGCATATAATCATTAACATTCATGCCAACAATAACAACATTAATCAATTCATCTGGAAATCACAATTCATGCAGCAAACATAAGCTGTCGGAAATCACACATAAGCCTCAATCTAAGCAGCAAAACTGTGAACTTCACCAGCGTCAGGCTCCGGTCCAAACACTGGGGAATGCAAGCACCGGTGAGATGTATGCGTTTATAGAAAGAAATCTTTTGTGCAAATAAAAAGCTTTTCAGTTTGTGAGGTTGATGTCTCTCTGCCTCCAGAACTCTGTCAATCACAGGCGAGATGTTCTGAGGGTTTGAGGCCAACCTAAATTTGACTCTATCTAGGTTAGAAAAACTCCATCTGAAAGTCAAACGCAAGGTGACATTGTTATTCTGAAAATCCCGTTTAGATTTAATGAGTGCTCGGTCTGTTTTGCAAACTGTACTTAAGGGCAGAATAGAGAGAGAACGAAAAAAAAAAAGAAAAAAAAGTAATTTGCTTTTCCTCACAAACAAGAGATCGGAGGGGCATTGAAAGCAGAATGAATCAGAGGTGTGTGCAGATAGGCAATAAACAGTGTCCTCACACACAAAGGCTCTTATTCATTTTTCCAGCAGATCTGGACGGCGAGTCCGGAGCCGATAATTCCCTGGGAAGGCTGTGATTTAGCACGGCCTCCCTCATCAACCCCCCTGTGAGCGGCTCCTGCTCCTTTTTCTCCTCCATCCAACTCCTGCTCCATCTCTCCGCTCAGCTCCGCTAAAGGTTAAAAACTAATGCACGGAAGGAATAATGAATGCCTATGGCTTCAAAGGGCAAGACAACATATTCTTATGACAGGGTTTCTCGCAAGAGTTTATTATCGCCTTATTGATTTACATATGCACTTTGTGTGGGGGACCTTTCAAAGGCTGCCTCTGGTATGCCCATCATCTGCTGGAAAAATAAAAAAGCCATTGTGTGTGGGAAACAAAATACCGGGTTGAAAATGAGAGAAGAACTAATTGTGAGATTTCTGTCCTCCGGGCTGGCACATGAACAAAAGCACACTGACACATCACACTGCCGCTGACAGCCGGTACAAGTTCACAGTTTGTTATCCTGAAGTTGACAGAGAGAGAGGAATGCAGAAATGTTAGCAATGCTAAAAAGCAACGCTATCTAACTGGAGCTATTTGCCAGGGCACCTGCTTTGCACTAATGAGACGGTGATTTCACATTTTCCAGCCTTCAAAAGAAAGACATTTTTTTAAAGCCTTGTTCCTGATAATTAGTATGGGTAAAACATTCACATCTATCTCACCTTTAGACCCAATGCGAGCCATTACGTCTGAGATGATTTATTTAGCTCTTTTTCCCCTCCGCATAACGTCATGTATTTGCTGCTTTTGATTTCACGTCCTCGCATATCACACATTCTTTTAGTCCTATTAGTCGTGTTAGAAATATTCAGTGCTGCAGGACAAATTCGCTTTGAAAAATTTATTAGCTAATTAATTTATTAGCTAGATTACTTTGTGGAGGGAAAGTTTTGTACAAGGTATTTCAGTGTATTTAAAATCACCGTCAATCTTGCCTAGTCTCTATGCATATCGTGGCAGGATTTTATTGAAATAAATAGACATTTATTTCGTATACATTTTCGGCTGATTACCAAATGATTGAGAACAGCAGAGGAACCGGGCATGTGCCGTTTCTGCATGTTAAAGAGCCAATTTAGGTTCCTGGATCAGGCCAAGTATATCAGATTATGGTTGTTCGCTGCATTTGGGACCAAATTGTGCCATTTAAATTGCGTTCAGCCCATATTTTGGGGGTGTATTTGCCCTGTTACACAATTAAGCAAGTTGACAGCTAAGGCCACGGTGTTATAATACTAATATAAATATGCTGTGCTAACAATATGAGTGGGCTACAATGCTGTTAATCATTTTCACTCCTTCTTGGTGTTAAATGGTTAGTTGGTGTAGGATTTACAGATAAACAGATATAATAAATAATTAAATATTATTTGTTAAGTTTATTTTTTTAAACATAAATTTAAATAATCAAATAATTTAAATGATTAATCTAAATAAATACTTTACCTTTAATTATATTAGTGCATTTGATCAGCCGCTCACTCTCCAACATTAACCTTTGATCTGCTATAAACTATAGCAAAAAAAATTCACACTAACAACCAGGCTAGCATCTAAAAGCATCAACTCTCTGTCAGGGAAGGTGGTGAATGCATTAGATGGACAGAACAGAGAAACACAGATGGTGGTGAAAAGGGATACTTACAGCAATGCTGTGTCCGAAGCCGGAGCCGGGCTGGGGGCTAGCAGCGCTAATGTAGTTGCCCACGCCAGAGTCCTGGCTGGTGGGGCCATACAGGTCAGCCACTGGCCCGGGGCTGCTGGCTCCAGGAAAGGCTCCAGGCCGGGGCGGGTTGGTGCCTGCCGGAGAATCGGCCGTGCCAACAGTGATGTGAGCAGGGTTTGCTAGTGTGTAGCATGACTAACAAGCTTAGCACTAGCATGCACTATAAGCACAATATGGAGTCATGTGTGTATGTCTATACTGCTTAGGGTGTTTTGAGAATAGTGGTGTAATTTGTTTTTTATGGTTCATCCAAAAGGGATCCAAACAGTCTTCTGCGCATAGACATACACAGAGTACTGGTCCAAAGTTTGGGATCAGACATTTTTAAAATAATCCTATTCTGCTCACCAAGGTTGCATTTATTCGACCAAAAATACAATAAAACTGAAATATTATTACAGTTTAAAAGAAGTGTTTTCTTATCGAATGTAGTTTATCATTTTATTTATTCCTCTAACTTGAAGCTGACATTTCATTACTTTAGTCTCTCGTGTCACATGATCCTTCAGAAATCATTCTAATGCAGTGATCTGCTGCTCAAGAAACATTTATTATTAATATTATCAGTGTTGAAAACTGTTGGACTGCTTCATATTTTTGTGTATCATTCAAAAGCACCATTAAAATGTATTAACTTGAGTTATATATTTCGAATAAATGGTGTTATTAACTAACTTTTCATCAAACACTCCTTAAAATGAATGCTATGAGCATACCAGTTATAAATGAGTACCACTAATAATAGATCATAATAGAACAGCAAATCATCATATTATGATTTCTGAAAGATCATATGACGCTGAAGACTGAAGTGGTCACGGTAGGATTCATTTAAAAACCTAAAAACAATTCTTACTGATCCCAAAAGTTTGACCAATAGTATACACTGCACAATATAATCAGCTCTACTGCAAGCAGCAACGCATCTCCTTCATGCATGCAGATGAAAAAACACGCATGAGTGGTCAGACACATCTCGCCAGCATGCATTCTACTCAAGAAGGTTTTAGGCTAGAACTAAGAGCGGGACTGCTGTGTGATGAAGATCTGCCTGATTTTTCCTTCTCCTCTGAGGGCGTCAGTAATGTTTAAAAGTGTGAGTGAGAATGAATCGCTTCCTTGCAGGTTTCTTTCATTATCATAACCTCACCCTCTCTGTGCTCCTGTACACTCCCTTTCCCCCAATCTCATATCAGACGCCCGTCCTCCTTCAAATTTGACTGCCGCTTCTCCAGTCCCGCAACGAAAATTGCACAGGGGATTTTGCCACAACACCCCCTATCTAATCAACACCTGTCATTGGGAAAGTGGTCTCTCTCTCTCTCTCTCTCTTATTTTTTTTTCTTCTTAAATGTATATGGTGGTGATTATCTGGCAGTTAGCGTCAGGGGGCTATCAGGCCTAGCAGCCGCCTGGAAAGCGGGAAATTGCTGAGGGTGTCTTGGGTAAAATGCTCTGAAGACTGAATCATGGAGTTTCCTCTCCACTGCGAGAACGGCTACACTTTCGCTGAAGCTACATTTGAAAGCAGAAAGCATTGAAGATGAAGGCTTAGAGCTCAAATTAAAGACTCGCCAAATGCAAAGTGCAAATGGAAACCGGCTTTTGGCGATTTCTTGACTTAATAGTTGTGTGACAGATTTTTTTGATATGCTTTGCTAAGAATAAATGTTCTAAAAAATACAGGAAAGAAATGACTTGTCATGTTTTTATGATGCAGATTTTCCTTCGGCTTAGTCCCTTATTCATCAGGGGTCGCCACAGCAGAATGAACCACCAACTTATTCAGCATATGTTTTACACAGCGGATGCCCTTCCAGCTGCAACCCAGTACTGGGAAACATCCATTCACACTCATTCACACACATACACTACGGCCAATTTAGTTTATTCAATTCACCTATACCGCATGTCTTTGGACTGCTGGGGAAACCCAGGCGAACACGGGGAGAACATGCAAACTCCACACAGAAATGCCAACTGACCCAGCCGGGACTTGAACCAGCGACCTTCTTGCTGTGAGGCGACAGTGCTAACCACTGAGCCACCGTGTCGCTATGATGCAGTTTCACCAAAGGATTTAAAGTGCTACTGTGGTAACGGTGCTCTGTCTGTCTGTCTGTCTAGTTGAGTTATACTTTGTTCTTTTCAGGAAATTTATATTAAATGTTTTTATTTAAGTTTGTCTAAATACACAGTAGCAAAAAAAAAAAGAGAGAACAATTGAAAAACCAGAATGTTAATATTTGCTTTGTCCCATAAAGGTCTGACAACACTGCCTTTCAAATTTCAAATAAAAATGTTGTAATTTAGAATATTATTTTTAGTTTTATTTCTTTTAGAAATGGATAATTGGTCAGAATAACAAATGTTATTGTTTGTTGTGATTGAAAAGCATGTTATATATATATTGATATATCAGTTCTTATTAAGTTAAAATTTATATTGCATTGTTTAAAATGAACATAAATATAATCATTTTTGTGATTTTGTGGGAAAAAAAAACCTGAATGATTTTTTTTTTCCAGAAGAAAGTCACTTTTTTTAAGAAAAGTGTCACAAAAATTAAGTTTTACTCAAAAGTTTTCTTTACATTTCTTCACATATTTGTATATATAAAATGAAAATATGATATGATATATAAAATATACAAATAATTAATTCTTACATAAACTAACTGTACCAAGTTTAAGCACTAAAATGATTAATTGAAAAAATACATTTAAATATTAATAGAAATAAACTTATTTTAAAAAGCTCATAAACATTTAAAACGCATAAATTTAAGAAAAAAATAACTAAAATTCAAACATTAATAAAATAATTATAATTAAAAAAAAATACTTCTAGTTCAAAATATTAATAAAATGTTATAGTATATAAAAAATATGATGACATGGGAGATATGACACCCCTGGCCTCGATTCTCAGAACATAAATACAAATCCATTAAGCAGAAATACTGACAAATGTGTGAAAGGAGCAAAAAGAAAGGCTTGGAGGGGGGTTTGGAGGAAATTACAATTAGCCTAATTATATCAGAGCACTTGAGCCATGGATGCTGTCATCTGGAGATGACCCTTCCGTTCCATCGCAGTTGAGAGGCGAATTAAGGAAAATAAAAACAAATGCACAGATTAAATGAAATGAACGCTCTTAGAAACTTTGAGGCCCCTTGCTGTGCCACGCTCATTTTTCTCCTACGCGCGGCCCTCTATGACACTTCCATTAATAAGCGAATATTAAATCAAGTTCCTCCACAGGCTGAAGCCTTCAAATCGGCGCCCATTGAAGGGGAGTCTATTACTGCAGCAGCTTCCAAAAAAAAAAAAAAAAAAAACCCAGGAGGGCAAAAGATATCTGTGTGAATGGAATATTAGCCTGCAGGGCTCATGTAAGAGAGCAAATATGTTAGATAGGGGGCAATATGCCACCGTGAGTAAACTCGCACAATCCGTCTGCTTTTCACACAAACGAGACCACAGACAACAGGAGAGGTGAGCGGCTCTACAGTCACCGCTTACACTTCTAAATGTCAGCGAATGATGGGAAAGTGTGCGTTTACAACGCTGGATCTGAGGGGAAGGGGAAATGACTGTTGCTAGGTGCCTAAAACACTGTAATGTAACCTGTAGCAAGTCACAATTTGAACAAATGACTACACTATTAAGTAATGGAATAAAAAAGTGATAAAGGCATAAATAAATTTTAGCAAATGGATTTGTCAGTTTTAAAGTCATTTTTGGTTTGAATTAAAAAAATTTAATCCTTTTTTTTAAGAATATATTTACTTAGGAAGCAAATTGATAAAAAAAATAGGATTATTTTAATAATAGTGGATATGATTATTTGCAGAGAATGTATCCTCAATATTGATATGCAATAATGCATATTCATGGGTACTTCAAAATACTGCGAATAATTATTTCTCATCTAAACTAACATTAACATAACTTCTGTAAAAATGTAGCTCTTTATCACTGTTGATGTTACCGATCACACTTTACAATAAGGTTTCATTAGTTAATGCATTTACTAACATGAACTAGTTATGAACAATACTTGTACAGCATTTATTTATCATAATTCAACATTTACTAATGCATTATTAGCATCCAAATTCATGCTTGTTAACATTAGTTAATGCACTGTGAGTTACCATTAACTTACATGAACAAATACTGTAATAAATGTATATTGCTGATTCTTAGTTCATATTAGTAAATGCATTATCTAACATTAACTAATGCAACCTTATTGTAAAGTGTTACCATGTTACCGATCGTACTAATGCGTTTGCAATTTAATTAGTTTGAAGAATATTTTACTCTGAACATTTTTATACAATAATGTACAGTTCTTTTTCTTATTACATCTATTAAAGTGTCATTTATTTGTGGCTTATGTCAATAATGTGATAATACTGTATATTATTATATTACGCAATTATCACAAAAAGAACATTTTGTTCTGTCCAATTCCTAAATTAAGTTAATTACTACACGTTTACGCATAAATCGTAAAAAGTAAAACAAGGAAATATATGATTCATAGACATTTAAAGTATGATTTATATGGTTGTAAAGTATGATTTATATGATTCATATGATTTATAGACATTTAAAGATTTATACTACTACTACTACTACTACTAATAATAATAATAATAATAATAATAAACAAAAACAAAACTAAACACTTAATTCAAGATATGCAGTTATATTTTTAATTTAATTGGATAAAATAACTCAGTATTTTGAATTTAGCTATAAATAAATGTAGCAAATATAAGCATAAATGCCTCTTAAAGCAACAGGAGGCCAAACAAACAAATGCTATATCCGAGGTCGTCCTCAATGTTCAAACCTTCTTGTTCTCATACTGATCTGGATCAAGGCAAATCAGCGTTCCCCTTGTCGTGAATAAAACACTTCTAAAATAAGAAGGGGAAAGCAGCACACTGTAAGTGACAGCCCTGGTTAGCATCACGTCCTGAGCTACGACTGTCTTCTGTATTCCCTATAGACCGGCGCTAATAAGACATGTTGATTCGCTGTCTTTTATATCTCCAGAAGCCATCAATGGGGATGTGCTCATTAACAGAACAGGAAATTGTTTTTGTAGCTCAATACTGCTGCGAAACTAATTCATGCACATTACCAGCTATTATGGATTTATTTCAAAAACCAATGTCTTTCTAAAAGTGTGCCATCATTTAAAGATCAACTGTCATTTAAAGAAAGAAGCACGCATGTACTGCTCAGAATGTAGAAAGAAATGCAGAGAGCATTATAATCTCCATCAGCATTCCTTGGCATCTCCTAACTGGGATCTGAACCAGAAAGTCTGCTTGCTGGCGTTGATGCCTAATACACACATGCCTCAATGTCTGGAAGATAGTTTATTAGTCATTATCATGGCTCTTGACGGCACTTATTTTTCTTTTTTCCTAAAACGTGTCTTGTTTATTGCCAAGACTGCCTTCCTTTGAACTACAGGCTACTGAATATAAAGTGGAACACTACTGTTTTCAAGAGGGCCGAATGTCAATTCAGTGGTGCACTACCATGAAAAATTGCATTGCAAAATACACCAAGGCTTAGGAAAATACGCTTGGGAATAGCAAAAATTTCCCTTTAAATGCTCTGTCAAAACAAGACTTTTTTTTTTTTTCAGCCATGCTACACACTCCTCTCATTTTTACTCATTATTTTATGCAACTGTATATGCATTTGCCAAAAAATGTATTTGAACACTAATGCCAAATTTAAAACGCTGAACTGTCTTACATGAAAGCAAATATCAAAGCAAGTGTTCTCTGCAATCAAATGAAGCTGCAGATTGTATTTCTTCCATATGTGAAATTTCTTTGAAAACCAGACACTATCCAAAATTAGGGATGTACCTGCATTTTCAGCAACAGCAAAATTATCAACAGTTTTCAACCTAAAAACACAGCACAGCAGTGTTGAGTGCTGGTTAGTTACACTCTCCCTCCAGCCATAGTCAATATGCATTCTGAAGCAGCTTTCACATTGGAAATGGAAAGCGCTGTGTTATGAAACCCATTCATTTTAATTGCCTCTGCCAAGAAATGACGATTTGTTGCTGCATCAACCAAATAGCATCTTAGACATTATTGACTAGCTTCTGCATGCACCACGGTCATACTTTAAAATAGCTCAATATTCCACTCTGTAGACATTCCTCTCATGTACACGTACACTTATCTATGCATGCTCAACACGCAAACAGGACATTTCTATATAATACTAGTTCCTGCTGCTTGAAATAGTGATATTGTGCTGTTAAAATGACTTTTTTTTTTTTATTCAGTATAATTTAAGTTATTTAGTTAAAGTTTAAAAGTCTTACAAAATTACTTTATATTATTTAACACTAGAATACCAAGGGAGTCATTTTTATTTTTTTATTTTTGCAATTTAATAACTTAGTTTAAATAAACCCACATATCTATAATACCCTGACTTTTCCTAAATATGTGTAAATTTCATTATAACATTGTTATTTTATTAAAATTACAAAAAAAACAAACAAAGGAGTTATGAGTATTTCTACCTTGAACTACCATAGCGACCAAAATGACTGCATGCATTTCAGTGTCTGCTACTGTTCCGTTCCTTTGAATATGCGTGCCTCTGTTGCCTTCCTAGTAAAAACCTAACTTTACTTCTTTCTAAAGTCTACTTCTTTTCAAACTTTATATGTCTTTCTAAACAGCATATTTGTGCCACAAAAAAGTCTTCTCTCCTGCTTGTGAAAGTGAAAATGAAAGTAAGGCAGGTGGTCTAGTAGCCTAACTGTAAGATGTATTTCCAAAAAGATCGCATTTTCAGGGTGATAAATTAATGATATCTGACAACAGACATCCAAAGCTTAATTTTAATATCTGAAAAGAAGCGTTATATGAGAACGGCCAGAATGACGACTATGGTAATTCTAGTAGTTATAGAATTCTGGTAGTTCCAGTGTTAATAAATTAATGATTATTACAAAGGATTTTCGGTTTTCGACCAAATGCATTAAGAATTTTTGATTTTGGGCCAGAATTTTAATCTCAGAGCATCCCTATCCAAAAACTTTGATAATTTAAAACCTCAGAAACATATTTCTGTATGTGAAAAGAGAACTCCTTTACAATAAATTGCATTTATTTGCCATTTTTTATGCATTGCAATGACATGCTTTTATTTTAAAAGGCTTCTTGTGTATGTTTACAAGTCAACGTTATCAAAACAATCCCCGTACACATGGATTCATGAAAATGACTAAAAGTGATGTATTATGCATGCCAGTTCGGTAGTTAGCGATGTCCAAAATTTTATTTTCGGCACATCCCTAAATTTCAGGCCCCCAAAATGCTACTGTTGTGTGAATTAATCGCCAAAAATATAAAAGGTTTTCTGTTTTTAGTTTTAACTATGTCACATAAACATACCAATAAAGTGATAGCTCAACCAAAATCTTTTATTCTGTCATCATGTACTCATTCTAAATGTGTATGACATTTTCTGCAGTTTTCTTCCCCCTCCCCCCCAAAACAATATTATATTGTATGTTCTTTTGTGTTCCAATGAAAGAATAAAATCATTCTGTTTGGAATGACATAAGGGTGAATAAACAATGACAGAATTTTCATTTTCCACAGATCTATCCCTTAAGTGTCCAAACCCATTTTGAACCAAAGGATGCACACAGCACAAAAAAAGGGATGCATTAACAATTTATCTCAATATGTGATATTGCATCCAACTAAGCGATACAAATCAACTTCCAACAAATGGCTTGTCATTTTATACTGGAGTACATGAAGTAGGATATTTGGAAATCATTTTTCACATGCCAGCAGGCTGACAGTCGAGCCGATGGGTGTGTAATACCTATATACGTGCATGAATATGAACTGGATATGAACCGGCAGGCATGAACGCATACGTGGCATCTCCTGGTTTAATTGCTCTGACGCAGCTCTATTTTCACGCTACATATACATCAAGCGGCCAAGTATATACACTCACATATACGCACACTCCCTCAAAATGACAATTCAACTATGGCTGCAAGATACTGGAAAAAACCAACATTACGAGATTTAGTTTTTCTGCATTTTCTACTATTTGGAAAGAAATCGTAATTTCAGATTGATTGAGTTGATTCTGTAGGGGAGGGCATCTGGATAAAATATAATAAACAGATGATAAGCATAGATAAATATAATAGAGCAAAGACAAAAATGAGATTGACAGTGCTTTGAGGTCTTCAGGGGAGTCTAACAGTATTCAGGTACAGAAATTGAATAATCTAATCTAAAATTACACTGTATGGTCTTTATCATTTATACTGTTTCAATTCCTTGTGCCTGAATGCTTTAAAGGAATACTCCACTTAAAAAACATCATTTAACAACTATTGTAGAGTTAAACAGTTGATTTTTTTTCATTATTAAATCCATTCAGGCAATCTCCGGTTCTGGTGGGAGCACTTTTAGCTTAGCTTAGCATAGATCATTGAATCGGATTAGACCATTAGCATCTCGCTCAAATATGACCAAAGAGGTTTTTCCATTTAAAGCTTGACTCTTCTGTTGTTACATCATGTACTAAGACTGACAGAAAATGAAACGTTGCTATTTTCTAGGCCGATAGGACGAGGAACTATAGTCTTATTCTGGCGTAATAATCAAGGAACTTTGCTAATGCTATCTAGACTTGGAGATTGACTGAATGGATTCAACAATGGTAAAACTCAACTCTTTAACTCTAGGAAAGTTGTAAAAATGAGCCTATTTTCAAAAAATCTGACTGTTCCCTTTAAACTTGCTTGAAACGCTCATACAGTCTCACGCATTAAACACACTTGCGAATGATAAACTTTCACTCTATTTGTGGTTTAACTTTGCAAATCACATCTGTTCTGTCTGTGACCCCTGGTCAACTATAATCCCGACTCAACATTGCACATCTTATGATGTGACCACTGCGAATGCACACATTGCGATGATGATGCTGAAACGATATATTGTGCAGCCCCAAACTCAACATGCAACAAACTGCAAGGATGCGCCATTCCCTGGCTTACCCTTCTCATCTGTCCCCCCCTCTCGCTCTTTTTTTTTTAATGAATGGCAGGGTGATGAATAAACGGCATGAATCAATTCAATCATTGAATGAAGGAGAGGCGGGTACACACCTGGGCTCTTATACTGATCCGGGCTGGCCAGGTGCTGGAGAGGGGAGTTGCAGGCTGATGTGGCGTGCTCGCTTTGCAGCAGCTGAGCCGCCTGGGGGCCCAGGGAGCCATAGTCCGCAAAGGAGAAGGGGGGCCCCCGTTGGTCGCTTGGCGAGGAATAGAAACCGTAATCGGGGAAGCCTGGGAGATACAGTACAGGGGAGGAGGAGGAGGAGGAAAGGAGAAGGAGGAGGAGGAGGGGTTGGACTCCATCATTTGGGGAAATAATACTTTGCATAGTAATATTATGAGGCAATGTTTCATATCTGACTTGCATGGTTGTACAATGTAGCGTGCAACTGGGAAGATAGATAGATGGTAATTGTTTCTAAAGCCACATTTTGGTTTGTGTGAACGTGACGGTGAGTGTGTGAAGGCTGCAGCTGTAGACGGAGATACTGACACTACAGATCAAACGCAAGTTCACTTTTGATGGTGATTACGTAAAGACTGACTGACCTTAATAGAGCTTGAGAGAAGGAAATGCTCATCATTTGAAATGCTAATTTGGATTCGGCATCTACAAACATTACGGGCAGGAAATTAACTAGAAAACTGCAGTTTGGTGTTTTCGTTGTTTGGTTACCTCATTGGTAACCAAACTACAAAGCATTTGTTGCATAACGTCATCCTCCTTAAAAACATGAGCTTATAATACTGAACATGGACCTTTTTTTCTTTAGTATGTGAATGTATTTACACCTCATTACCCAAATTGAATGATATTTTAGCTTATTGTGAGTGAAAGAAAGTAGGTATGTACTTTGTGTCATTTTGCTTATTTGATAGTTCACTCCAAAATGAAAATGTCTTCATTTACTTACACTCAAGTGGTTCTAAACTTTTATATTTCTTTCTTCTGTTGAATACAAAATATTAAGAAAAATGTTGTGAAGAAGAAGAATGTTGTGGCTGTTTCCACCATTTTTTGGTGAACTATTCCTTTAGGGACAGTTTGATTAAAATTCCCTCAGACCATACAAAGTGTGCTGACTTTTTTCCTCATCAGAACTATAAACAAAGGTTTTAGATAAAATCGTGGTCCTTGGTGATTCATAAAATGCAAGTCAACAGCCAACAGCACTTTGTGAGTCACAAAACATATACAGGCAAACCAAAATCAATACCTGTGGCTCCTGATGAAACACTGAGGTCTCATGAAATGAAACGGATGATCATTTACAACATTACCTTTAATTCACAGCCTCTGCAAATGATCCCGAGCACAATCACAACCTATAAAAAAGTTGCAGGCATGCACACACAATTCAGTTTCTTGCAAAGACTTATTGTCAGGATTCACAGGAATTACTTTTGTTTTGCCTGTATGTTTTTGTTTTGACTCTCAAAAAAGTGCTGGTAGCTGTTAATGTGCATTTTATTGATCGCTAAGGATCACATTTTCAGCTGTATATCTTATCTAATGTTCTACTGAAGGAAAAAAGACATCAACATCTTGAATGATTTCATTTTTTGTCGCATAAAGAATCATCAATTACTCATGCTCCACTTGTTCCAAGCCTGCCTTAGTTTCTTTCTTCTGCTGAAAAACAAAAAGACATTGAGAACAGTTTTGGTAACCAAACAGTTGAAGGTTACCATCAACTGTTTGTACAAAAAATCTTTTTGTTTTTATTTTGTGTTCAACACAATAAAGAAAAATGTACAGGGCCGTAACAAGTAGATGGTGAGTAAATAATTAATTTCTGCATAAAAAAAAAAGAAGTACTTCTGAAAAAATAATAAAACATGAGTATTTAAAATATGCTTCAATAATAAACATTGCCAGTGTACATAAATGTTATCATTAAAAACAATTACTACACAATTCACTCTCTTTGCATGAAAAGCAGACAAATATACACTGATGTGCCCTTGCAGCTGAATATTGTCCATAGCCAATGGTGTGTAATTAACCTGACTGCATCCTGCACTGCCTGCTGCTGATACAGATGAGAAACTGTGATCTTTAGGAAAGGTGTTAAAGAGAAGGATGGAAGGAACTCACAGAACTCCAGTGTACCTGTGCTAACTGTTAACAAATAGTCAATACAGTCCTTCTGCTAAGGTTTTATATCAGACAAGCTATCAGCCCAGTGAGCATCTCATTAGAACAGCCTTGGTGAGGTACCACTATATTCGATTCTTCTTCCTTTTCCTCCGCCTTAATTAGTTTCAGTGGATCTCAGATATATATACAGCAGAACAAATGAGCTCTATGCCAGCCTACATTTAAGAAGAGTTGAGGGAGTGATAAAGAAATATAAATAAAGAAAAGAGAAAGGAAAGTTGACTCTCTCTCAGGCTGTAGCTGTGGTGCTCTGACCTTCTCCAATCACTCATTAATTATCCACCTCTAGTCTGCTGACTGCTCACCTCAGCTCAAACCTTGAGTCCGCTCGAACGGAAAAACAGCAATGACTGCGCTTTTGGCCACCGAACACATTTATTAAAGATCCAGAGATGTGTTAATATTGCTTATACACGATATGGCCTAAAATATGTGAACACTAGTGACCATCTCCAACAAAAGGTTGTTTTTGCTAAATGTTGAATCCGGTTTAACTTAAGACAAAAAGTTTGAATGTTTGGTGTAACTATGCATTAATCTAATCAAATGTGATGCACAACTACAGATTATTTGCTGGTTTGGCTATATACTTTTATTACTAACAGATGCTTACTAGCTAAATAAATAAATAAATAAAGGAGCAGAATCAGGTAGCAATCTTAAGCATAGCTAGACATTCTGGTCCATAAAATTACCAAAAGTATAATTAGGTCTCCAATGTTCTTGTAAAATTATCTATAAAGTCTTATCAGTGTCAAAACAAAAACAACCAAACAAACACTTTTGGGAGTGATTTTTGTTTACACATGAATGTGTGTGCCTATTGACAAACCACTGCAGTGCGCATTATTGATCACTTTCTCCATCTGAAAGTAAATGTTTTTGCAATTAATTTGTTTGAAAACTTTTTACAATTATTGTGTTTTCTAAACAATGTTCATTCATTCATTCATTTTCTTTTCGGCCTTTTATTTTCTTTTATTTTATCCTTTATTAATCAGGGGTCGCCACAGCGGAATTAACCGCCAACTTATCCAGCATATGTTTTATGCAGCGGATGCCCTTCCAGCCACAACCCAACACTGGGAAACACCCATACACTCTTGTATTCACACACATACACTACGGCCAATTTAGCTTATTCAATTCACCTATAACACATGTCTTTGGACTGTGGGGGAAACCAGAGCACCCTTAGGAAACCCACGCGAACACGCAAACTCCACACAGAAATGCCAACTGACCCAGCCGGGGCTTAAACCAGTGACCTTCTTGCTGTGAGGCGATCGTGCTACCCACTGCACCACCGTGACACCTCTAAACAATGTTGTTTTCTAATTTATGGTTAGAAATAAATATGGAAATCTCCTCATAGATTTGACTAATCAGATACAACATGGTTTAAAGTGAAAACAAAATGTAAAAGTTAAGTCACGACTAATTAACAAAATAATTCTTCTGATTCAAACAGACCTCTAAAATTAAACAGCTTCTGTGTTGTGAGGAACTTAAGAGTTAAAACAACCATATAAAGTAGAATGAGGAGCATCAAAGTCCATAAAGATGTGCTTTTAGGAACTTCAAGGCATGAAGGAACTTGAAACCTAAAGCTCTATTGAAGACATCTGAGAGGAATCAAATCCCTACAACCAACCACAGGATTGGAAGCTGTCAGGAAGGACTAACTCCCCATTAATGCCAGTGGTTTTGCAGATAAATGTTCAACAAGCACATACAGGTGTGGTGTTTGCAGCCCACACATTTTTGGCTATATAATGTATTTTTTATCAGGCGTCTTTCCAAGAAAAAGCCAAATGAAATACGTGTTGCAAATTCCCATTTCTGCCGTCTGTTTCAGAGACTGCCAAAACCGACCTGTGAATTTCTCAGGCTCGAGCACTGAAAAGACGCTTACCCTCAGTAAACAGAAACAAGCATGAAAATTCCCGTCCTGCCAGTACCTACACTCCCTAAGCCGAATAAATCACAGATGCATCCCGACGTTCAAGCTAACTGCGGAAAAGCGGAGGAAATGCCTGAGGTATGCTCCGAATCTTCAAGTGTTTCAGCTTCCCAGAGAGGAGGGGAAGCCCACTCCAGCATGCACATCTTTAATCATTTAAGGAAAGCAACCAAAAATGCACTTAGGCTGAATCCATTTTTGATGGGCCTCTCTAATAGATGGGCGTCCTTGAGGTTCAAAGGGAACCCTGGACGCGCCTCTTAATTAGACAAGCTGCCATCTCGTCCTGTTTCCCCTCATCCTCCTAATTAGATCTTTAACAACAAACAAATGAAGACCTTTTATAGGCGCGTGCGGCACAGCCTCGCCAACAAGGGGTGGGGGGCAGGGGGACGTCCTTTTTGTTTAACGCTCCCCAGCCCTGCTGCGCGCAACAATGGCTGGGGTCCTGCCGCAATCTGCATAAATATTCTGCCTAATTTCCACGGCAGGACACAAAATACGACATTACCGTATGTACAACAAATACACCTGGATTCTTTGTTTGCATTGACAGAGAAAATTAGACCTGAAAAGCTGTTCGTTTTAATGCGGTGGCAGGAAAGGTCTTATCTAATAACGGCCTGCAGAAATTACGTTTATTATCCAGGTAGATCACGTCCAATGACAGTGCTATCTGAAGCAGAAACACGGAATAAAACGCAGTTAAAAAGTGCCCATTTACTGTCTATAGAGAAAGCCATCTGGCGGAATAGGGCTGCTTGATTACCTTCACCGGCTAATTCTCTCTCTGAGCGCATGCAAATGATTCACTTTGACCAAGTGGAAGTGAGGGGGAAAAAAGAAAAAAAAAAAGAGTGGTGCTAAATTAAACACTGCCGTTTTTAAACATCAAAAGTTGCCACAATAATGGCTCCTCGGTGATGTTCGGCGGTATTGTACGCTGCCAATCAGACAGAGAATAGCACTCGGGATGTTTTATGCCTCTGTGAATAACTCTGGGGATGCAGGGTGTGAGTTTTGCTGTGTGTCCTTCTGTTAATAGTAACACTACCGCAACCTCACAGTCAAACTAATCATTCATTCATTCATTTATTTTCTTTTCGGCTTAGTCCCTTTATTAATCTGGGGTTGCCACAGCGGAATGAACCGCCAACTTATCCAGCATATGTTTTACGCAGCGGATGCCCTTCCAGCTGCAACCCATCACTGGGAAACATCCACACTCATTCACACACATACACTATGGACAATTTTGCCTACCCAATTTACCTATACCACATGTTTTTGGACTTGTGGGGGAAACCGGAGCACCCGGAGGAAAGCCACGCGAACACGAGGAGAACATGCAAACTCCACACAGAAATGCCAACTGACGCACCCTTGGCTCGAACCAGCGACCTTCTTGCTGTGAGGCGAACGTGCTACCCACTGCGCCACCGTGCAGCCATCAAACTAAACAATACGCTTAATATCTTCTCTTCTCCTTCCATAAAAACAAACACAGTTGTGTAGAACAGGTCTCTCCCCTTCACTCAAAAGAAATCTAATTACTCTATAATGGCAGGTTTGGGGGGAGCGCGTGCATCGTTGACAGTTGATAGATGCGTAAACTCACTTCCTCCGACTTGATGAATAGCGGTAAGGAAACGTGAAGCGCTCGTTCGAGGTGGGCGTACGACAGCACCTTGTCGATTCATCATTCCGCCTCTGTGAGCCGCACGGAGGCCCGGGAACACACTCTGAGGTCGTGTATGAACAGCTGGGAGTAGGTCATCCAGATGTGCCTTTGTCTGGGCAACATCTGCACTGGGTCCAGACCCCCCAGCACGGGGAGGGACGGGGGGCCGACGTGGGAGCGAGCGCAGAACGGATGCACTCTGGAAGGTTGTCAACCGCACCATTACGAGGCCCATCTGGGTGCTTCAGAGCTGTTGCTGAGATGAAAGCACTGGTTGCTTTTTACTCCCCCCTCCTACCGCTGCAGCTTTGTGTTATTATACATAATATCTGTCAGAGTGGCATCAAGAAACAGATACATAAATACATGAATACATAAATAAGAGGCCCTTTTATCAGCTGTTTAATGAACAGAGAGTGGCAATTTGTCACTGCTACATGCATCAACACAGGCGTTTTTTTTTTGTTTTTTTTTCAAGTCGCATTAAAGTGAAAAGCGCATCAGTCTACAGCCAGTGCCAGATTAAGACATGAGCAAGATAATGATTGGTCAGAATTATGCTCGAGCTTGATATAGTTATGTAACACAGCTGTTTTATTAATTATATAACATGTTTAATACTAAAAATGAGGGAGTTATGAGTAAGGAATACGTATCTGACAGCATTAAAGTGTAAGGTGGCTCATTTTTTGGTTAAACACATAGTGCTCAGAGTTTTCCTGTCTTGAATTACTACTTATTTGTCAAAATGGACAGTAACTATGAATGCTAGCCCTCAGGATGGTACTACTGTGCCTCAGGCAGTCATTTTTCCTTGCACTCGAACATCTACTTGGCTAACATGCTTTTGGGCAAATCATGCAGAGGCCTGCTTGTTCTGATCTGTAAGGTTGAAGGGAAAGTGATGTGCTAAAGCTCTAGACAGGCAGAAGGCAAATCTATGTTTTCAGTTCTATTCAGAGAAACACAAAGTGGAGGATCAATACCAACAACTAAACAACTATAAATATAAACAGTTTGCTAGAAAAATGCTAAACTAAAACATCAAAATAAACAAATAAATAGCAAGTGCACACACAAAGACAAAATAAAATGATGCATCAAATAAATAAACAAATGAATGGGAAAGTGTCAAATAAATATCAAATGTAACCAAAAACAAACATACAACATGCAAAACAAAAACATGTAATTATAAATGTAATGGAGGTCAGCTAGCAAAGTGCTATGCAGGTAAACCTCAAACTGACTCCCATACAAAGAATTGCCGGTTTGATCCCAGCTCAGACCGGGTTGGGTGCCGTAGGGTGCCGTAGGGTTACATGTGGGGGCTCATCCGGGATGGGAGTGAGGTTTAGGGGGGTGAGTGTAACGGAAGCCAGCTAGCGAAGTGCTAAGCAGGTAAACCTCACTACTCCTCTGACCTCTAAAGGAGCTCTAGCGACAGATGCTAGAAGCCATGATCTTTAGCCTCCTTGTTAGAGCAACCGACTCCCATACAGAGAATCGTCGGTTCAATCCCAGCTCAGACAAGGTTGGGCGCAATAGGACCGGTGGGTTACACAAACACAGTACAAAAAAAAAAAAAAAAGTTACAAAACCCCAAAACAAACTTCAAATGAATAACATAGACCAAACATCCAAATAATGCTAAATTAAAAATAAACTAAAAAAAGAGAAAGGCTAAAAAGAAAAGCATAAAATGAGTGACTCCTCGCTTTCAGCTGCATCAAAATCATTGGTTCAAAGACAGAATGTGCATCCCAAGGAGCTCTGTTTCATGGAGACACAGAGACAAAATTCTGTTCATCCAGCAGAAAAGTCTTAGTAAAACTAAAATGTGTTTGCATTGCAATTTAACATCGTGTATAGTGAGTCTGCCACTGAAGAAGGTGGAAAAAAAAAAATCTCTTTCTCCATGTGGATCAGGCTCAGTGCAGTCAGAACGGCTCACACCTGACCTGTCAGCAGTCTATTACCACAATTAGCCTGCTGATGTTAGCGAAATACTGCCATTTACAGAGTCTTTTCATGGGGGGGGACGATGGAAAAGCTGACATTTCGCAATGTGACTTTCAAACACTTAAAAAAAAAAAAAAAGAAGAAAAAACCTCAAGGACTGCGGCCTGTCTTGGAAATAGCATTTCACACAATCATCTTCTCCAGGCAGAAATGTCAGTCGCAGAGAGGGAATACGTACACTCGAACAAAAAACACAGACTGTCGTTCTATAAAAAGCACTGACCCTGCAATTCCATACTCGGAGACATTATGTTTTATCTCTCTGTCTCTCAATCTCTCCATACTCGAATAAAGCCAGTGGCACTCTTCCTCTCCAACTAAGGTGTCAATAAACGTGTCAAATGTGCCTCCGAATTAGCTTGGAAATTTCCGAGCATCCACAATTAGCTTCCTCATTTCCACCTATGTCATCTTTAAAGAATCGCCGGCTCCACAGTGCATCACTCTCCATTCCGAGATGCTCTTTTCTAGTCGTAGATTTGAGTAATTATCATTACAACGTGTCCCTTCCAGCCAAAGAAGGCACGGCATAAATTGTCTGCTGATAATATTTCAATGTTTGAGCTGGCAAATTATGTGCACGACAAGACCGCCGCTCACATCCCGGCAGCCGGCTAGCCGCAAGATGACGAAAACATACATCTATCTTCATCAAGAGAGTGACAGACAAGTATGAAGTGCGTTTCATATTTGCAGCATGGGCGGCTGGCACCATAGAGACGGCCTGGCCTAGATTGCACCTGCGGACACCACAGCGAATGATGCAGACACAGCTGCAGTCCGGGGCCTGTCTGTCAGGATACGACGGCTAATGGAGAGTGACACAGGTTTTCTCCAACTCGCATGCGGTGTACTTTAACCTCGCCATGGAAGGAAAGGGGAACAGATGGAGGGAGGGAATGGATGGCAAAGCCTGAAAGAAGTTGGAGGGACAAGTCTAGCCCCAGGGACTCCGGTGGCCCTTTGTCCCTGGCCCAGGTGAGCTGAGGTGCTGAGGTTGTCAGGTCTCCAGTTCTAGGATGTGCTTTTGTGAGATGTGCAGTGTCAGATAACTTCTGCTTCTCCTATGAGTCATCTCTCTCTCTCGGTCTACGTTTGCCAAAGAGCGAAGTGTGGAAGTGGGACGACACTGCCTGGATGTCACTCTATAAACACCCAGTTCATTCTGACACATGCTGCAGGAGATCTCAATAAGTCAGATATTGTTTTACACACCTCCTCTGACAAGCCGGAGGGGTATAAATGAGAAAAAGTACTTTGGATCCAAAAGATTTAATGCAAAAATCAAATGATCCCACGACAAGAGACTGCAGACATAATGCATTCCTTTCCAAGTTAACAGACATGACCACCTACTCAAATCTAGATGCTTCTACCAGAACCACTAGAGAGGCATGCAGTTGACTCACAGAAGTGTTTGGGAAACAGAAGTAGAGAGAAAAAGACTGAGATAAAATGAAAAGGCTAAAACAAAAAAAAATACTTGAAATGGGCGAAATAAAAAATGAAGTATTGACGAGTGTTGAAGGATTAGTTCAGCCAAAATGACAATTCTTCATCATTTACTCACCATCATGCTGTTCCAAGACTGTGAATGGGGAATGGAGCGTTTAAAATTTGAAAAATGACTGAAAAGCGCCATTGAAGTATCATGACTGAACTGTGAATGAGTTATTTTGTCAACTGGATCAAACAATTTATTGTAAAGATTCCATTTAAATACATGCTTAACTCAAGGAACTTGGGTGATTATTGGTAATATAACAATGTTTTATGTGAAAAAAAGCTGTAATAAAATAAAATACACTGCTGTTCCAAAGATCTTTTCAAAAGCATTAATCAAACCTTAATGTTTCTTAATCAGTACTCTTAATTAAAATGAAAAATGTTGCTTAAACAGCAATAAAATCTAACTGTAAATAAATAAAACTAAAATAAAAAGATATTTAACCAAAATTATATAAAATGAACTAACAAAGCATGGAGTGCTATTCTAATACTTCTATATGGTGCTTTTAAAAATTCTAAAGCTTTAATTTCCATTTATTTAAAATTTCAATGCATAAAAAACTGAATTTTGTGCTTTGTATTCTTCTCACCAGAAGTTGAGATCAATAACATGAGGGTGTGTAAATACATTTTCATGAACTATTCATTTAAGTACTGAAGGATGCACTATAAGTTGGTTTTTTACAGAACAGAAAAAGGTGATATGAAAATAATACAGAAACCCAAGATAGAGAATACATAAATAAAAAGACAAAGGATATGGATGAGAGAGGAAGAAGAAGGGACAAAAGCTTCTGCTGAAGTGTGAGAAGAGGAGAGTGTGGATAGAGGAAGTCAACTGGAGCTGTCTCTGACTTACACACACTGGCATTCAGCAGGACCAAACAAGAGAAACAACAGAAACATGACCTGTTGTCTTACAGAGATGGTTTGTAGGTGTTTACATGATCGTTGATAAAACTTAGCATGCCCCTTTTAAGTACTAGAACTCAACTAACATGCTGTAATATTATGATTTCAACTGATTGTATGTACATTCTACTCCGTTAATAATGCAAAACTAATCTAAGAGGTGCCTCATAATGAACATGTTCTCAGCCCATAAGATAACATCTGCTGATCACTGCTTGTTAACTGAAGCATTATGATCCATTGCTACCGAGTGATGATGTGTTTCATGGGCCAAACTGACAGTGAGAGGCCACGTCTGGGAAGGCCCAGTCAGGTACCAATGAAAACCATTCAAATTACACACACCATTTAGCCTGGCTAAAGTATGTGTCTCATTTATTTTATTACCTTCCTGCCAATAAATAATCATAAAATAGAAGCTGCTTCAGATTACTCAGATCTGTGGAGTATTAAATCACAGATTTAACAATAGTTTATAGATTAAAATATCATGTCATAGCATATTCTTTATTAGCATACACGTGATAACATACTAAAACATTTTATCACATTGCTACACCAAAATAATAATTAATAAAAATGTAATATCTATATAAATGTCTTTTTTAAATCTTCTAAAATTTTAAATCTTTGGCCTTCCAACCATTGTGTTTTACCCATTTGTAAGCAAGAAATGTTTTAATTATTTAAAGTTTATTGAAAAATGGGTATAAACATTTTTGTTTCAGATATCATAGTCAGTAGAGGTCTTTATGGAACATTATTTTACCTTTTTTTTTGCCTATATTTAAGTCATTTAATCATTACAGTAGGTGTTACAGTTGTACATTTAATTTAATGTGGACACGAAAATGGCACGTCACATGATACATGTCCCAGTAATATATAAAATAATTGTATTAACATTATTCACAATTTTCTTTGGAGCCAACAGATGAGCTGTGTTTCTCAACCACGGTCCTGGAGGTCCTGGATGTCTCCTTTGTCTGTCACAGCCATAACAGGTCTTTCAGTCTCTGCTTATGAGCTGATGATCTAATTCAGGTGTGTTTGGTTAAGGACATAGAAAAAATGTGTAGAGCTGGGGGTCCTCCAGGAACGTGGTTGAGAAACACTGCAGTAGAGCTTCAACCCTGGTTTTGGTAACCTCTGCTTTTAACTATAAATTACATACATCAAGCAGGAGGGGGAAGAGCAACGGCCCTCAGTTGATTGACAGAGATTATGCAGTGATGAAGATGACCTGTGAGAACCGTATATGTGACGCCACCATTTCGCCTGCAGAATGAAGTGAGACAGCTCGTCTGTCAGCGCGGAGCCTCTGACTTTCACCGTACCCTTGCCGGCAGGTTTGCGCAGGAGTTAACTGACTGACAGTCGGCGCGCAAACACATCTCATCCTCCGCCTAGCAGCAAATGTATGCACAGCAGGGGTGTATAAATTGTGCTGCACAATGGAGATCAGTTGGGTAATAGATGATGAGGTTCTCGGAAAAGGTCATCCTTAAATGTCAGTGCTCTGTCTCAATGGCTTTCTCACTTCTGTCACAATGCAACCGTAGAGCGACTCCATCAGTCACAAAAGAGTGCAAATGCGCCATCAGCTTAAGACGCTAGCCATGGGGGGTGCTAAAATAACTACACTGGCCTAATAAACTTGGTCCAGTGGGCCAAGACCTTACCTAATCACATTCCTCTCCGAAAGACACACAGTATAAGCCAAGCTTTCAATGTTCAAATGAAAATCAAGCTAGCTGGATGTGAATTTCACAACGAAAGACTTCTTCAAGCGGACAACTATGACCACGAGCTGTTTAAAAGTCTGGAGACGTTATTCCTCATGTAGATCTCATTTTTAACTCAGAGCCCGCTCTAAACAGGCCTGCTGTAATTCACACACATTAAACAGCAACAAGATGCAGAGGGCTGTTTTTTTTTCCCAACCAAAGTTGGTTTCTTTAGCCGAGTGCTAATCAGAATCAAACACGTCTGATTGGGTGGAGAGGCATGACTGATTGGCTCACGGTCTGTCGACTGCGTTCCTTCAAACCGTGCGCCGAGCCACTTTTACGCCTGTCTGCCAATTACGCCAGGGTGGATAGCTGTCTGCCGGAGAGCAGGTGTCAATGGAGCAAACTTGAGTATTCAAGTCAAAATATGCGGTAAACGCATGCGCAAGAAGAAATACGTTTGTCTTTTTTTACGTGCCTAGACAGTATATCAGTGTGAATGTGTGTAAATAAACTCTGCACTCACTACCGTATCACTTTCTGATGGCCAATTAGCCAAGGCCATCATTTCCCATTGTGCTAAAGGCCAGACGTCAGCGAGAAGGCCGAGGGCTGTTCCTCCCTGCTGTTTATTTATTTAAGTATCCTTGCGTCTTACAGACAAAGTCAGATTGATAGATTAAGCTATCCAGCCTCCGGATCAATAGCCACGGCAGAACGAAGGAGCAACTGGGAACTGTTTAATGTGCACACACTGTGTTTCCTAGTCAAAGGCGAGCAAAGTTTGTCCGAATGATGAAGGAAGGCATTAACAACCAAGAGTGCCGACAATTAAATGTGAGAACTCGACAAACCATGAGAAATGAAAAGGCTGGTTTGTGTTCGTCTGTGTGTAATAGGGTTTTGTGTGCGAGGAAAGGGGGTTTTAGTGGAACAAATACAGCACCTACGGTAAAAGTACAAATGGCTGTGTGAGCTGAAGTCAGCCCTTGTGCCCTTATCTGTTACCAGTTCCACAGACCATAATACTGACATTAACTAAATTAAGAAAACGGGGGGAAAAACTGGTCTCAGACCATCAGCTAGTGGGGCAACTTCTGCCAGCACCATAAATCACATCTACAACAGGAAAGGAGGGGAAGCAGGCAGGAGCCTTGAGTCCTGTCCTTTCCTTCTAACTACAGAGTGTGTGTGTGCGTGCGCATGTGTGTGTAAGTGTATGTGTATGTGTATGTGAGAGACAGGACAGAGGCGGCTAGAGTTAAGAGCAGCATGGATAGAGCAGCAGTCACACAGATCTATGGCCAGAGCGTTTACCTGGCCCTGTGCTCTGAGGGTATGCTGCGTAGCCGCCTCTTCCACGGGCCCCCCTACCTGAGCCGCGTGCTGCTGCCACTGCTGCTGCCGCTGCTACCGGACCGTACGCTGTAGCTGGGAAGCCTGTGCGGAGGGGGTGGGGGTAGGGTGGGGTTTAGGAAAGGGGTGAAGAAGGGAATGACAGTACAACAGAAAGAAACAGAATGGAAAATGAGGAGAAATAGGTAAATGGGAAAAGAGGAACAGGGTGGAAAAGGAAGTCGTGTAGGAATAAGAGTAGAGGAAAACAAAGGAAATGTGGTGTAAAATGAGGAACAGTGAAAGAGGAAAACAGTGGTGAAAACAAAAAGTAAAGAAATAAAAGAGGATGGAAAAGGATGTAGTAAAGGAGAGGAGTCGATGGCAAAAGAAAGAGAGAATAGAGTGTAAAATGTGGAATAAAAGAAAGAATTCGAGAGAAGAACAAGGTAAAATAGGCAAAGTAAAGAGATGAGAGAAAAGGAAAAGGGAGTAGAAAAGTAATGTGTGAGGAGAGGGTGTATATTATGTAAAAATTAAAAAGTACAAAAGGAGAGGAAGAAAATGGGTGGAAAAGGGTCAATAAATGAATAAGACCATGATGAGACCAAAAATAATATATAAGCCAGGAAGATTAATAGGAGGGAGGATAAAGAGAGTAATGACGGAAAAGGAAAGTAGAAGGGAACCAAAATAAGAAACAGGGTGGAAAACAGAGTAGTGAATGAATGAGGAAAGAGTAAAAAGTGGAAATAGCAGGAAAGAGGAGACGAAAAGTGAGCAGAGGTAAGAACAAAAAAGGGAACAGGGTGGAAAACGGCATTTAGCAGAGGGATAAAACAGGAGTAAAGAAGAGAGAAGGATGTAAAGTGAAAAATATGCAGTAAACAGGAGCAGGAAAAGAGGTGAAACAGAACAGAAGAAACAGGGAGGAAAACGGGAGGCAGTGAAGGGAGGAGAGGGTAAAACAGAGGGGAAAAATGAGAGGAGAGAATAAATTAGAAAAAAAGCAGGATCAAAGTTGCTGCAGTGTGTGTGTGTGTGTGTGTGTGTGTGTGTGTGTGTGTGTGTGTGTGTGTGTGTGTGTGTGTGTGTGTGTGTGCAGGTTCTGCTGTACTGTGGGCGTCTTCAGAGTGTGGAGGAGACTGCAGTGGCCCTAATGCACTCTGGGTATTTCTGCATGGGAGACCACGCTGCTCCTCAGCTTATCTGTTTGGAGCACACAGTGGGATGGCCATGGCTGAGCATCAGACTTTCGGATATGCTACTAAGCTTGTGCAGTCAAGTTGCTGTGATAAACTAATTAGATTTCAGCTATTGTGCAAAACGTATAGGGACTAGAAAGCTTTAGTGGTGGAAAATTACAGTGCAGTACACTGCTACTCAAGATCCTAACATTAACCTCAATAACCTACAGTACTTTTGACTAAAATAATAAAAATAATAATGAAAATAAATAAAATCATAAATTATTTCTTGGTAGAAATTCAGGCAATAACCTAAATATCTTAAATATGAAATGTGATATTTTTTTGACATCACTGGCATAAATTAAAGTAAATTTACCTGATGCTTGCCTGTTTTTTTCTAATACATTCACCATATTTTAAAATAAACCATACAGTAAAAATACAGTTAATGTATATAAATTATACTGTATACATTTTTTTAAAGTAACACACACACGCGCACACACACACATAAATAAACAGATTTACATAAAAGATGAAATCAAGTTTGATAAATAACATTTTTTTTTTTTTTTATAAATCTGGAAAATATCTGTGAAACTAGTTATTATTCAATAACAATGTTTAATTATTATTCAATTCATTTTTTCCCAATGCTCCATTTACATTTTTTATATGATTTTAGCATTATATTGTCTTCAGCATTATAACACACCAGACATTCATTCAAGCAAATGTTAATGTTCTACTCATGCAGCTCCATCTTCCATAACACCACAAACAAATCTCAAATTCACGGTATAACAAGAGCTCTAAAAGAGACACGAGACCAGGGGGCGAGTTAGAATCCACAGCTCGGCTTCCACAAACGCAACCAGCCAGCAACAGCCAGATAGATGATCCAGCGCAGCACTATAGGTTTAACTCAAACCATGACCAGCATCTGCAGCACAAAGGCGATATGGAAATGGCTCCACGCTCCCAACACTTTGTAGTTCACTTAAGTCACTTATCTCTGCGCTGCCGCTCATGTTTGGGCGGGAGAAACGAGGGAGCGAGACAGAGACAGAGAGTCATAAAGCCACGCAGGCGAATCGTCCTCCGGTTTATGCCTTGAAACTCAATCAATCAAGAGGATAATTTGGTCTCCAGGCAGTGTGAACTCAAGCTATGGCCACACTGGGTGTTGCACGGAAGCCATGATTTGCGACAAGACCTGGATGAAAGCGGCTTTATCTCCTTGCCGGTTTAGTGGCTCTTTATGGTGTTATTACGAGATTAGGCATCAGGGATTAATTGCTCACCTCCAAGTGCTCTTTAATTCACTTTAAGCATGCGTTACACTCGAGAAGGGAACAGGTATGGCATGGCGGTGAGGGAAAGAGTGTGTGAACGAGCAAACTGACTGTAGGTGAAAACATCCACTGCCAAGTCCAAGATTTCATGTTTACAAGACATTGGCTTAATGGTTTTATGCATGACTACCTTCCACTAACAACAATAGCTCTGTTCCAAAGCCAAGTGTGCTGCCTCATTGCCTAAATAGGGAGCAGCCTTCTGAGGCACCATTCTAATCGTCATGGAAACTCATAAATGACTGATTTGGAACGTTCTGCACTGGTGGAAATGGAGTTAAAGGGGTCCTATTATGCTTTTCCACTTTTTGAATGTTAGTCAGTGTGTAGTGTGTACAGTAAAAAAAAAAGATTCAAAGATGATTCCTTGGATTTACTTTTTTTTTTTTTTTTTAAGTTTAAGTTACATTTATTTGTTTGTTTTAATTGTTTGCAACAATTTTGCAGAAATAATTTTGTTCAGTGTATGTTTGGGCATAAAAATGACCTACAAAGTACAAATCTCAAAGTCCACTCCAAAAGGAGATATTTTGTTTTTAAAAAACTGTTTTCAAGAACTACAATAAATGACTCATTTGGACTACAAGTGTTGATTTTATGGGTTTATGATGTCACAAAGCAGCCCAAATCCTGCCTATGGAAATTTGAATGGTTGGGGGGTGGGGAAGGGCAAAACAGTAATGTTGCCGCTCTGATTTTTCTTGCTATATCCGTGCATGCAAACATTCTTTGTGATCCTCTTGACCAATATTCTTGGCTCAAACTGATTATATATTGAGATAAGAGTCTGATTCTCAAATATGGCTCTCAAATATGTAGGTAATTTTGTTGCTTTATGATCCTATTAGTTGATCAATGACGGATGATGGCTGCCACCATGTTAGTCTGCACAGCAATGAAACAATGTGTATGCAGAGATACACAAACTCATCATCTTCTCCCAAAATACATGAAAGAGGCTGTTTAACTGGGAGAATAAAACCCAAAAAGCAATTAACAGTTGATTCCAATTATATTTTGTTTGATGCTAGCATGTAGTTAAGGTAATGACCATCACTGAATAAAGACATGAATACCATGTTTAAAAAAAAGCAAAAAACTAACAAAAAAGCTAAACAATAAATAAAAAATAAAATCTAAAAACTAATAAAACAAAAATTAAGCAAAAAAACTTAAAAAAAAAAAAATATATATATAATTATATTAAAAAAAACACTAACCAAATAAAATATACACACACAAAAAAAAACAATAACAATAATTATCTTTAAAAAAATCTTCTATTGTGTTCAACAGAAGCAATATATTTATACAATTTACAATTTAAGTGGACTACTCTTAAGCAGGCAGCTCACTGGTTTTTAGAACAGAGCAAAAAAACACCACAGCATTACGAGAACATTTGTCTTTTGTATTTGTATGTATTTGCGTGCAAAAAGCGCTAAAACGTGAGGGCACGAGTGTGTGTGTGGCGTGCCCACGTGTGCATGTCAAAGAGACAGAGAAGCGCTCAGCTTGCTCAAATCTGCAGTGTTCAAACATCATAATTAAATATTATCATTTTAGTGAACAATGAAGGACATCCACTCGAATGCTTCATCAAAGTCATTATTATAATATAAATATAATTATAGAGCAGCTCTCTAATTAAAACACACATCTTTGGCTGCAGCGGTCTGCTCATGATTGAAAGCCAATAGACAATAAGTGGGTGACACTGGCAGATGGTTGGGTTCACATAGAAGGATGGATGGTAATTAGCCCTGTCTCTTACTGGTTCCCTCCTATTCTTCAGCACAGACACCCTCCAAACCCTCATATTAGTGGCCCTAATAACCTTTCATGTGCTGCTAATGCCTAATCAAAAAGGAGTCTTTAGGACAAGATTAGCTGTAGAATTGAACAATGGGGCCGAGCGCTTAACATCCAGATATATGAAAGCGCTGCCTATATTGCTGCTAGTGTTAAATATTTTAGCCAACAAAGAGAATTCTAGCTCCTGACGATTCTTCATTGGAAACAAAGCAGGTTTCTTCCAGTTAAGAGCATCACCATCACCTCTGAAAAAGTGTTTTCACAGTCCCTCTGAAAGCCTGGATATGTTGCATGTATGAGACAGCTTGACAATGCCTGTGTAAATGGATTAAGACAGATGCTTGCGTGTGAAAATGCGTGCTTTACATGCATTGGAGGTAATGTGGTATACTCTAATTAATGCACATCTTACACCATCATTTCCAGAATATTAGTCACATTTTTTATAATGCACTTGATGACACAAAGCATGCAGATTTAGATTGATGCTAAATGAGTATTTGCATTGCAGATATTTCACACATGCCAGTAGTTTCAGTTTCATTTTACTGTAAATAAAGTTGATCAATTTAGTTTAGAGTGACCTGCTTTTTAATGTTATTTTCTGTTATAAATACCATTCAATGCAAAGAATTTATTGTGGAGTGAAGGGAACTAAAATGTATTTATTGTGTTTGTAATTGTTGCATTTCATTTAGAGCTACCAGTGGCTACTACTACATTATTTCTGAACCAAATGATAAAAATGTGGCGTACACCATTCCAACTTATTTGTGTTTTTGTCACTCTCTCAACAAAGCAATTTTGAAACTGTGTGACTTACATGACTTACAGTTAGGTGCGGCATGTAAATAACAGTAATTAATACAATAATTAATTAATACAATAATTAAATGACTATTTCAATTATTATTGGAAAGTTTGGAGTTGTGAGATTTAAAAAAATGCTTTAAAAAAAATATTTTACAGTATGCTCACAGTGGCTGCATTTATTTGGCCAAAAAAACAATTTTATAATAACATAACAATATAACAATAATAATATATTGTAAACGTAATAACAATTTAGGACTGTAGAAAGATTGAAAATGAAAAGTAGGTATTTGAGAAAAGAGCGACATGGTGCAGTGGGTAGCATTGTCACCTTACAGCAAGAAGGTCGCTGGTTTGAGCCCCGGCTGGGTCAGTTGGCATTTCTGTGTGGAGTTTGCATGTTCTCACCGTGTTCGCGTGGGTTTCCTCCGGGTGCTCCGGTTTCCCCCACAGTCCAAAGACATGTGCTGTAAGCTAAAGTGTCTGTAGTGTATGTGTGTCCTGGTCCTCCTGATTGGGGGTTGAGCGTTGGGCTAACAACACACCTCATAAAAACTAGATGTTACGAAACATTAATACTGTGCGGCTAAATATCAACTTCGACCTACAACCAACTTAAATGCCTACATATGTAGCAATGACTCAACAATCACACTGAACTATTTCTCCTCATGTTGCCTTGATTCCACTGACTTTCAAAATACTTTCTGTGGCTTGGGATGACACAAGAGTGAGTAAATGATGAAACACTTGTTCAATCTTTTGGTGAACTATCCCTTTAAGCATGAAGTTAAACTGGATGGTCTTTCTGTCTCATCTAAAAGGCTGCATTACACTTCCTGTAAATATTAGTTTTAGTCCCACTCATCAGCCTCTTCAGAAAAGAAGCGGCTCTTGACACGAGTAAAACATCTCTCAGACAATGGTAAACATGCACCCTGCTGCGTCCCATCAATACCGCCGTTAATTGTGGTGCTTCTGAACTTTTTTTTTTCTATCTCTCTCTCAAAGCGGGTACCTCTCCACCCCCCAATCATTTGTTTGAAGTCAATATTCTATGCGGATGTCTGTGTGCTAGAGATCTGGAAAGTTCTGGAAACAAATTACCTACTCTGAAACCGCAAATTAAAAAGGTTAATTCACACGTCTCACCGACGCTTTGTTCCTGAAGGGTCGAGTGAGACGCGTGGTCGGCGGGGCGAGAGATGGGGGGCGAGGGGTGGAGGGGTGAGTGTTATCCCTCAGGAACAGCTTGGCAGAATCAAATCAATTTCAAGGCCTCTCTATTACCGAGGACATAACGCCAATATTTAGCTTTCCACTTTTACCCATTTTTCCAGCCTGTTTGCTCTGTCAGTGGCCGTGCTCGGCTGGGCCGGACTGGCCTGGAGGAGGGACAAGGACACATCTGTTCCACCCCGGAGCCCTGGAGGAGATGGTGTCCTCACTCGTCCCTTCTCTCTCTCTCTCCCACGCTATTTCCTCCCTTTCCACTTCTCCTTTTTTCACTGTCTCCTAAATTAAGACTTGTCGGTACGTTTTATGAATCCGCATTTTTTATTTTATGATCACTAATGCCTGTTTGTTCTTGCCAGCAGTCCTCTGGAGGCACTCCAGTTTGGACCGCGCACCGTTTGTTTTCTTTTCTGAATCTGTGAGTCACAGACATTAAATAATTAGATACGGTCGATCATGATTTTAAGTCATAATGGCCATTAAATGAGATTAGCGGGGCTGCTAACATTAAAAGAGAAATGGCAATACATCTGATGAATTTGATATTGAATGTATCAGAACATCATTTAAACCCCTGATGAAAATGGATCAAAGAACAGGAACCGTGCCCTTGCTTTTCAACCACACTCAAAAAGCGCTATAAGTCGATGTAGCTATTATAAAAGACATTCAAGAGAGAAATGAATTAGAAACGCGAGTGCTAAAATGAGCATCTTAGGAAAAAAAAAAAAAGGTGGATAAAAGAAAAGAGCAATCTCGCCGACCATCTTTTCATCCGGCAAACGAGAGGTGAGTCATGCTTCTCTAGTAGAAACCCTTGACTTGTATTACTTTCAAAAGGGCCTTTTCTGCAGAGCTATCAAAGACTGCTGGGAGCTTGGGCAATGAGGCTTCCAAATGCACAAGCCAGAGTGGCATTCGGCAGGAGAACTCCTCCGTATTACACCCATCTATTGCTAATGAGGGGGCTGACGATGAAAAAGACAAGAGATGTGTCGCTGCTCTGGAGTCTGTGGTTTTGGGGATTGCAGGTGTGAGAATGGAGGGTCAATGCTAGCTGCAGGGGGTTCAGTCGCTGGTGCTGAGAGGTGTGAGTTTATTTAGAAGAGGCCAGCTTAGCGGAGGGCATCATTTACCACACTCATTGATGGTCACAGAACAATTATGCTGCTGTCATCCAGGGCCACGAGTGCTGAAATTAATGCTGATTTGAACACCGTTTGTGGCATGGATATGAGCGAAACCTTGTGCTACTGCATTGCATTTATATTCACTTCTCACACAGTGAATTAAAAAAAAATTAAGTTAATGAAAGAGGAACATAGCTAGGAACTAAAGAAGCTTACATACTGGATGTACCTTTTCACAGTTCCTAAACTATTGGTGAAAGCACCCGCTTTTGCACCACAGGAGGGGAAATGGGAATGACTTTTGCTCCAAGAACACCATTTGGGAACAACTAAATTAGCTCCTGCTTCTGAGCAATGTCCAATCAAACACAATAGGAACTAGCAAGACATAAGTGCTGACTAATGCATGATAGCCGCACAAGTATTTTCAAGTGTTATAAGACATACACATTCAGAAAACTACTGTTATCATATAGCATTGTGATTTTTCTCAGCTTCGATGATATGCTACAAATTGACAGGGTAATTTGTTCCTCCTTTCTGTTCTTTTAATTGCATTTTTAATACACCTATATTTTAGCTCCACTACCATAAAACACATGGCCACCATCTTCCTGTTGTTGATTCTGTTGAATGCAGTGCTTGTTTCTACTGTCGGCTGGCTTAAGATATCATACTAGCCTTAGGGTCAGGCTTTTTTAAAGCCTGGAGACACCACCTAGAAACCTTTAAAGCCTAGAAAATGCTAGAACTGCAAAATACCTGAAATAACTACCTAAAACAGACTATCAACTGCCCAGAACACATCTGCAACCATTTGACAACCATATTACAGCCTGATTAGCAAACACCCAGAACACTCTAGAAATAGCTGCGCACCCTCCCAGAGAACCATAGCACAAACAAATTTACACACAGAGGTTCCTAGAATGCTCAGCATCTACCCAGAAACCCTCACAGTGATTATTATATAATATTACATTAAATAATAACACAAAGAATTAAAATTTATTCTATACAGAATAAAATAAGTTTGTACAAAATATGAGGTATATTGTTAATTATTCTTAAATCCACTCTGGAGAAGTGTGAGAATGTGCTAAGGCCCACTTATGATCAGAGGTTAAATACACAAGCAAGTTTTCATTGATCTGAGAAGCACATTAGTGGGAAAAAACACTGGAATATATGACCGGCCAAAGGGAGCATCACATACAAGGTGTGAAGCTGTGTCTGACTAATAGTGCATCTTATAGAGCAATTTCTGAAGGCAGAAGGCATGACCAGATTTCTCTGGTACATCCATCATCTCAGGCCTGAATAAAATAGGCCAGAAGGGCTTCCTGAATAGCATCACAAAACACCCACATGGCTGGGTACCACCCATCACGAAAATGTGTCAAATTGAGTGAATTTAGCATAGATATATAATAAAAGTGTAAACTCGCCGACCACTTTATTAGGTACAATTGCTCAACTGCTTGTTAACGCATGCACACAATCATTATGGAAACAGCAGAACATCAAATTGGTTACAAAAAGAAGTGATTTTATAGAACTTGAACATGTCATGGTTGCTGGTTCCAGACAGACTGTTTGAGTATGAATGGTAGAAAATGAGTAGAGAATGGTCATAAAAACAGAAAATATCTAGTGAGCGGTGAAAATGCTGTGTTGATATCACAGGAAAATAGCCAGACTGGTTGAAAAGCAACAGCAACTTAAATAGTGTCTTGTTACAGCCAAGGTCAAGAAGAGCATCACAGAATGAAGAACCTTAAGGCTGGAATCCTTCAGCAGCAGATCACACTGGAGCCCTGACTACCAGTTAAGAAGAGAAAGATTTCAACAAAACATTGTCAGATAGTAGGGTCGGAATTTTGCATAAACAGCATAATTGTATGGATCCACCATGATCCGCCATGATCAGTTCAAGCTACCGGTGTTGATGTAATGGTATTAGGATTTATTTGTGTACTTTGGGCTTACCAACTGAGCACTGATTAAATGCCATAGCCTATTTGAGTATTGTTGTTGACCATGTCCATCCCTTAATTACAACAGCGTGTCTATTTTGTGATGGTTACTTCAGCTGAATTATGCACTTTGCTCAAATCATCTCAAACTGGTTTCTTGAACATGACAGTGAGTTCACTATACTCAAAGGGCATCTACAGTCACCAGATCTCAATATACTAGAACACCTTTGAAATGTGCTGGAATGGGAGATCAGCTTCATTGTTGTGCAATTGACAAATCTGCAGCAACTGGACCAGTATTGACCAAGAAGAATTACATCAGTGCTAAAGGTTCAAGTAACGCACACCCAATAAAGTGGCCTGTAAGCATATATCAACCTTTCAGGTCATTAAACCACTGTTTCGCTCCTGGTTTACTTCTCATGCTTAATCTACACACAGCACAGTGCTCTGAGCGGTAAAATGGGGGATGGAGAGGTTGGAGGAAGTAGTATGTAACTGTTCCCAGGGGACGAAGCAGCGCCAAGGGAGGCAGTTCAGAGAAGACGCCACTTTATATGAGGCAATAAAACCTACAACCACTCAAAAGAGAGACATTTTTCAAAGCGGTAATGAGCAGCAAAGAAAATACATATCAGTTCTGGTGCACAGAACAAATAGAGTAAAAGAACAACCTGACACCACTGCATAAATATTGCCGGTAAGGCTTTAACTAAGAAAACTCAAGTTACTGCCTAGGAATACAACAGGGAACGCACAGGGCTAAGTCACCGCATCTGAATGTCGTATTAATGTATGGCCACTGAGGAAACAAGCCCATTGGTTAAATACAGAAATGTGTAATGCCATGGGCTTGGCAAACAGGATCTTAATTCAGGATCTAAAGTTCAACTCAAGACAAGAATGGAAGATCAAGAAGGTGAACGAGGAATGAGAGGTGAACTTTGTCACTCCGCTAAAGATCACGACATCAGGGATTTGAAAGATCCAGATCTGGTCTGCCTGCTAATGTCAGAACCTGCCGAGACATCGGCGAGACCTCATATGGTTAGAGCAAACCAGCCCATCTCCCCCCGCGGCTTCCCGGCCCCCTGGATTCAGGTCCAATCACTGCCATCAGCATGAGCACATATAATGAGACTGCGGCCCAGGGACAGGTCTCCTCTACTGGCTGCCTGACGCCCTACTTTGCAGTCTGCCGCCTCCTTGATGAGGGCAATTACTGGCCAGACAAATACTATATCTCTGGTAGAAGGGCACAGGGATTAATCTGGGGAGGGGGAGGTGGGGGCAGGCAAAGTCACCCACTCTTCAGACCAGATTCTTTAAGAAGCTCATCTGAGGGTACTTGACTTCTCATTGACGACTATGAATAAGCAGGCAGATCCATGGTTAGCACGATAGTCAGAAATGGCAGTTGGCTGATGCTAAGCTAATTGTTTAGTAATATATATTTATTCATTAATTTTCTTTTCGGCTTAGTCCCTTTATTAACCAAGGGTCGCCACAGCGGAATCAACCGCCAACTTATCCAGTTTATGTTTTACGCAGCGGATGCCCTTCCAGCCGCAACCCATCACTGGGAAATAGTAATATATAATAATACATTTTCAATACTCTGCTGCAAAGATTATCACAACTCATTTCTTTAAAGACATACTCATCCATGTAAAGCAGGAATAAAGCAGTGCTGAAGTTAAGCCCCCCCCCCCCCCAAAATTATATTTAATTTTTATATATATATATATTTTTTTTAATTATACAATATAATCATCACAGATCTCTCTTTTAAATTAATATTTTCTATAGGATGCTTTACAGTAAAATATTTGTGCCTATACATTAGATTAGTCAATACCAAAGGCAAAACTGGAACTAGTCTAAAATAAAAACTTGAGATCACAGTCCAAAAATTAGTACATCCAAATTTATATGTTGGGGAAAAAATATTATATACAATTTTAATAAACAGGAAAAATAAAGAGAAACATAAAAAATGCAATAACTCATGAATTATCTTTCTATAAAGATGTTAGATGACCAGAATCTTATTTAATGGATATAATGGCTTAATTAACAGTTTCGCTTAATGCACTAAATATTTTTGTCTATTTTAACTGAGAAATGTATGAAAATATTCATTTTCAAATAGGGGTGTACACATTTATGTTGAGCACCCTGTATATCTGGTCATAAACTGCGAGAAAAGGCCCCAACAGACATGTCAGAGAGTGTCTATTACTGTAGCTGAAGTGGGCGGACTAGAAACCACATCATCACTGACACCTCGATTTTGAAGTATTCACTCATTCTATCATAAGACACTGGGATCCTTTAAAAGTATCATCTTAATTCTTTCAAAGTATAAAGTTTGCAAGATCCAGGAAGAAATATTTGGCTGGCATGAACATGTCCTTACCAGTTTAAATTCTTTCTCCACCTAACTGTATACTAAACATCAAATATGCTCTGATTGGCTGCGCTTGCACCATGTCATGTGACATCTTGCTGTGCTTCCCTAAAGGCAAAAGAAGGAGCTTCATTCAGAGTTCCATGTCTGAGTTGTGGATCTGATACAAGCTGATAATTAAGCCCGTACTGGTTAAACCGCCTCTGCAGTGCAGAATGGGATATGACAGGGATTCAGCCTGACTGAGGGGAACAGCAGATGAGTCATCAGTGTGATTACTGCAGGCAGGGTGCATGAGACAGGCTGTCTAATCTATCGCTATGAAACGACCTCCAAACTGACCTCTGCCACCGCACACGCCGTTTACGCTGTAAACACACACACAACATCTGCCGCCGCAGCCCACGTCAGTCAAGAATTACCCCTAAATGAAGCGGCAGGATACGTTTTTAAGAGCTGTGTGTGTGGCGAGTGTGTGTCCAGCTCAGCGGTCCCCGTTTTGAGCATGTAACGTGGTGAATGTGTTTGCCTCATGCCTACTGAGTTAATAAGCAGCCTTTTCAATTAGAGCTAATTTGGGTGAAGAGCTGAATGGGGTAGCGCAGCTGCAGGGGACTTCACTGTTGCCTATTCAAATGCTCGTTCTTTCTCTTTCTCTCTCTCCTGCTTTTATGATTCTCTCCTCACAATGGGTCAAAGAGAAAAAAAGAAGAAGTGCCACTCTGCTAAACTCTGTTAGCACTGCCAAACTCAGTAGGGCAAAGTTTATATCATACCTTCCCTAGGCAAGTGCCACTGGCTTCTTCTTTCTGTCATCTCCCAATTTCCTCTCCTCCTCCACCTCTCTCGCCTCCCGTACAAAGAGCATCTCTGGTCTGCCAAAGCGGCATCTTTATTTGTTTGTTTGCACTCCAATATCCTGCGAGCATGGTCGTGTTATCTGTATGACGAGGCTGGCGGAGGGTTGCACAGCAGAGAATGGAGAGGGGGCCCCGTTCCTGACAGCCTGTGTGTTTGCATAACTGATTGGGCCCTAATCAAAAGTGAAGCATCAATTCCAGCCCTCCCTCTTCTTCCTCCTGAGGAGAACAGAGAGATAAATGGAGGAATGAGAGATAAAGGATGGTGTTCTAACACGTTGTTCATTCCGACTGGGCCGAGAGGGGTGGTGACCTTGACGTCGGTACATCTTTCAGCTCTCATCAGTTGCAGCCATGTCAAACCACAGAAATGGTAGCAAAATGGAGATGTGGAGATGAGCAGAAATTATTTGCCGCTTTGAAAACCGAAAGCAGTTGGCCAGATCAAATAGGAATTAAACAAAGAACAACAAAGTCGCACTAGAAAATTCCACATATATAATGAAGCTAAGACCACCTTTACTTGCATTTCTCTGGATCAATACAACCTTAACCTAAAGACTCGTGCCAAAATGAGAAGATCTTCTCTCACAGCTTGGGGAAAGTCAGATAGATCCGCGGGCTTGCTGGAGAGACTGGGAGCTTTCGATGTGCTTCTCATGGATTTATTGCCTCAGAAACACCCTTCTTGGTCTCATAAAAATGAGAAGAACAATGTCTGTGTGTGTGTGTGTCCTGGCGAAGGGGGAGATAACTGTGAAGGTGGCCTGATCCTGTCAGCGGTTTCTTATCTTATCTACCAGAGGACATGTTAGTATGAAAATGACAATAGCAGCAACACTTGCTCAGGAACTCTGCTATAGCGCCATTGGTTGTTTATGCCTGTATTTCTCTAGGGCAAAGAAAACCCAAAATCCATCCATGATCAAAGTTGCTCCCGAAGGAGGACTAGAAAGGTACATACCCTGTTTATCGATCATACGCACATACTGTAGCATTAAAGCTTTAATTTTAACAAGAGTGCCATTGATTAGCACTTCATATTTCTTGCTTTCATTAAAAATCAAAACAGAAACATGGTAGCTTGCATACATGCATAGACTGTAAGAAAATGCACGCACCGTCCCCTGTGACCTGTTACAAATCCAGTCCCCTGTGCAGATTACAAGAAGTACCTTGAAAAAAATTACCTTCTCTCTTTTCAACAGTCAATTTTTTAACCTTCGCTGCAGCCTAGCTTATAGTAAATCCCAGGTGCTACAAGCAGCCTGGAAAAAAAGCCTTTTCACCCTATATGTTCAACACCAAGGTCATTGACAACATCTGAAATGGAAGCGCAAGGGGACCCCTTTGGAGTGGCACTGGGCAGATCATTTTACAAGAAAAGCCAGGGGATTAAATGAGAAGAGAGAAAAAGGCCCATTTTTTGTACTAGAACTGCAGTTTAAGTTGAGCAGTTTGTAGCCTATTTTCCAGTGAGTCATATGCCAGCAAGACCTTCAGCTCTATATCCAGGGTCAATATAACTAAAAATATGCCTTCGATACACTCTATTGCTTTTCATCTAGCATTATGAGGCTTTTGGCATGGGCGGACCTGCATGTGTTTATCCATCCAGTTATTTATAGTGCCAGGTGGGAGTTTAGCGTTTAGATACAGGCCTACACATATAGGTGACTTCATTGGTTGCATTGCTAGGCTCAGGACGGTTTCTAACATGGCACTAGGCTAAGACTTCTTGCCGTAGAGAGAGAGCCTACAATGATGTTTTAATCCCCCTAACCAGGCTTAGTCACAGCAGCTCTTCCTCAAGCGCCTGCCAATTTATACTTCCTCATTATCCATTACTCTCGCAACCCCCCCAACCCCAATGTCTCGTTTATTTATCCAAGTCGCCACTGGAATATTCAGTATGTGCTCGACAGTTAGTTTGGGACGCCTGTATGAATTGTTTGAGGTTTATTTGTCTGCTGGCATCAAAGGGGAAGTGTTCTCGATGCAACAAACAGCCACCTTTACGCTTAACAGCCGTGTCAAAAGAAGAATTTCATCTGCAATGAGGGCCTCTGAGCAACTGACAAACATGAAAAATTTATGCACATAAATAAGGTTGCAACCCCTCTTGAAGATACTCTGATTGCACGGAGATGAGGAACGCTACATATACAGCTGCATACTATATGTACAACTGCATGAACACAACGCTGCTTTGAAATTTGTCAAGAGCCATTGTCTCGGGTTTATGAAGAACATACTCATTTGAAGTTCCTATAATTCTGTAATTATTCCATGCATAATTACATTAATTCACAGCACTGCACAGCAGACACATCTACATTTTTTTATACTAGCTTTGTAAATGGCTTAATCAGCCTGAGAGACCTCAGTTAACCAGACCGCCTTTGTCTTTTTTTTATAGAGATACAAATACAAAAAAAACTAAGTAGACTGGCTTTGCACTAGCAGTTTATCTACAATGTGTCTAATTAAATATATTCAGAAGTATCATCTAAACCAATGAGCAGAATAAGATAAACAATTCACATTTAGATTCAGTTTCGGACTAGGGGTTATGAAAGGCCAGTTCTGAGAACCGTGCCATGAAATAATAGAGAGTCTTTGTCAGTATGGCCTAAATCCCTGCTGAGTCAAGATTTTTGTGATTTGCTGAATTGTACTGTATAGTAAAAAAATATATGTGTGAAAGGATAAAAAACGAGATGCCCATGGGCTCGTTTGTAGCTCGCACGGGTTTTAGAAGCATCTCGTATGGTGGTGTTATCTGTAAAGCTTCAAGCATGCGGATGTGGGGTGTCAGTGGGTGGTCTACTGAGGCAATATGTGTGTCTTTGTACGTTGAGATGTATACCGTTTGAGTATGTGAATGTGTATTTAAGTATAAAGTGGCACTATAAAGTTTTTCAGCATGGGGCTGTAGCAAGAGGCAGGGACGGGTGCGTGTTGGTGTTTGTGAGTTTGCCGGTCAGCAGGGAGGCCATTACCAGACAGCAGCAGGAGAGAGAAGAACCATACAGAGCTTAACAAGATGGAACTTACCAGGGAATTGGTAGCTGTAGCTCGGGGCAAAACCGGTGTATCCGCGGCCATACGTTGCTACAATGTTTGGATAACCTGAGGGGAGAGAAGAAAATCCAGGGATGTGATAAACTGTTCAGACCGCCCAGAGCGTCCCTATCACAGCAATAAATCAGTATGCCATTTAAAATTACACATACACACAGGACGTAAGAGAAAGCATCTTCACTTTTTGCCACATAACCACAGCTCTTTCTGTGAGGGCGCAATGTAACAGATTAGCTGGCTAGCGAACTTCAGTTTGCCGTGATGAACAGCATAAACATCACAAGACACAATCTCGCTTCATTCCCTTGGGCTCATCCCTCTTTTTCCCCTTGCTGAGGGAACGGACATGTCTGCGGCTGTCATCTCTCTCCCTCCCTCCTCTTTTTTTCTCACCTCTCCACTGTCATTGATCGATAACCCTTCTTTTATAGCCCAGTCTAATCGATCATGAAGGACAAGACAGCGTGAGACAATGGCAGGCTGATAGTTGTGGCAGGACATCACGGATTAAAGTCCCTACGCACCGCGCAGCCTCGGCCTCCTGCACGCTAATACCATCAGGATGGTACCAATATGATTGAGCGATTGCAGAAGTCATTCGAAAGTGGAGCGAAACGCTGCAAAAGCGCGCTAAGGCCGCAATCTGTTTTTTTCCGCCTCTTGCCGTCTTTGCTGAGGCAGAACTTTTTAATGATGACGCTTGAGCGAGCGAGCTGGCTTCCCCTTGACTATTTTCTTATCTGAAATGCATCTTGCTTGCAAAAACACACCATCAGCAGCGTTTACAACACTGGAACGCGCCCTGCTCGTGCTGTTAAGAAAAAGTGGGATGCGACCCAATACACATGCCTGAGTTGTCTCGCTGCCAGCACTGAGTGGCGGGCCACCGTGTGTCCCTCTTTGGAGCCCAAAGACCCATTGTTCTTATTCTGTCACAATGGCTTATTACAGAGCGAGCCTAGACACTAATTATCTGGCCGGCTTTCAAACAGAAAGAAAAAACGTTTTCCAATGCAAGCGAACATATCAGCCATATTGTTGTTGTGAACGCCTGAGAAAGCGGGCGTAAAAACAATATAAATAGACTCTATTGTACCGTCACTCTCTTTAGGATCCTACAGAACGTGTACTATTCACCGGCAACCACGTCTCTTTCCTCCCAAACACACCTGAAGGATTTCACTAATAGTTATTGGCTGTGCACAGCGAGAGCTTGCACCAAATGATCGCTTGTGGCTTATCCTTGGCTCTCGGCCACAAATGTGAGTTGGTGTTGGAGAGAATAAATATACTCCACCACAAGTTAGGCTAGACATAACTCAGATCAATTCAGTTTGACATTGCAGAGGCAGACTGGTGGGAAGTAGTCTATGTGAAGATATTGATCCTGTCAAAGTTTCTTTGGTGAGGGTCAGCGCTATAGTAGAGGCTTAAAAGAAATAACTTGCTTTTATGAAGTTTTCTGTCGTTATTGACTGCTTCTGAAAGGAGGCTTTTTGTGCCGTTTGCGGTAAATGCTATGTAAACCACAGAGTCGGTTTTAAAATCAAAGACCATTCTTGAGGAAAGTTCAATTCTAAGGGAATCGGGGAGAGGAGGATGGAAGGGATAAAAGTATTAAATATACTACTGCCTGAAGTGGACAGAAGTGTTGCAGAACACTGCCTTCCTTGAAATAGATCAAGAAAGAAAATTTGTCATCATGTATTAATCCCATGTCGTTCTGTAGCTGTGAGACTTTCTTTCTGTCTCTGTCAAAATAGAAATAAATAAATATTGAAGAAAGTTTGAACTTTTTCTGCCCCTACAATTAAAGTCAGTGGGGTCAAAAACAGCAGGAAGAAAAAAAAAGAAAAGAAAAAAGATTGACATTAGTGGGACGAAATTATGACAGAATTATAATTTTTCAGGATATATTCATTTCTATTATTTTCACTTCATAAAAAAAACTTCATGTAATCCTGCTACTGCAGCAAGGTGACCATCTTTACCTTAGCTTCTTCCAAGTGCTGTATCATATGTTTGTGATGCCTTAATATATAGGCTCCTCTGTTTCTCTGGAGACTACAGCGGCTCTGTGTACTCTACTCTTAAGAAGGAGCAAATGCCAGACGCCCAGACTAAATATACATGACATGGGCTTTTCCTGTGACATTTAGAGAGATTACTTTAAATGTAGAGGGATGGGGTTCTGTTGACAGTAGGGGATTAACATACTGGTAGGGCCAACACCTATGGGAACAAAGCGCAGAAGAGAGAAATCAGCATTGCTTCCTGACTGCATGCAGAACAGAGACTTATCAACTCCACAGCATTTCAGTTTTCTGAACTCCCCAAATCTGCTTAAAAAGGTATGGCAGGCCTCCAGACTGTGAGTAAATGGTCGCATTTTGTGACCTTTTTTCCCTGCCAGTGTGACTAAATTTTGTTAGGGGTTGCACTGGTGCCACTACCTATTCGATGAAGTGATAATAGATGACATTCTGTTGTGTATGACACATCACCGAACACACCAGAACCGTAACAAAACAGCTTTTGGACATTTTGGCCACAAAATTTTTATTTGGACAAAATTTTAGTTTTGCATAACTTTTAAAAGCATAAAAAAATTTTTTTAACTAAAGTAGTGGGGTTGTTATACAGTACTTGTGCATAATGATCTACAAATGTAAAACCAATGAAGCTGTTAAATTTTTTGAATTTTTGGTGCTGTTTTTGTTAATGAAAATACATTTACATCTGCATCTAAACTCATGTTCCTGCAATCCTCAAACATTAATTTCTAAGAAACAAAATGTTTTATTAATATTACATGTAAAGCTCTACAAAATCCGGTATTGGTATGTTCAGTATGTACCATGTTATGGTATGCTCACTATACGTAAAATGCCACTGCTTTGAAATGTTAGTCTAGAGCCCTGTAAAGATAAAATATATGTTATGATGGCAAAGCTGAATTTTCGTTACTGAATTATAAAAACCGTTGTGAAAAATCCAAATTATTTGAAGGTCTAAAATCTGGTTTGCACCCAGCAAACAAACAAGTGTGAAAATAGTCGTAAAGTACATAGCTGCATTGACAGCAGGAATAATGGTTTGCTGTTCAGTAATGAAGAGTCCATACACAAAAAAACTATCCCTGGCAAACAAAATAAGAACAAATAACATGCTTTATGCCAATTTTGCCTCAGCTAAACACACACACAAACACAGGAAAAAAACAATCATAAAACTATTCAGCTGACCAACAGACTTAAATGGCTCTACTCTGTTTAATGACCAAGCTAAGCCTCAACATCTAGCTGCAGGTTCAACAAAAGAGCATGCCATGACAGCCATAACTTTGACGTCCAATAACAAGTGGCAAGCCTGCATGTAGCAGTCACAGCTTCTCGGTGGGAGACACTACAGAGCCAGACGATGCTAAACGCAAGGGGGAGAAAGAGAGGTACCTGAGCCCAGAGACAAGACTCATTAAAGCACAGCGTCTCCATTCTAGACACCTTCCGTCTCCCGGCAACGCTGTAAATAAAGACTGTCACTTAATCTGGCCTAGTGGCGACGGCCTCGCCCTCTTATTTGCGTTATTAATATGCATGCTAATGTGCCCATTTTATGGCTCAACAGTTTCGATTCACTGTAAAATCAATTATCCATCTGGTAAAGCTGCACTTTGCGCTGGCTGAGATGTGTATTAATTTTAGCAAACATACATGAGGCCCAGCACAATAAAGATAAATAGCTCGATTAGGTGTGGTAAACACCGTTGCTCAGAGCGGGACTCTAATGAGATTTCGGCACATAAGGAATTGCGGTTCCTTAAATAATGAGCCTTGTTGATTTTTGTATGCAAATTACCAAAAGGAATGTTTCGCTGTCCTGCTTTCCAATTTCATTTAGATAAGATGGTGTTGCATTGGAGCGAGCACGACCCCCTTTAACCGGCTTTCTGCTCCCCCCGTCTCCATCTTCCTCCCTTCTGTTTGTTCAACACTGATCTTCTTTAAACCCTAATAAGCTCATGACACCCACTTGCGGCGTAATTTCATCAACCTCAACCGGAGTCAACTTGAGCTGACATCGCGCTGTCGGCACTGTGAAGTCGAATGATATCATAGACACCTAAAATTCTAGGGGGCGCTGAATGTTGGCGCCAGGTCAGCGAATATTTGACGAACGGACAAATTTGACCTCCTCCGAGGTCGGCTTGTTGAAATCAGAGGTTCATAACTCAACATTACTTACATTTTCCTCTTCATTTAGCACTATAATGCGAAGCCCTACTCTGGTGAGGGTCGGTTAGGGATTTGGTGGGGCTGGAAGCGGAACTGGCTGAATATCAATAGCATATTTCATGCGGGCCCAGCGAGAATGCTTCATCAAGTCAAATTACGGGCAGGACGACCTCTCCTGCAGCTTCACCCATTAGCTGCCATTCGCATTCTGCACCAGGCATCAAACGATTTATTTGCTTCAGTTACTTTCAGCAGACGATCAATCTCACAGTAATTATCTCTTGTCACTGGAGCTGGTTGAAGGCGGGGGTAAAGTTTGGGAGGGGGGAAGTGCAGAGGCGGGTATACTTGTCTGATTCTACGTTTCCTGTCCTCTTGACGCACGTCAAATCTACAGAAAAACGTCAAGGCGAGCTCTTGCCGGTGTCGGGATGATGGCTCTGGTGTTTGACGGGTTCCAGCGCTTGTCTCTGTGATAGCACGCATGCACGTGTCGTCGTATCCGTGAAGACTCTGAAACGGGGCTCCCAGCAGAAATGGAGAGGAGTTTCAACTGGCATGGCAGTCGTAGAGCTGCTAGCAGAGCGTGGCGACGTTAACGTGTGCGCAGTGCCAGCATTGGAGCGCCGGTCCCACAGCTCTCTCTGAGGAGCTCTTTCAATGGGCTGTTGCTTCTCCCTGTCTGCCTGTTCCAACATTATGATTTGGCATTTTGTTCTCCGAGTTTACAGTGATGCACTTGTTCCAGGCCATCAAGCTCAGTATCTATGCTTAAAGCGTGAACAGACATATTTAGGAGTATTCCATCAAAATGACCATATTTATTCAGAGGTCATCATGAGAAAATATTTGCTCTAAAATTACACCCAGTGTGTAACTCACATCGATGCAGAATTTCCTCTTGGTGGAATGCTTTAATAAACTTTCACTAATAACATCACAGTCCACTAAAACTATAAAAAACTTTTTTCTTGAAATACCTTTTTAAAATAGATGCCATGGCAACATTTATCAGTTTATTGAACTTGTTCAAAAACCAATATAATACTTAACTAAATAAATACATATAAAACTTGATTAAATATTAATAAAAACACTACAATTAAATTACCTTAAAAATAGATTTTATTTACAAAATGTCATTTTAAATTTGTATACAAATATAATAGAAATGTTTATTCATTTTTTGTAATACCATATCTCTAAAAATATAATATCATCTAAATATAAAAATTATATATATAAAAAATATACTTCCATTAAAAATCCAGCTTCAAAGATGATGTAGTTTTCACTTGGTCATTTTATCCCAAGTTTGGGAGAAGAAAAAAAACAAAAAGTACCAATAAATGATTTGCCCTTTTTACAAAAAAAAGAAAAGTTAGATTTAAAAAAAAAAAAAAAAAAATGTGCACACCCAGTTAGTGAACAAACCCAATCATAAAGTATTCACTAAGTCAACATGAAATCTAATTTCAGTGACCCCATTTGCAAAATAAAAGATTTTTGGAAGAAAAAAAAAATCTTTGCAATGTTTCATTGAAATGTAGTGACTCGCCCTGAAGCTACTTTACTTTTTACGCTCTTATTTTTGAACCCTCCACCTTCAATCATGTTCATATAGAGAGATCACTGCCAGCTAACTGTGCAGGTCCAGACATAATACCCACTTTTCACAATCCAATCAAATCCCTACGGATAAAATAAAGCCCCATCTACATTTTTCTTTTCTCTCCGAGCTACGTCGCATTACAAAAGTAAAACGGGCTGAATGCAGTTTCACGCTGACTTCAAATAAGCATCCCTGTCGACGATCAGATTACAGTAGTGATTGACAGAGTTAATGTATGAATAATTGTAAGCAGGAAATTGAGATGACACTTACTCAGCATGCCCATTCCCAGCATAAAGGCATCCATGGTGTAGGGCAGACCTCTAGCTCTCCCCCGCGTCCCCGGAGGAAACATCACTTCCTTCGGCTGGGCTTTCTTACATTCTACCTGTGGATACAGCACAAAAGATGGCGTCTCAGTGGGCTAGCAACTAATAAAGCCACTTATTGCATCAACAAGCTGTCCAAGTGTTACAAATGTACAGCCCACAGATTGTGATTGTGTGGTTTGTGTCACCTTGCAGACACAGACTATCAGAGCTTTCGTAACACATCCTCAGTTAGAAAAATGCAATTTAAAAAGGTTTACATTTACCCAGTTGAACGGTTTACTTTTAAAACCAGGATTATTACAGTTACTGCATCAAATTAAAATGAAAGCCAAAAAAATAAAACACAGTTGAGGTCAAAATTATTAGCCCTCCTGTGAAATTGTTTTTATTTTTCAAGTATTTCCCAAATGATGTTTAACAGAGCAAGGAATTTTTCCACAGTATTTCCTATAGTATTTTTTCTTCTGGAGAAACTCTTACTTGTTTTATTTCGACTAGAATAAAAGCAGTCTTTAATTTTTTTAAACCATTTTAAGGTCAATATAATTAGCCCTCTTAAGCAATTTGTATTCGATTGTCTACAGAACAAACCACAGTTATTCAATGATTTGCCTAATTATCCTAACTTGCCTACTTAACCTAGTCTAGCATTTAAATGTCAATTTAAGCTGAATACTAGTATCTTGAAAAATATCTAGTATAATATTATTTACTGTAATCATGGCAAAGATAAAAGAAATCAGTTATTAGAAATTAGTTATTAAAACTATTATGTTTAGAAATGTGTTGAAAAAAATCTTATTTCCGTTAAACAGAAATTGGGGAAAAATATATACAGGGGGGCTAATAATTATGACTTCAACTGTCATTAAAATAATCATTACAAAATAAATTAAAATTAATAAATAATATTTGATTTCAGTAGTTTTTTTTCTTCATTTAGTTAACAAAGCTTAACAACAACTATATAAAGTAGTTAATTTAGCAGTGTGTACTATATATAGAATATAATACAATAGAATAGAACAGAATAGAATAGAATAGCCCATTTTGAGGGATGTAAACAAAAACAATGGTTCCAACGTATTTCCTGTTTTACATTTTTAATTTCTATAGCTTCTGAGAATCCAAAAAGAGCCACATATTGATAAATAATGTTATGATAGCTGTTTTAACATTAAGTTACAGTTACAGTAATGAATTCGTTTGATAACAAGCAGGAAATGTTTATGGGACAATGACATCACCACACTGAAATGGTAATTTAGAATAGAATAGAACAGAACCGAATAGAATAGAATGCTAGTGCTGGATGATCAGATGTGTCTTCAGCCATTTCTTGAAGAACAGACAGAGTAATCAATAATAAAATGAAATCCCTAATAATATACCAATAATCAAAGCTAAAATAAAGTCAACTTAAACTACACAGATATTTTTTTAAAAAACATAACCACAGGAGATTGTGTAGCTTGTTTCACCTTGCAAACATGAACCATCCAGCACTCCTAAAGATAACACATCACTCGTTACGAAAAATGAAAGCAAAAAAGCAAACAAACACAGCATTTGCGCATCTCAGTCGGTAATGCACTGCCTTAATGTCGCTGTTGGTTTCTGAGAGCGTGTTTGATGTTTGCATGTTTGTGAAGGCACGCCGTCTACTGTCTTCGGGCAGAAAAAGGATGCATTCTTTACAAAACCAAAAAACTTTTTTGTTTCCTCGTCGTTCCCTAACTTGTCTTGCCACTCCAATCTGATCCTCATCACGGAGCGCTTTCTACCCGGGGGCACTTTTCCTGATCACCCCCCAACCAGCTCCCTGCCGCCTTCTGCTGATAATTTCCCTGCTGCGCTGACTGACATTTCGCCCTCCTCCACAATGCACGGTTAAGAGTCTCGCTCATGACAGAACACACAGAGTGGGCGTCGAGAGTGACAGACCAACTGCAAACACCGGCATCAAAATTAAGTACAGCTCGGCGATGGAGGATCCGTGGGTTTGTGGAAGAAATCTCAGCCTTAACATTGTGCAGGATGTGTCAACAAAAGCCTCAACCACCGCGCTTTATTTCAGCCCAGATGACCGGGAGGGTATTTAATGTTTGACAGACTGATTGCTGGTGCATGTATCCAGTCCATCATCTAGGGTAAGTATATGGTGGTAAATGCACATGAACGCTTTATTGGAATTGACTATGAGCACTAGCGGGGTCTCTGGTAGGTCATAGTGGACGCTCTTGCCCTGACCGTGTCAACCTCCATTTGTCCATTTATATTACAGACGCTCGCCTGCTCTTCTCTAGAGCTTTGGTTTGACGGACTAATGGCAAACGCACGCTATACTGCTGAAGTGTGGGATTTGAAACACATGTATAAATGTCAGGGAAGGTAGAGATCTAGGGCGCTTTTAAACAGGTATCCTGAGACCTTTAAAGGGCCAGAAGGAATTGCGCAAAAAAAATGCATAACAATGTTTCAGTGGTTAGCATTGACACAGTTTTACATAACTGTTGCACAATTAGGGTTATTACAGTTACTGAAGTAAACTAAAAAGTTTACAACAGCTAGTGGTAATAGCTAATTTCCATTTAGCTAGTAAAGTATAATAACTGAAATTCAAATAAAAAGAAACACAAATACAGTGCTCAACATAAATGAGTACACAACATTTTGAAAAGGAACATTTTTCTATCCATTTCTCAGTGAATATAAGTAATATGTTTTGGTGCATTTGAACAAAACAGATATATTTATTAAAATAATATCTTAGTCACCGAAAATCTTTAGAAATAGAAAGATAATACATTTAATTCCATGCAAAATATTGGGGAAAAAAATACAAACTACAAAATTTCAACAAAATTTTATAAAACATAAAAAAATAAAAACAAACCCAAACCCCAAAAAATCTGTAAGAAATACACACAAAGATACTGTATACATGTCATTTAAATAAACAAACGTTATCTTGGCAACTAACTAAAATAAGAATAGTTATTTAGTAATTAATGCAAAAAGCTGAAATAAAACTACAAACTAAATGCCTAAATAATTTTTTTAATAAATGTACACACACCTGTTTGTCAAAAAGTATACATTTTCGAGAAGGGAGTCCCTTGAAATCATATTCGAGGAATCTGACATCAGCCACTTTCAGAATGTCTGATTTAAATCATATAAAATAATTAAGGGATTATTGATTAGTGCACACTGCACCATCAGCAAAACAAAACTATACTATAGTAACTACTAAAACTACTATTAACACTATTTTTTAGCCCCGATGTGTTTCTTTTCCAGTGCTCCAGCTGTTCCAACACATCAGCTCGCCACAGATCCCCCAGACACATATGCGATATGCATAATCGTACGGTCCGTTTTAATTGCCAAAGCCCAAAATAAAAATGAATACCTTCAGGAAAAAAAAAAAAAAAAAAAAAAACTGGCAGAGCTCTTCTAAATTAATTAATCTACCCAGCATGCATCACATCAAGCCAGGCGACTGTATGACAGTATATTGACCTTGATGTTAACAGAGAAAATATCCTTGGATTTCATCACCTAAAGATAAAGGAAATCCAGATATCTGTTAAAGATAACGCCTCCGTTCTCTCAAATGACCTTATATGTCAACCAAAGTGCTAAAAGAAAGCTGCATTTTTTTAAACATGCTTACAAACTTCAGACATGGCAACGCAAACACTGCTGTTGCTTTTCTGAATATTAGCAAATAAACCAACAAGCACTTGTAATCAGTATTCAGGTCCTCAGGACTTCTCCAAATACAACATGCCTTCATTAGGCACTGGCACTAAAGAGAGAGTTTGTGTGTGTGAGTGTGTGTGTGTGATGCGTGTAATTATGTCAGTGTGTGGTTTCAGTGATGAGGCCTGCAATCTCTGTGTGTTGCTAATAGGCGAGGAAAGCCTGGCTTCCGATCAGACTGTCATCAATGGGCATTTAAGAGCCATGACTACTGCTCCACATTATTACTTAACTAATTACCCTCGTCAGTCGAGGTAGGCCAATGATGAGCTCCCTTCGTTCGTTAATGAAACTACGAAGGGCCATGGCTAATGACCTGAGAGCACAGGGCGGCTCCTTTATCACGTCTGCACAGGGGAGAAGAAGGAGAAGAGATGATGATGATGGTTGTGGTCATGATGATGGGTGGGCCACCTCTACTTCTGAACCAAACTGCATCTTTGACCTTGAAACAAAGATCCACTACGAAACGTAGTCATATTTGGATGGTGTGTCAAGCTATGTAGAAATGTGTGACAGGTAAGAATTAGAAAGATCGTCAAAGTCGTGGCCTAGTGGTGTTAATGCAGGCTGGAGGAGTTTGAATAAGATGTCTTCACTAACTTTCCATCCTCTATCATCTCTGTTCTCGTTAATAAAAGAATATATATGAATAAAATAAAATAAAAAAGTTAACAATAAAAAGTAATCTTTAATTTTTATATAATTAAAAAATGTTAAACAAACATTTGTAATTATTTATACTACATTTATATACATTACACTTATATTACTTCCAATAATGTATTAAAATGTTTTTTTTTTTTAAATCTAAATTTGCAGTGAATCTGTAAATTTAAAAAGTTCATATTTGTCATTCTCTGTGCTGGTTTCCTTTACGCCATCCTCTTTCATCTTAATAAAAAGCTCAAATTGCTATTAATAAATATCAATTTGTGAATACAAATAATAATCAATTTATAAATAAATATTTAAAACCTATACTTATTGATAAAATTCTGTTTTAAGAAATGGCATCATATTTTCTAATACATTAAAGGGATAATTCACCAAAAATGAAAATTCTGTAATTACTCACTTTTCATTTGTTCTAAACCTATTTGTTTCTTTCTTGTTTAACCCAATTGAAGATATTTTTAAAATGTTGGTTGCTGAGACCCATTGGCCTCCGCAGTATTCTTTTTTCCTACTATGGAAGTTGAAGGGTCCCAGCATCCAGAATTTTTCTAACCATCTAACTCATTAAGGTTTAAATCCACATGGGAGAGAGTAAATGATGAGGTTTTTTGAACTATCCCTTTAATCCAGTGTTTCCCAACCCTGTTCCTGGAGGCACACCAACAATACACATCTTGGACATCTCACTTATCTGAACATTCATTTCAAATTTTAGAGTCTCTTTTAATGTTCTGATGATTTGATTCAGGTGTGTTTGATTAGGGAAAGGTTGAAAATGTGTACTGTTGGTGTGCCTTCAGGAATAGGGTTGGGAAACACTGCTTTAATCTACAGTATATTCATATTTCTCAATGTTTTTCAACATGATTCAGGAATTTTTCAATTTTTTTAGAAAGGTAACAAATTGGCTTAATAAATTGTTCATTACTTTTCAGCTTTACAGCACCTTCTTTAGAGTAATAAAAAGCCATGCTGTATTGTTAGTTCAAATCAATCAAATGGCAGGTTTGTTCCCTTAAAAAAGTCATTTAACCACATCTAAATTCATAATAATGCCTCTCGCACCTTGTTTATTAATTAAATAATGTTCAGAATTATTTATATAATGACTTAATAATAAAGGTTAAGTGTTAGCCAACGTTGCATTTGTCCATTTACTCCTGCCAGCTGTCTAATGACCCAACAGAGACTTTAAGGTGTGTGTGTGTGTGTGTGTGTGTGTGTGTGTGTGTGTGTGTGTGTGTGTGTGTGAACGCAATCAAAAGCCCATAATATCCCAGATCTCACGTTCACCCCAGAGAGCAGGTTAAGTGGACGTCCAGTGTGGAGAGGATGACAGCAGCGATGAGGACAGGGCTTCGTCGCTAATTGTGGGCAAATCATGAGCAGGAACACGGTAGCGGTGGCCATTAGTGTCCGTGTCCCCGTCTGAGAGCTGGTGTGAGACAGGATCGATCAGCTCCAGAGAACACACACACGCCGCTTATTAGCCGCCTGGTTAGGGATAGATTAGATCCAATCTGCTAATCTGCTGTCCTGACCTTGTGACAAGAAATGTCACTCATGCTAAAACTTCAGCCGCCTGTTTTGACTTTGAAAAGAAGAAGAAGTGGCTTGTTCACAAAGGCACATTTGTCAAAGAGCACCTGCCGCTGAATGCTGGGATACCTGACATGCAAGGCAATCGCTCATGACTGTAGATTAAAAGTATCATGTGCCCTCACATGTCTTGAGCTAAGCTAAATCATTGATCGCATTCTTCTAATGAATTAGTATTATAAAATGAATAAATGAACCAAGGCACTTTTATCCTATACAAAATAAAATACAAATAAAATAAAATAGAATCATAAATATACACATTTTTAGTTGGATTGCATACTTCTGTGTGGTTCTTGAATCTGATAGCTGTGCGATATTCCCGTAATAACAGCACTCATACAGCCTTTTCACCCTTGTGTATTACTCCGCCCACATAGAGTGACAGCAGATCAATAAACTCACTACAGTTTGACAAATATTGCAGCTGTTGGACAACATAATGTACTTTTGAGGCATTTTCAGGCGAGAATGTAGTTGTTTAGACTATGTAGTTTATTTTAAATATAAAATAAATATTTATATTTAATTGCCTATTTTAAATATTTATAATTTTGGAGATTCAGCGCATTGGCGGCCAGTCTATCATACTGAGCAGAGAAAAGACGGTTGATGTTCCGCCACAAGATGGCGACAGAGACCGCTTAAGTATTTAGGGGAGAAAAACTCAGCGTAAATTCCAAACTACAGCTAATCAAATCATTATAAAACAGGTAAGTGTCATTTTAAGTCTATCTCTCTCTTTTGTATTTTGTTGTGCTGTATTTATACCATAGTAATCTGGTAGTGTTTGCTTTGCTTTGTCTTTTCCGGGGTTAATTATTGTTATCTCCCGATTGCAACAGAGAAATACTGGGAAATGTCTCTAGACTTATGGCATTTCATGCCGTTTAACCTTATAATCTTAAAATGTGAGCAAAATCACCTGTTTTGTCATTACTTTAGATATTACGCTAGAGAATAATTCAAATACTAGCTCTAAAGTGATGTTGGTGAATGAGCAACGATTTCTGCTGTTCTGAAGGTCAGTTGCATATGTGAATGAATAGCGGAAGAAAGTAGTTCCTCTTACAAAAGGGTTTTTGAGACTCTCCATGTTTGATTTTCTTTTTATTCACGATTATGCCATCGAACTGTTGTATAAACGCAATATCACACTCGTAGCAGTGCAATATGGCAGTATATAGTCACTGGTGGACTGCGGCCTCGAGGCAACGCACGCCTCTCACACCAGTGCCGATATAGAGCCATATCGCACTGCTACAAGTTTGATATTGCTCATATATGTTTATATATATGTATATGTAAAATAAAAAATGTAATTTAAATATAATTTAAAAAATATATAATTTAAGAACTGTGAGAAATGCCACTGCTACTGCCACAAACAAACAAACAAACAAACAAACAAACAAACAAACAGAAACAAGTTGAATGAATGACATTCTTGTAGGAAAAATTGTTGTCATTCACCTTTTAAAGAAGTTAACAGCTCCTAAAAAAATTCACCTTCTCTTCTATTAAAGTGAATCCAAAATAGCATAATCACATTGCAATAGTAGACCAAAATGTGCGGGAGACAAAGAGAATCAATAATCTGGAAATGTTCACTTTGAAAAATCCATTGTGAGAAAGAAATAAAGAAAACCTCAAAACCAGCTGCAAAACACTAGACAGTTAAATTTTGCTCTTTAAAGCAGATTTGCTTCTCTTTCAACAAGACTGAAAGAGGGAAAAAAAGCATTCTCCTCTGACAGAAAGGATAAAGCAGAAATGAATCAGAAAGCTGATTCATTCACTCAAGCTCTTTTTTATTTTTCTTTCAGAAATGCAGAAGTGCAAAACGCCGGGCTGCCACTGCCGCCTCACTCCTAGGGATCATATAATGCCTGACATGAAAGGCACTTAACCAAACCCAATAAATAAATATGCATTCTAAACAGGCAGAGAGCAGCGAAACAGGGACACCTTCGCCAGCTCAGATTGTCACAATGATGGAGTTAAGATTCTCTTGTGTCTGTTGTATATCTGAGCTGGACTGCCAGAGGAATCAGCCTGATTTCTGGACCGCTGGAGATCCTTCATGAAGCCAGACACACGCAAATCGACTGGACCCCCCTCATTCACATATCCATTTTTCATCTCTGATATTGAGATTAATAAAAACAATTCTCACTATTGAGAATCTACATTCATATCCGGACAACAAATAAAGCAGGTCAAGTGAAGAGGCTTTTCAATGCTGAAAGAACAATGCTGTTTTCATTTTGTCACACTGGCAGTAAATAAAGACACAACAATCTTTAAATCACTTGTTAAAGGACAGATTTAGCCTTACTTTTTAAATTTGAACTAGTTTCTATACATGCTGATTTTCAGAGAATATAATTTGGACTTAAAGGCCAGTGAAGTGCTTTAAAATTTGCCGTTTTGTTTGATGTTTGACAATTTCAAATGAAAAATGAAGACGGTGGGACAGAGTAGCTCCTCCCCTTTAAAAAAAAACAGCCAATCGCATTTTGTTTATATCACAGCTCTGCCAGTCAGTGAAAGTGTATGTATTCTCCCCTCAGAGCTCACCATAGAGATGCTATACACTGCATATTTTAAAATCCAGAGGTTTCTCCCCACATTGTTGTGAAAAATGAAGTATAATACATTTTTTATTATATTTGCTATAAGTGCTTATATGAGGTTTGACCGAGACGTGATTAAATCACTCATTTTGGCAGCAACAATAGTGTGAAGAGGGGCGGGATATGTCAGATACTAGAAAGCATTGGATTGGTTAGAAGATTTGATGACAAGCTGAAATATGAAGTAACAAAAACAAAATGTTAATCCATTTAAGTAACAAACTGTAAATTATGAATGCTTATATGATATAAATATATATATATATATTTTGGAGCACACTAGCTTTTAAATAAACTTATGACTAACATATCGATACCTAAAAAAAAAAAAAAACTGAATTTTGATTTCACAGGACTTACAAAAATATGCATTGTGTCCCAATATAATCAAAGTTCCATAAGATTACATGGATTCAGTGTTTTATACAGAGCAGCGACATAACAAATCATATATTACTTGAGTTATCCATATTAGTTTGACGTCTTAATTGAATATAATTCAACAAATACACTTTACTATAATACACTGTCTAGAATTGTCTGTTTTTTGAGTCAAAAATAATATTCAATGCAGACTGATTAATGAACAAACGGCTCTTATGAGCAGCTTCTGTTATTGTATATAATACAAGAAATGAATAGTGCCGTTTGATACCTCAAACACTTTTTGATGAATAGTTATCAGGCTGAATCACTATGATGAATCTTTCACTACACTGGACTGGTTAATAAGCCATTGGATTCACTTATTGAACCATTATATTCAGGTGTCAAAATTAATTATGTATCATTATTATTACATATCAATCCATTTTTTTTACCTTTTATTCACGGTTTTCCAAGCATTAAAGTGTAATGACACCTTTTTGCCCCCTCCGGACATTAGAATGCATCCTTTTTCATTTTTACTTCTCTTTCTGAGCCATAAAAATGTACATCATGAAGACAATCACTAAAATGTCATTCAGTATATACCAAAAAATATTTCCTTGCATAATCCTCTATATGTATACCAACAATCATTTAATAAAAAAAATAAAGGATCATTAAGGTTCACAGTGCAGCTCGAAAACACTAATTAGTTTTAATGTTTATACTTACAAGTAATTACGAAGTACTTATTATTATCATGTAATAATCAAATAACATAAATGATTAATTATATGATGATGATGATGATTATTATTAACAACAACAATATTAATAATAACATCATTAATGTTATTTAATTATTTATAAATTAAATAATAAATAAAATCAATAGATCAAATAATCTATTAAATATTTTAACAAATACAAGTTAGAATAATTATGTGTTTTATTATTATTTAAACAAATATATTTGTTACACTGAAAGTTAAGAGAAAACCTTATTTCACCCATGATTTGACCATTAATTTTTCCATAAATTAAATTTGAATGCAAATATTAAAACAGCACAACTCTTCTATTCATTTATTTATTTATTGAACATTTAGTTTTTAAAATAACATTTTTTAATACGTTAATGCTCTCTCCATATGTTCTTGATGCTGTTTTCTGGGAAGGCAATGTGTTATTTCCAGCATAAGGCGCGCACAGGGGAAACAAACTCATATTTAAACTTAATGTGGCAGCAACTGTTTTCAAGCATATCGATTTATATGCATCCAAACCTCAAGTTGTCTGTTATAAACTCAGTACAGTATGTGTGTGTGTGTGTGTCTGTGGTCTCACATCTAATTCAGCATATTTAAACGTTATTACAGACGAACCCCTGTTACATCACTGTGCGAGAGGTCATGCTGTAAAGCGCATCTTGTTTGTACAGTTCACAGAGATAAAACAGACATGAGAGGGGAAAAAAAACAACCCCCTGCTCTTCTGCCCAGAGGCTCCAGAACTCTCGGCTTAACACTGAGGCATAATTCATCGCAACTTGAATTAAATTACATCAGAGACTTGGGGCTGCCGTACATTATTGATACACTTACAGCTATTCCATCTGACACAGAAATCTATATTCGCCAACACACACACAAAAAAAGAAAGCCTGTCAGAGGCTATTTATGCTTCCCGAACAGAATGTCTGTTTCAACAATGTGTTACAGTGGGGAAACTCTGGTAAACACATTCAGATGAAAAGAACAAAACAAAAATGATTCAGCAACTTCACACTTAATCATGGGTCTGCTCCGGTGTCATTTAAAGAGTGAAACACTCCCTTACAAGCTTATTCTGTAGTGTTATTGCAGAGTTTCACATTCGCATTTAAAACAGTGTTTGCAGCTCTTCTACCTCTCTAAACTTAATAACAACATTCTCCAACAGTACTGTATTTTACAAAATAATTTAGTGGAGTGGTGTACAAAATGGTACATACAAATTACTCATGAAAAGTAGCAAAACATTCACCTCCATCTGGTCTAAAATAAAAATCAAGTCAGAGTCAGTTCAGATGAACCCTGATTTAACATCTCAAATAGCAACTAATGAGATCACAAATCTGTCTTAGTATCTGACAATTCTTAGTGGTTCTTAAAGGCACAGTTCACCCAAAAATGAAAATTCTGTCAACATTTAATTAACACCTACTTGCTCCAAACCTGTTTGAGTTTCTTCTGTCGAACAATCAGTAGCCCAATGCTGAAAATCAGTAGCCATTGACTTCCATAGTATTTTATTTTCCTACTATGCGTCTCAATGGTTTCCAAAATTCTTCAAAATATCATCTTTTGTGTTCAACAGAAGAAAGAAACTTTTAGGTACAGAAAAACCTTTTTGGTATGTTTTCCTTCAGTAATATATTACAAATATTTTTAGCACATAAATGATGTAATGAAGTCAGTCTCAGTTTAGTTTCTCCAGTATTGTACAAAATCCACACATAATATTATTATTGTGTACATGAATTTATGAATGTTTTCATAAAATAACTGAAATTAAGTTTTAAATTTTTTTTGATAAAGAGTTATTTAGTTTTAAACATTGTAAATTTGTATTGTAAAATATGTTTTGGATGAAACATCTTTGGATGCTTTTTCAGCAGTCATGACTGAAATTATACTACAGTGTAGCTTTTTATTGTGTGTGTGTGTGTGTGTGTGTATATATATATATATATATATATATATATATATATATACACACACACACACATACACAGTCAGAGACATGTTTATTTATATAGATATTTAAAAACATATAAATACTAATGTATAATAACGACAGTTGTTTATCACTTATTCAATGTTTACACATTCTAATGAGGAAAGCAATTTGTGTTGAATGACCCCCGTCTCTCTGCTTTCTTATTCTTATCTCTCTTTATATTTTACACTTATGAGCACACGCAAACTTGCATGCTTTTTCTTCTGGTTTTGTCCGCCCTTCTATTTAAGTCTCGAATGTGCTGAATCTCCTCCTTTCTTTGTTGTGACATTTCCAGATCTCGGAGAGCTCTCCGGAAACAGCCTGCTCCATTACAACCGGCTGAATTACTGTAATCTTTTCAAATATCACAATCCCCTTCCATTAGCCCAACCTACTCTTAAGATACTGTGGCAGGAGTGTGTAAATACATCTACAGTCAGCGCACACAAAGCGACAATAAACATCTATTAGATAAAAAGGACTCAACAGATCCGGGTGATTAGAGAGGAGGACAAATAAACAGACACGCTTCAAAACACACTTAGCTGCTATTTACAAAAAGAAAAGACTTGAAACACATTATATATTTTTTTCACACCTGCTAGGGTTAGTTCAGTAATTTTCAAACACATTTTCCCATAATGTTTGCTTTAAAAACATTTTTAACAATGACCTTTGTTTCTGTACAAAGAATTCTGCAAGGACTTTCTTCTGTGGAACATAAAACGATAATTTTGGAATATTTTATCAAGGAAATGGAGTGCAAAACAACACTGGATTTCAGTTCAAAAAATCTTGTTTAGAAATAACACAAGGGGAAGTAAAGACTCTTTCCCATCAAAAGTCATGACTGTATTGTTATATAACTATAGCAATAACTAAATTGTTGTCAACAGCAACACGCAGTTTAATCAGGCGCTGCAGTTCTGACATCTGTCACTTTAAATGCTCGAGTTTGTTGGGTTCTGACTGGCCGACAATGCTTTTAATAATCAACAGATGGAAAAAGACATCAATGTATCATCAGGAGGCACAGACATTAATTTAGCTTTGACTATGCTTTTTTATATACAGTTGAAGTCAGAATTATTAGCCCACCTGAATTATTAGCCCCCATCCACGGAAAGAAGATTTTTTTCAACACATTTCGAAACATAATAGTTAATAACTATTTTCTAATAACTGATTTCTTTTACCTTTGCCATGATGACAGTACATCATATTTTACTAGACATTTTACTAGATAAGATACTAGTATTCAGCCTAAAGTGCAATTTAAAGGCTTAATTAGGTTAACTAGGCAAGTTAGGGTATTAGGCAAATCATTGTATAACGATGGTTTGTTCTGTAGACAATCGGGAAAAAAAAATTGCTTAAGGGAGCTTATTGACCTTAAGGGATTGCTTAAGGGAATATTGACCTTAAAATGCTTTTTTTTTTTTTTTTTTTTTTTTTAACTGCTTTTATTCAAGCCGAAATAAAACAAATAAGACTTTCTCCACAATAAAAAATATTATAGGAAATACTGTGAAAAAAAACCTTGCACTTTCTTGAAAAAGAAAAAAACATATATATATGTTATGGACTGCAGTTTCAGCTAAAAATCTTCTTTTATTTTTTTCTACTAAAATGTCCAAAAAAGTCAACTACATGCTCGAGGATGAGTAAACAGTAAATGAACTATCCCATTAACTGATGACAGAATAGGGTAACACTTTATTTTACTGTGTCCTTGTTTCACTGGTTACATACGGTTTACTATAGTAAGAACAGTAAATCATGCATAGATACACGCAAAACAACTAAACTAACTAACCTAATCCTAAACCTAGACCTCCATTATGTACATTGTTTTTTGCAGTCATTTAGCCTTAATAGTCAAAAGTGCCCGAAGCCTTGAAATGTTTTCCCTCCCTCAGCAAAATCAATGTAATATATTTTGTTCAATACTATTTTTTGATCATTATTATATGATTTTAAGGGGATGTTATGATAATATGCAATATTTATTCAATCTTTCTAAACCATTTTTTTTAACATTAAAAATTAACTAATGAATTTATTTAGCTTTCAAAATTAAGATTTTACCCTCAATGCTTTTTTTTTGTATTTGCATCACCAAAAGATTTTATTTATTTTTACTCCCATTCACATGACCACTAAGGTTGTAAGTGTTTTTATTTTAAATATATTTTAAACATATCTAAACCTTGGTCATGATTTTATCTTTCACATTCATTTATTTATTTAATTATTTAATTATTTATTTGCATGCATTTGCATAGCTCATACTGTATAACAAAAGTCTTCAAGTGTCATACCATTTTAATGAACAATTATATATTTTTTAAACAAACTCTTCTGGTTAATTCTGAATGAAAAGGCCCAGAGCAGTTAATAGTATGTATATGTATAATTACCCATCAACATGAAAACTTTTAAGAAAACTCAAGAAATGTATAGTTACAGATACAGATGATTTACATCTTAAATACTGCTACTTATCGACTATATTTCACTCATGTATTTTCTGCAGTCCACAAAACTATTCCAGCTAAGATAAAAATTATTCATAACTATTTGGAAGCATATATATATATTTTAAAGCCTACATCTCTCAGCAAATCTGAATACAAATATTTAACCAGACTCGGTTTTGTGGCTGCTAAATGAAGCAGGCATGAAAGCACACTAACTCTGCACTGTCACCGCTGTTTGCACCACATTTTAAAGATGGCTTCAGAGAGCTGCAAGCCTTCGGGCCAAAAAAAAAAGAAGAAGAAAAAAATAAGGCAGAAAATAGGAGTCATTTTCTCCCATCCTGAACTGACACTTTTTCCCTCTTCTCTCCTCACAGCGGTAGATTATCTTCCAATGATAGCGCAGGCCGGGGCCTCAGCGCAGCAAGGCAGACACTAAATTGGCCTGCCGACACACTCGGCACTTATCATACATGCTAATGGCCTGGCTCGCTGTGGGCAGACGGCAATCGTAGCTGGGCGGCCAGGGCACACTGAGAGAAAAGGGCGGGAAACGGTAACAGAAATGAGAGCGACAACCTCCACACTGCCCGCAGGAGGCAAGGGCATGGCCAGGGAGGACATGAACGCTGAATTCACATCATTCTGCTGCAGGCACGCGTGGCTATGAGGCAGCATTGCTCTTTACGCGTTAGGGACGAGGAGAGGGTATTGACTGAGTACTTGATCGCTTAATAACAGGTGGCTAAAGGAAAGGATGTGTTCCTGAATATGATGGCTTATGCAGTCCATACTCTTCCAAGGTTGAGGAGGAGATGATTCCCAGAGGGAGGGAGAGAAAGAGAGAGAGAGAAGCACTGATAGAGAATCAGACAGAGTGAAGCAGATAACATGTGCAGTCATATGCCCATGAGAAGTCCCAGAGAGAGGGTTTACAAGGGGTCAGCATACAGTCACTTCTTCCATTGTGTCAAACAGCCACTGGACTATAAATAACACTTCCTGGGCTGGCACCTAAAATTACCCTGCTATTGAACGCTCCCTCACTCAGCGGTGGGTCACAACGGGCCAACATCCCACTAGTCGATTAGTGGGATCGAGCACTTGTTTATTTATAGTGGTAAGGTTTTTGATAGGGATTTTAGCCGTAGCTATATTTGCGCTGTAAGGGTCACTCTCTCTATGCGGGGAGCTTTCAAAGTGTGGGCATTAAAAAAAACACTGGGTTGTTTCAAATATTTGAATCAAATAATTGCAATTTTTGAAACAGCCCGGGTCTTTATTAGGTATATAGCAGTCGACATTTGAAGTGCATCAAAAGAAAAGAAAGGATTAATTGTTTTGATCCACTTCAAATGAGGACTATAGTATATACAGTTGTGCTCAAAAGTTTACACACCCCTTGAAGAATTTGTTTAAATGTGAATAATTTGAACAAAATAAGAGAGATCATACAAAATGCATGTTATTTTTTATTTAGTACTGTGCCGAGTAAGATATTTTACATAAAATATGTTTACATATAGTTCACTACACAAAAATCTAGCTGAAATTATTAAAATAACTCCCTGCAAAAGTTTACATATCCTTGGTTTTCAATACTGTGCGTGGTTTCCTGATGATCTACGAGTGCTTTTTCTGCTTTGTGATGGTTGTTTATGAGTCTCTTGTTTGTTCTGCACTGTAAAAAATCTAACTTACAAATTGTTAACTCAGTTTAAAATTGTAAGTTAGGTGGACATATTTTTGAGCTCAGAGTTGAATTTACTCATAAAAATGATTTAACTGCATGTTTGGAACTGTTTGTTCAATAAAAGTAAAAAAGTCAGCTGAGGAGACTTTGAATTTTGATTTCTTCATTTGAGCGTTTACCACTGTAAAACATAAAAAGTTGAGTTAACTTAAAATTCTAAAGCAACCGGCTGCAAAGACATTTTGAGTTTATTAAGCTTCAGTGGTTGAAGTTGTGCCAAATTATTCCATTAAGTATACTTGACTTTAAACAGCCTTTTCAGTCAACTTAAAAAAAATAATTTGGCACAACTTCAACCACTGAAGCTTAATAAACTCAAAATGTCTTTGCAGCCGGTTGCTTTAAATGTTTAAGTTAACTCAACTTTTTATTTTTTACAGTGTGAACAATTAAACTAAATGCTGTTTTTCAGAAAAATCCAGCATCTTCTGCAGATTTGAACCCTTTCCACAGTGACTGTATGATTGTGAGATCCATCTTTTCACACTGTGGACTCAGGACAGTACTAAATAAAAAATAACATACATTTTGTAATATTTCTCTTATTTTGCAAAAAAAAAAAATCACATTTTAACAAAGGTACGTAAACTTTTGAGCAAAACTGTACATTGTTAACAATTTTTGTAAATTACACAGTATTTAACTGTAATATGAACTGTGTTTTACTGTAGGACAGTTATGCGGTATGTTACTGTATTTTAAAGTTGCATTGTGAAACTTACTGTATATTTTACAGTAAATATATGCAATACCATAAATACATAGCAAGATAAATGGTGGTGTAAATGTCAATACAGTATTTTTGCTGTTAATTAATTTACAGTAAGTTACTGGCAAACTGCTGCCAGTAAGTTATTGTAGATTCTACAGGAAATTGTGAACAGTGTATACACGGACACATTAATCTATAAAAATATGTATTGAATACAAATGCACCAATAGAGATCACATTATAATGAACAATAAATAAACAAATTATGTATTACCAGTCAAATGTTTGGAATTATTTATATTTTGGAGGTTTAGTTATCATAAACATTTAAAAAAGTCCAGGATTGCCTCCTAAATTCCACTATATATAGCAGAAAGTACCATCGTAAAACTTTTCTTTCAGCTCGATGCCTCTTCTGAAGGTATTTTTCAATGGACAATCCACAGGGACAGTGCTGAAGTCATCCAGGTGAATTCAACCACTTATCCAACCCAGTCGGCTCACTTTCACACAGTATCCCTCATGACAGACAGCACCAGGGAAGATAAAAGTCCCTGGAATGCTTGATAAAATGGAGAATGCTTGGAATGGGGCTTCGGAAAAATCCTCACACACAGACGCAACAGGACATTTTAACTATGATTTGCTGTTCGAAAGGAACCGCAAGGAAAGAAAAAGTCAAAACAACCATTAGGATCTTTCAATTAATAGCGATTCCCATCCCATATCTACACAATCTAGAACTAGTTGCGTAGTGCTTTAGTTTAATTGCTTTCATTGATGAAATAATCAAGAGTTCGGCTCCTTAAATGATTTACCTCTAAAGTAGAATTACAATTCAAAGGAATCTCTAAAGAGTTCACTTGAAGGTAATCTCCATTCATCTCAACCTCTTCGTGTGGGATCTAACCTGCCTGCTGGATGCTCCGTTTCCGTCTCCAAACTCTGCGGATCAAGGAAATGTCTTCTGAATGTTTAATGCATGGCTGTATTTCCAGGCCAACTATCAAATGAGCTGATCAGGAAGCCTGGAGTCTGTAGAGACCTCTACCGGTCCAGCTTTCCAGATCCTGGAACCATTTAGGGTCATTTATGGATATCCAGGGCCCTGGCAGCTAGAGAGTGGCCTTACTGGGTCAACAGAGCCTCTCTATAAACAGCTACTGAGGCTGGCTCACTCTCTGCTCCACAGCCTGAGGTCGAGGGTCACAGATGGCGCCTCTGAAGATGGCGGCTCACCAAGCAGGCAGTTGACATACAAAGCTGGCATTTCCACAAGCAGAGGGAGATCATTACGGCCGCTGTACAAAATATTCATGATAATAACAATATTACCATGGTCGAATTAGCAAGTCAAATATGCACACAGGCCTGCTAGCAGACGAGGCTTCAGAGACCACTTTGATCTTGTTGGCAAAAGCAACTTGACGATGGCAATTGAAATCAGTAAGAAGAGCAAAAGAGAGCAAAAGGAAGGACGGCTTTCCGCCCAACATGCCTTGACCTTTTTCTTGTTTTTTAAGCCTTTCGTTCCCGGCGCATCATCTGAGAAATGATCTGAACTGAGAGACCATGACAAAGCTGTCATTTTAAGTAAATGTTTTCCCATCGCCACGTTTATCTTTTTCTTAAACCTTTGTGACTAATATTAGCTATGCAAGTAATTCTCCAATGGCCCAATTTAAGCCAGCCAGTCGATCAACAGCGAGGTTCCTGCTGGGGGACGCTGGGGGAAATGTGTTAAAAAAATAAAAGGAAAGAAATTCAGGCTTTCTCTAGACGCTCATTGAATAATGAGCACATTTGATGCAATATCATATAAAAATCAATGGAGAGACAGGAGAGGCTGGTCATACTGTGTTGACATCTTTAGAATGGAATACTGGGATTTCATCAGCAGGATTGGGGAAGCTACTTGAAAACCAACTGAAACTACTAGCTTCTCTTATCTCAAAGAGGGTCACACCAGTAAACTTTAAACTCGACATGTATTCATATTTGTTTAAACAGTAATTTGATTAATAAAACATCGCTCATTTGAGAGGCTATTTTGCAGTAAATAAACACAATTATATGTGACCAGACTAATCCTCAAAATGAATGATTCTTAGGAGTCTTTAAATTAGTTCAAAAAGAAGGGATTCCTATCTGAACTATGTTCAATAATAAAAAATATAAAAAAACTATTTTGCTAATGATATTGATGGTGTTATCTTGGCTGCTTTAGACCTGTCATAGACAAATAAGCATGACAATAAACCACCAGTATATGGTAGAAATCCTTGTAATGATCAATTAATCATTCAAGCGATTCGTTCAAACTGATGACTTAAATAGAATTGAATCAAGTTATATTTTATGAAACACTGATCAACTCAATTAAAAATATATTAAATCAAGAAGAAACACTTCAGCTTTCTTTGGAACTATAAAAAAAATTAACTCCCTCAATATTAGCGTCAGGTTAATATTTACCTTTATCATATTTATATTTTAATTAACTCACTTCATGTGACTTGTTTAGTTCGAATCATCCAAATAAGCAATTTCAACAGAACAATCAGACTTGATTTTGAAGTAGTCAAGTAAAACTACTCTATACAGTACCATTTTGAAAACAGCTGAGCTGCTGTCAAACTAATGAATCGATGCAGTTAAATTTAGCTAGTTAACACCAGTCATCAATCGTCATCTGGATAAAACGGAAAACTCCTGGAGGCTCATGGTTCTCAGTGATTTGTAAGTATAAGTAACTGAACTTTACTGACAGCGCTGACCTTCATTAAAAATCCTGCTAACTGGCTGTCATCTAGAATGACACTGGGGTTGTCCTCATTTGGTGATTGGTCTCGAGCACCGCAAGCTGCATCTGTGGCTTGCCTGCAGAAGCCTCAAGGTCAGGAACCGTGTCCCTCTGCTGTCTTTCATTCTCAAAAGCTTGGCAAGACACAGACAAATCTAATACCAAGCGTAGCGGCAAACATAAAATCACAGGACAGGGCATCAGGTGCCAACATGCAAGAAGCACCCAGGCTTTGATTTTTAAATCTTCTTTCAATCTTTTGCACTACACACTTTTAACAAGCCTGCAGAATGACTGCCAGATCCTTTCCCAGTCTTCCCTGGCTGAGGGAATTGCGACGGGGGCAAAGAGACAGGCCTTTACTCCCAGCCTGGCAGACAGGGATCCAAGACACAATTTCATGGTTTGTGGCCGGTGCACACCAGTGACTCCTCATCCCCTTGAAAGTAGGCTGGTCGGGGATAGGGATGACACCCCCACCCACGCAGCCCTGTCACCCTCACTGTACGCTGCCCATTATAAGCACCCATTCTGCTTCCAGCATCAAATATTAATCCTGGCCCCTGAATTGAAAAATTGCAAAGAGGTGAAACCAACTCACCATTTTATTATTGATTTCGTGAAAATGAATCTCGCAGACCTTTTCCACCACATCCTCATTCTCAAAAGTTACAAAGCCGAATCCTGTGAAGAGGGAGAGAGAGAGAGAGAAAACAGGGAAGGAAAAGATCGGGGGGTAAAAAAAAAAAAAAAACAGCTCATGATTGAAGTGAACCAACACAGAAGCAGTTAAATGAACAGGAAAAAAAGCAACAAATATCTGTTGATTGCTATTATCGTATGGAGCAGGCATAAATGAGCCATTGAGTCGTGCAGCAATCTTCGTTTTATCTGGTCCTAATGCCATGCAAATTATGTATCTAGTACAGAGCAGGAACTCTTTTGCTGCTAAAATGATGAAGTCCTGGGCACTATTAAAATAGCTTTGAGTCTGCTCCTCAGAGATGGAGGAAGCTCAAAGCTGTTTTAATGGGATTTGTAGAGCCAGCCGGCATCTGAATTCCATTACCAAATATTTGATGTTTCTTTGCGAGTTTTTCAATACGTGACACACTATTTTTTTCTCTTTCCTAAGTGCATCTACTGAGGATCCATTTTCACCTCACAGAGCACAACAGAGTCACACCACCCATGAGGAACAGGGAACATCCAGTGATTAACCAAAACATCCTAAATCCTTTGAGATAATTTTTCAAACTACACCTGGACGTTTTCAAACAGAATACTTAGAATTTGCCACACACAGTCAACCGGGGGGCGAAAAACAAATGGAAATGTAAAAGGACACATTATAACCAGGCCCGTAGCCAGCCTGGTTCTTTTTTTCTCAAAAGGTGGACCTTTATATAGTTATTTGTTTCATTTTCTATTTACATTTTTAGAACTAATATATATTTCATTTTTATTTAAAATTTTCTATTAAATACTGCATTTTAGTGACATTTAAGCACCATATTTTGCTGGATTCACAAGCCTTCAAGTAGCAGAAACAAAAAGAGCAAAAGATAGAGCACTAGCTCCGCCGCTTTTGACTTTTAAGAAAGTGAGAGATAAATCCTGGGTTCAGCAGGTCAAAGGGGTTGACAGCAAGCCCAAAACAGGAAGCCGCGGAGCTCCTCTCAACACTGGTCATGATAAGAGCAGATGAAGAGGCGGGAGGGATGATAAGAGGGCACGGGATAAACAAGCCGGTGGCCTCTGGTCTGACACCGCATGACCTCTCAGTGATTATACGTACAGTTTGTTTTGTTTGGGGAAGAAAACACTGTCTGAATTATCTGCTCCCTGACTCCATGACACAGTAGAATCCACTCCTCGTCCTGCTGGGGTAAACGCAGAGGTGGAAGGCTTACAGTTAAGAGTCGACAGAACATGTAGCTGTGCTGACTGATGGTCTATGAGCTACATTGCAAACGAGTGAGGGCTTTGCATTGGGGCATGAGGTAATTAAGGGCAATTATTGTATGTACAAGCAATGGAGGTGATGTACGGTCACTGCCACATTGTCATCTTCTCTAGAGTTGGATGGCGGCCAGTACCCCCTCATCGACCCTTCTGCCCGGGCTTAGACGGCCTCGAGGGTTGACATCATTGACAGGAAGTGAGTTATTGGAGCAGCCGCCCCATGGGAGGATACTGGAACACGATTCACAGCCAATTACCCAGTGACCTCTTCTCTTGCAATGGCTTCCTGTACAAGCCCATTAAAGCTTCCTGCGACTGATCAGACCTGATGATTTGCTGTAGGTTGGAGCAGGTCCTCTCGTTGCACCACACGCCTGTCTACTTTGCTCCACCTTTCATAGAAAATCCAGGGGTGAATGCATGTAGCTGGCTTTTTTTTGTAAAAGTACCTTTTTATTTGACAGATGAGCTAGCCGGTCAAGAGATATTTTCATGTCATTAAATACTGCTCAGTAAGACCACAACGTCAGCACTTCTGAGGCATTTATAATAATACTGTATAGAATTGTATAACTTTCCAATTCTAATTCACTTGCTACATTTAATCTTGTTAATATAGTTAACAAACAAAATGCAGAATTAATACAGACAGACAGACAGACAGACAGACAGACAGACAGACAGACAGACA
>CAIGQV010019070.1:12918156-12946221 GCA_903798115.1 Danio jaintianensis | reverse complement strand
TGGATGGATGGATGGATGGATGGATGGATGGATGGATGGATGGATGGAGAAATATGGATGATGGATGGATGGATTGATAGAAGGATGGATGGATGGATTGATTGACTGATAGACATAAGCAGTATAATAAAATGGATAGATAATGTCAACAGAACTAATGAAATTCAGACAAAGAAGCTGGACAGATGGTCAGATGTAAAGATAAATAGATGGACTGAAAGAAAGACTAAAATACAGACAGATAGCTGGGTAGATTGACGTATAGATGGTAAACAAATGGATAGATGATGATAGGCAGATTGATAGATGAATGGATAGATGGATTGATGAACTGATAGAATGGTAGATAGACATAAGCAGTATAATAAGATGGACGGATAATTTCAGAGGAACAAACAAAAATCAGACAAATAAGCTGGACAGATGGGTGTATGGACAGATGATGGAGGGATAGATTTAAAGAAAAACAGATGGACAGAAATACAGACAGAAATAAAGAGGGTAGAAAGGCATAGTAAGATGGATGGAAGGATGGAGGATTCTGATAAAATAACACAAACAGACAGATAGATAGATTGATGGACAGAAAGACAGGTAAATGTATAGCAGGAATAATGGATGGATGGACTGATGGAGAGTTTTATCCGGCTTTATCATCTCATTAAAAACCTGCTCTGTTCTGAATGTAATTGAAAAGGAAAACATTGTATTAAATGTCCACAGATGATAAGATCAAAAGGTAAATAAAAGGATGAAGTAAATGGGCCAAGGAAAAAAAAAAAAGGTACACCGTTTGTACAGTATCTTTATTTTACAGTTATCAGCAAAGAAAAGGATTCAAGGATGCCAGATATTAACAATGCTATAATTTAATGTGAATAATACTTGAATTATCGCTCTGAACTCCGAAGACCTCCTGCATATCGTGCACCATCTGGTCTTTCACTCGACTCTGCGTGAAGAGTGGAGTCATTTTAATTCAACATATTGCTATCTTTGACAAATTTTTCTGTGACTAATATAAATGAAGCGAACTGTGATTTCAGTGCTAGTTATGTTTGATTGTCAGCACGCCAAACGGCATAACAAAACAGAGGAAATAAAAAAACAAACCAATACATTATGCAGCAGGGGAAAAAAACGAAACCCAAAAATCTATTCCCTCACAAACGATTGAGCCATCTTTTCGCAATCATCCCCCAACATTTATCCCATTCTCATCTTTAACTATGCGAATTAGGCTTTCATTGTGTTTGTGGCGGTTCGACTGGCTCTGACAGGGCCGGTAATGAAGAGCCATATGGGACGGCGCTTTGAGCTCGATGCTTTCTGACAGTTCTTTCTTTCATAATCCATAAACTCCACGCAGTCTGCTGCCTTTTTCACAGGCGCTGGAGCAACAAGTCCAATTTCACCCCTCTCCCCTGCAAACAGGCTAATGTGATTACACTTGCATCAAAACAATTTGAGCCTTAATTACAGCAGACACATCAAGGCGAGGGCCATGATAGGAATTTCTCAAAGGAAGCAATTGGCATGACGAATTAAGGAGAGAGATTAAAAAAATAAAAAAAAAGAAAGAAAATGCATTTGATAATGCAGCGTCGGTTGCCTTAAATGCCAGCGGTGGGAGCCGGTGCCAGGGCCCGGTGTTTACCCTTCAGAGTGAAATCAAATTGATCCATCTCACCGGAAAACGATTGCATCAGGGTGCCTAATTATACTTTCTACTACAGGTGGTCTTTATGTCAGTATCGAGCGCTATTGAGGTTTCTCTCTGGGTCATAAAAGTGCACCACAGTGATTCGGTAACATCGTTAATCCAATGGTTTCAATTGGGATTGATATGAAACCAAAATAAACACGTGTCTGTTCTCATGTGTTAGAGGTCAGAGGTTAGTTCTCGGAGCAGACATGCAGGAGTGAGTGCGAAAACTCTTTCCTCTATCTGAATAATGAATTCAGCAAATTTGCCTTATCTATCGCCTCCCTCACATGGGCCTGCGGATCTCAATCATTTTGACTAATTAGCCGTTCCAAAGTCTCCCAAACAAGCTCCAACTCTGTAACAATTAAACCGATGGATCTCATTACCACACTCCTCTATTGGGTATTTAGAGTCATGGCACTAAAAGTCATTGTCCTTGAGCTGGGCACCTGAGTGAATGCTGCATCAGGATATTACGTGGAGAGAAGAGATACAGGAGTGAAGGTGAAATGAGAGAGAACAGAGAGAAGCTGATGAGCAATAAAGGTTGTTGACTGCTCTGAAGAGATACGCTGCTGCTGCTGATGGTTAAATTGTCCCTGACACAAAATGGCACCTTGACAACCGAAAAATACACCTACTGATGATGTCTGTTGTTTTCCTGTATTACATATAGGGGAAGCGTAAAAATGAGCATTTTATTTATTCAAATATATAACATTACATATGTTGACATAGATTTCATTTGCATGTAAACTAATATATCTGAATGCATATTTTGAATGTAATTGTGTGAAACATTAGGGGTGTAACAGTCCATAACATTCACACTTCTGTACGTAGTTCGGTTATTAAGTTATGGTTCAGTTCAATTTCCTTTAAGTTAAAACAAAAATAGTTATTTTTCCTTGCATATATGTTTGTTTGACAAAATCTTTTAGATAGATAACAGCAGGCTGCAACGTCAAGCAATAATAAATGATTATGTGCATGCAATCATTTACGCTTTAATATTCAGATTAAATTAGAATAGCCGGATTATCCATGGTTCTTCCAGGTTGTTTTATTATGGCACTGGACATCACATACACACTATCTCTCCTCATTTGCATATGTGTGTCACTGTGAACACATCAGCATCTGTGAGGATGTGAGTTCAGTCAGGCTCTGCTGACTTCCACACCTCCTGCTTTGTGCGATTGTGTGTCTGTGTGTGTGTGTGTGTGTTCAGGAGTCTATTTTGTCCAAGCCAGTGTATGTAGGTCACCTAGCAGCACTGGGCCATCAATTTCGCTGTCCTACTTAAAAAGACACACTGGAGAAACTGGGAATTTTTCACTTTTTGACTACATACCCACTGCTTTTCAAACTGCATCTGTGCTGGCTGGTTTTGTGAACGACTCTCAACAAACAAAATACAAAATCTGAATTCGGAACATAATAGAAAAATGGAAATGAAACAATAATACTCACATAGAGGGAGAGAGAGAACGTGAATAGTTTAGATAAGAGAGGCCACGCATACGCAAATCCAATTTAGAGCATTGGCACAACGAAAAGCGCAAGAAAACAAGGCAGCCTCTGATGTTATCGACAGGGAACCCCTTAAAAAACGATTTTTTTTTTTCCAGGTTCTGGTTAGTTGAAAGTTCTGTTTCAATAGATCACAAAGCTTGTGAGCTTACATCTGGCAGAACTGATATAGTCCAGTTCTTAGAAAAAGCAACATTAAAGAAGTGCCGAAAATACACTCCGAAAGACTGTCAACAAACTGAGCTGCGAGGACTCCGCTCCAGCAGTGTAAAATTTAAATCTTTTCTCTGGGGTTGTGTCTTCATGCTTTATCCTTCACTTCCATACGACGAGCAGGAATAACATTTCTTTCCACAGCATGCAAAATAATAAATAAACTGCAGCTGGTGTAAAACAAAGGATAATTGAAGGTCAAATTAGCTTGCGTCTTATAGCCATTTGGGATTCCTAGCGTTACGCCTCGCGCCACCGACTTTAGACTTTTTGAGATATTTGAGAGGAAAAATCATTCAGAGAAATCATACACAACATTAACTGCATTATAATAAGCGGAAATATTCACACTTGGCTAAAAAAGCATGACAGATTAAAGCCAAACGTGTTTTGAAGAGGTGGAGAGCGAGCGAGTGAGAGAACAGCACCTTTAGGAAATAAATAACACTGATAGTATGTAATTAGGCCACTCGCTACGACAGTGGCCAGACTGTTTATGTTTGTACACATATGGCACGATCAGAAAGATGGACTATAACGCCGTTTCTCATCAACAACACTTCTGCTGCAAGAGCCAACAGCTTCCCTAAGTCATAATGCCACCTCCGCTGTCTCACAGGGCTTCAGCCGCTCGTGTTTTTTTGGGGGGATATTCATATCTCGCTCATATGCGGAGCCGATACAGTTTATCAGGGTGTTGTAAACATACCAACAGCCTGGAGGAATAACAGCCGTTTGACACGGTTATGGTCCCGATCTGCAGCGTCGATGATGGGAGGAGTGTAATTTATTAACCGGAAAAGCTGGACTCTCTCAAGAATGCCTTAAAATAGAGGTAAGTTGAGGCCTCGTTTAAAGCACAACGGCGAGACCAATTTCTTCTTCAGTTGCTTCAAAGGTAAGCGTTCTAATTGACTTAACATTTCCCAAGCACCACAGAGCACTTAATTGGTTCACACAGGCAAAAGTTCGAAGAAATAGTTCATTAAAATTAAATATCCTGACTCACGTTGATACTTTTTTCAGTGGAACAGAAAAGGGGAAATTTAAGAATGAATTTATTAATTATTATTTTGAAATTCATCAAATTAATCTACATGGCTAATTGTACATGTCATGCCTTCTGACATTATTTACAATACATAAAAATGTTATATAAAAATCAAAATGATGAATTAAATGTCCTCTGTATTATTAATAATTAATAAAATGTTTGTTTTTGCTGATTCATACAGTATATATACACAGTACACAAATACATTTCATTAAACATGTACACAGACGTCACCTATATGCTATAAAATCGCAGGTTAATAATGTCTGTATATAATAACTTATATTTGATTGTAACTAGCTTAATTTGATTGTAATGTAATAATGTGCACATTTTATGAAGCTGCTTTGAACCAATAATTATTGTAAAAAGCGCTATACAAATAAAATTGAAATGAATATACACGTTCAATTTGGTTTACATTAAGTAATGTATAAAGTAAATATTTGTACTTATTAGTCAATCAAAATTCTGAGTTTTCAGTCTTCAGTAACACATGGGTCTTTACAAATCATTCTCAAATGCTGATTATGTTTTTAATAATTATTTCTTATTATTAGCATAGTGGCACAGTGGTTAGCACTGTCACAGCAAGAAGGTCGCTGGTTCGAGTCCCGATGTGTGAATGAAAGTGTGTATGGGTGTTTCCCAGTGCTGGGTTGTGACTGGAAGGGCATCCGCCGCATAAAACATACTGTATGCCAAAGTAATTGGTGGTTCATTCCACTGTGGCGACCCCTAATGGTTCAGTGACTAAGCCGAAGGATAGTGAGTGAGTGATTTGTTTTATTGTTAGGAATGTCAAACACAACTGTATTGTGGACATTTACGCTTTGTCTTTCAAGTTCTAGTTCTTTGAGCTGAAATTAAGTTTATTGGAGATGGAAAATGTTTGTTATAAATTAAGGTGCTTTTAGCTGTCATTCATTCATTCATTTTCTTTTCAGCTTAGTCCCTTTATTAATTTGGGGTCGCCACAGCGGAACGAACCGCCAACTTATCCAGCAAACGTTTTATGCAGCAGATGCCCTTTCAGCCGCAACCCATCACTGGGAAACACCCATACACTCTCATTCACACACATACACTATGGACAATTTAGCTTACCCAATTCACTTATACCGCACGTCTTTGGACTGTGGGGTAAACCGGAGCACCTGGAGGAAACTCACGTGAACACGGGGAGAACATGCAAACTCCACATAGAAATGCCAACTGACCCAGCCGAGGCTCAAACCAGCAACCTTCTTGTTGTGAGGCGACAGCGCTACCCACTGCACCACCTGTATTTATCATTTATTTTTTAATAATAATAATAATAATAGAATGACATTTTATTCAAGTTTTTGTTTTAAAAGTAATGACTGAGTGACTGATTGATAGATCGATCGGCTGTTTGAATAAACCCCATGGGGTAAATTATTTATTTAAAAGCAAAAGACTGCACATCAACTAAGAAAGTGATGCAGACCTGGAGAAATTAACAGAAAGCATTTATTAAAATAACCAAAACCTTATATAACAAACTTTCAACAGTGGAGTATCCATCCATCCATCCATCCATGCATGCTTTATTATTTGTATGAACGAAAATGAACGTCAATTATGGGAATGATCTATTCCTTTAAAAGCAAAGGGTTCCAAGTGCATCCAGAAAGTGCTGTGGATGTACATGTAGATGGAGGTCTGCTGGGGTGGGCTGCATCTGCACATGTGGAAGGTTCTCCAGACAGCCTCCTGAGCACATTTGAAATTTCATTAAGTGCAACATAATTGCTTGTATAATCAAATGTGAAAATGTATATTATAGAGCCATTCCAGCACATGGGCTCTATTTTAATCACCACGCCTGGGATGGCGCCAAGGTGAATTAGCAGAAATTAAAAGCTCTGCTGTGTGGTGTGTCTCCTGCTTCTCGCCGGCCGTCTTTGTGTCTTATTCAGAAGCTTGGCACATCTGCTGTTCTTTTGAGGGTTTCTTCCCTGAGATAGCACCAAATTCACGTCCATCAAAAAAAATCGAACGCTGCTAGTAATGTAGAAGCAGCAGCCAAGGGAGATTCCCAGCCAAAGTTGAGCATTAAACACACACATACAGCAGAGGTGGCTTTCAGAACTGTTTTCAGAGAGATTAGAGAACTGCAGAGGGGGAGTGATGATGAACATGGGACAAACACACTATCTGATAGGGATGTTTTAGATGCTTCATTTGAGGCTTTGGTTGGTACTGTGCTTCCGTGTCAGTGGTCAGCAGTAATCATTATCTGCAGGTCTGGGATGTCAATAAATCTTACACTCACTGTTTGTGTGCATGTGTATTTATGCCCTGAAAATATGTAGTTTATCATGCAATCAGTCATTTATTTTCCAGGAAAACACCTGCATTAAATCATCTGACATGGAGATACATTACAGGTGTATAACGTTCAGCTTTCAACACAAACAACTTATGATTTATTATAACTGTATTAGTGTAATGTATATACAAAAAATATATACAAAAAAATATTAACAGGTATAATAAATGATTATTATTACCTGCATTGATTTTTTTTTTTAGCAATGTTTGTATTATGGTTATCTACTATTTCATATATGAATAATGTCAATTAGGTATGAGTAAAATGTTAATTGTGAAATGTGCAAAATATATATACATTATACTTGCATTCTAAAAATGAACCAACATAATAAATAATATATAAATAAATAATAAAATTAAATAAAAAAATAATACATAATAATTAATTAAATAATATTAGACCTTCATCATTATTATGGCAACACCACAAAAGCAAAATATTATAACTATTGCATATGCATAAAAATTTGAAAACTTTAAAATACAAAAAGATAATAAACATGGCGATGCTATTATTATCATGACAGATGATGAACAAAATAATATTCATTCATTCATTTTCTTTTCGGCTTAGTCCCTTTATTAATCTGGGGTCGCCACAGCGGGATGAACCGCCAACTTATCCAGCATATGTTTTACGCAGCGGATGCCCTTCCAGCTGCAACCCATCACTGGGAAACATCCATACACACCCATTCACACACATACACTACGGACAATTTAGCCTACCCTATACTGCATGTCTTTGGACTTGTGGGGGAAACCGGAGCACCCGGAGGAAACCCACGCCAACACGGTGAGGACATGCAAACTCCACACAGAAATGCCAACTGACCCAGCCGAGGCTCGAACCAGCGACCTTCTTGCTGTGAGGCGAACGTGCTACCCACTGCGCCAACAAAATAATATATTAAATGTAAAAAATTGCAAAAAAAAAAAAAAGAACAAAATAATGTTTTTCCTTCCATTTTTTACAAATAAGAAACAAAAACATTATTCACGGTAAATATGAAAATTAGTAAATAATAACAACAACAACATGTAAGTCAGTAAAACATTAAAATAAATGTATATAAAAATTATCTAATGATGAACCCCACATACTGTAGAGCGAGTGAAAGTGTGTATATGACCACCAGTCTTCTTGAAGTATACCCTTGTTAAAGTTCCTGATCTCCAGCGCTACTGTAGATGAGAGCAACCCTAAGCTTGGTGTGTAATTCTGATACACTTTGAGGTCAGCACAGGCAAGTTCAGATGATCTAAACCCGAATGGACTTAATCCTCCACCCCAGGGCTTTCAAAAAAAAAACCCTCAAAGGCTGAGAGAGTGTATTTGTCCTGGAGACACTATCTCAGGGAAGAAAGGCCAGGGGATAAGATCAAGTCAATCAAATTTCTGCAATGTCATGCCTCATTTACTTCTTCACATCGATTTGTTGGCATCAACATAAGCAGCCATAACATTAGTCAGCCTCAAAAAAAAAAAAAAAAAGAAGAAGAATAAATGGGCCAAACTGAGTTAAAACCACATTAAACGTGCATCGCAATTGATTTCCTGGTGTTGAGCAATGAGCAAAAATTGAAAAAGCAAAAGTCAGATCCAAAAACACAAATAGAAACACTGCTATATTTAATGCATAATGGCTGTTACAGTATACTGTATGTCTGTCCCTAAACGATCAGTTTTCTGAGCTGGTCTGAACTAAAGCAAGCTAAATGCTTCATGTTTTTTTTTTCGTTTTTTTCTCCAGACCACTTTTTGGCCCGAGGCATTTTATCCCTCTTTAATTGCCCTTTGAGATGGGCCTGATCAATCCGATGGCCGGGATCCCAGCTGCGTGCTACTATTAGCTGGGCTTTGAAGATGCGCTCTGAAGGGGGTCTCACATTCATCATCTAATTCATCTAAAGGTTATTCACATAGACCGGACAGTGGACGGCCTCCAAGAACTCACTTTTTTGTTGTTGTTGTTGCTGCTGCTGCCGCCTGAGACAATTTTCGTGGAGACAGCGTTCAGAGCTTATTAAAGAGCCAATGAGATGGGTCCTTAGATATCCGCGGAGTTAGCCATAGCATTAGCGCTAACGTCTCCAAACCTAACCAGATGTTATCGCAGAACCGAGGTTTATTCCAGAGGTCAAAACCCAGATGCTGCAATGGAAAAACTGGCATTTCTCTCTCCCTGGTGCAAATGCAGACACGTAAAAAAAACTCGTCATGCAGATAAATAACCTAGAAAGATCAAATATTGAGCTGCTCGTTCAATCTCTGTCACAATCTCCATCAGGTAGCTGTCATGCATTCTGAAGAGCACTCAATGAAAGTGGCCCACAATCTCTCTTCATCCAACGCAGAGTGAGGCAGAGCTAAACGCTTCACTGAAAACAGGGCAAGATGCTTTCATAATGCACAAAGTGAATGGCCGCAGCTGATTTGCATAATAAACGGCATGACGTAAAGATGTAACAACAGTCTAGCCTTTGACCACAGTAACCGCAGGCATGAAGCATCAATAAGATCAATCTGTAAAATTTAATTCTTGTATATTTTTTTTTTATTCATCACACACTACAGTATGCAGTAATATGCACACACACTACTCATCTGCATCTAATCACTGTCGCACACAGTGTTATTAATGATGCAGATTGGAGTAGTGCAGCCTACACAAGCCAGCACTCAAACTACAGGGCACTAAAACAACACTCAGTACTTAAAAAACCGGCCACTGTCACAGACACAATTTACCATTACTGAATTAATCTCACTTGAATCTACAGTATATAACTGTCAATAAATGCATTATTAAACATACAAAAAAACAAATGTCAAATAAAAATGATTAAATTATTATTATTATTATTATTATTAGAAATAATAATAAATGCAATTAAAATCCATTTATGAATAAATCATATTAAAAGAGTATAGAAATTTGAAACTTTATTAGAATATATTAATTCTATATATTTTTTAAATAAAGTTGAAAACTACTGACAACTGAAATAAATTATAAAGAAACAAAGAAATCTCAAATAAAAATGTAACTGATTACCTATTAATCACATTGCATTTCAACAAAGCACAATAATAATTAAGGATGTAATTATTATTTGTAAAGTAGTCAAAATAATTTTAAAAAGTAGGGGGCGGCAAGGTGGCTCAGTGGTTAGCACTGTCGCCTCACAGCAAGAAGGTCGCTTGTTCGAGTCCCGGCTGGGCCAGTTGGCATTTCAGTGTGGAGTTTGCATGTTCTCCCAGTGTTTGCGTGGGTTTCCTCCGGGTGCTCCGGTTTCCCCCACAGCCCAAAGACATGCGCTATAGGTGAATTGAATAAACTAAATTGGCCGTAGTGTATGTGTGTAAATGAGTGTGTATGGATGTTTCCCAGTACTGGGTTGCGGCTGAAAGGGCATATGCCAGAATAGTTGGCGGTTCATTCCGCTGTGGCGACCCCTGATAAATATGGGACTAAGCCGAAGGAAAATGAATGAATGAATAAAAAAATATTTTATAAATATTACTCATTACAAAAAACTTTAAAAATAATAATTACATCCTTAATTTATTCTCAAATGGGAAGTCACTGACACCCACCACAGACTAAAATTAAATAAAGGTTATTATTATTAGAATGTATTTGATAATAATAATACTTATGATTATCATGATTATTATTATGATTTTTATTGTGATTATTATAACAATTATTAATTTAATTGATTCCCTTACTCCTCTAACAGACAATTTAGCAAGTAAAATTAAACTAAATAAAAAAATAATACTTTTTTTATTTAAATAAAAACTGTTATATTATATAAAATTATAAAAAAGTACAACTCCAAATATTATTTTATAAAAAAGTTACTGCCAACTATTACCAAATAAAACAATAAAATTAGTAATAAGTTAATTATTTTATAAGTTATAATTATTACAATCAATAACAATCAGATAGAAATAACACTTTATAATACTTTTTTATTTAACCAAGGAAAGTTACATCCAACTAAACCTGAGAAATATAAATTTACTGAATAAAGCAAAGCTGTTGACAACCACTGCCAACAATATAAAACAAACACCACAAACTCCTCTATAATCTAAAAGGCAGACTCTCCAACACATTTAAACAACAGCAAGATGACCGAATTAAAATCGTGACCCTAACCCGAACCCCACTGAGAAAAAGAGATCAAAACCAAGACATCCAAAGCCCAGAATCCCCCAGAACAACAAACACAAAGCTTCAAAGAGGTGGGGGGGCTCACTTCCCATTTTGATGGCATGCAAGTGGACACGCATTAGCAGCATCTCTGGGTATTTGTAAGGGCATAAGAGCCTCTCCACGCAGCCCCTGGGAAAGGCTCTCACGGTGGATCCTGAAGGGGGTCTGGAGAGAGAGCAGGGAGCAAATTACTCCTTCATTAAGAGATAGCCCTCCCCTGTTATCATGTCCTTGTAATCCTTCTCCACGAAGCTGCTTTTAACAAGGTTTAATGTAGCTGAAAGCTGATGCTAAATAATCTACGGCAGATAGCTTGGCGCGGGCTGAAATAGAGGATCCGGTGGACATAATCCTCAGGGTCGTGGCTCTAATGCAGTGTGGCTGAAGGAGAAATTGGCCGTCTGGCGGGACACACACAGAGCCGGGAGGGAGGGCTAATGATGCATCAGCGTCCATCACAACATGTCTATGCTTTCATACTTTTGCCCTTCCTTTCCATCTCTCTCTCTCTTTCCATCTCTGTCTCCATTTTGCAAGGCTTGAGGTCACTGGAGGAATTAATGAGCATATGCTTGGGCAAAAGCGCACTTGTTGCGAGTCGATGAATGAGTGAATGAAGTGATAAATGAGCACGCAAACATGAATGAATGAACGATTGAATGAATGAATCAAAAGCACTTACTTTTGGCAACATGATTTTGAAGTAAAAATAAATGTACAGCACAGAATGAAACATTTCATTGATTTGTTTCAAGTAAATGAATGTAATAAACTGGTAAACAGTCTGAATGTGTTGCACATTAGGAGATTGCACAGATGCAAAAATAGATGAATGAATAAATTAATGAATAGCACTTACTTTTTGCTACATGCTTTTAGTAAAAATAAATACACAGCACACAATGAAATGTGATGATTGTGCAAATACATGATTGTGGATGTATGATTGTCTCATGTTTGGCCAGAGGAGAAATGGTCGTGCCCAATTGAGCCTGGTTTCTCTCAAGGTTTTTTTTGCTTCATTTTCGTCAATTGGTGAAGTTTGTTTCTCGCCACTGGCTTGCTTGGTTTGGGACTTGTAGAGCAGTGCATCGATGGATTTGCTCTTCAGTGTTTGAACTTTCAGTAGTGAAAATTAAACCACACTGAACTGAACTTCAACTCTGAAAACTGTACTGACGCAGTTTCAATTTACTAGAACTTCTACGTTAAGCTGCTTTGACACAATCTACATTGTAAAAGCGCTATAGAAATAAAGATGAATTTAATTGAATTAAATGAGTTTTAAATAAATCAATGTATTAACCTGGTAAACAGTCTAACACATTAGGAGATCGTATAGATTGAATGAATGAATGAATGAATGAATGAAAAGCACTAACTTTGTTACATGGTTTTGGAGAAAAAAAATGAATGTGCAGCATAGAATGAAAGTTGTTTAGAGTAAATGAATGTATTAAACTGGTAAACAGTGACATTAGGAGATCGCATAATCAAATCTGCTAATTATTAAACAAAGAAACAAATGTACAAATAAACAAATCAACAAACAAGTTTCCACATGCTGTTAGTTTCAAGTTTTGGCTAATAGCATTTATAGTGAATTGCAGTATAATATGTTTTATATGTACGTTTAATTCCATTTTCTGTTTTTAATACAGCTAAATTCAAAAGATTTGTTGTTAACCTGTTAGCCAGCACTCATTTCTGGGCATTTACACCTACCTAAAGTTAAATAGTAACAGTTCTTGACCCCAGTGAGCTACAAACATAAATTAGGTATCATTGGAAAGAAGACACGTTGAGCATTACTACGGTCCATATGGAAAATTCCATGCTAAAAAATATAAAAAAGTTATACATTATGAAATCAGGAGAAAGAAAAAATTGTACTGTGTTCAATATTTGTATTTTCCATATACAAACACATGAAATCAGTCATGTAATAACCTAGAAAAAAAATGCTTTGAAAGCCAAGTGTCTCATGAGTTTATGTTTCAAATTTGATTAAGATAGCGTGCAAAATAAGATTTCTGTAAAACATTTTCCGAGACTATATCGGTGTCCTTCTTTCCCTCACCGTCAGAGGCATTTTCTCAAAAATGACCTTTCCTAACTAAAACAGTAACAGTTGCTGAATAATTTGGTCTACATTCACAGTTCATGTATATTTGGAAAGAAGAGACTTTGGGCTTTTACTATCCATCATCTAGAGTTTATTATGCTCAAAACAACAAAAAAAGGTTATAGATGATTAAATGAAAAAAATGATTTTGCATTTAAAAAAACATTAAGTGCAACTGGCAAAAAAAAAAAAAACCTTGAAAAACAACAAGTGACATTAAATTTAAGTGCCAATTTTTAAGAACAAAACACAACCAGAGGTAGGTCATGGGAGGAATGACACTGTCTGTATTCCACTTTTGTTTCATAGAGGCGTTTAACATTTCCACTCTTCACAACTCAAACTCCATCTCATTACTAATCAAAGGGAACAGTTTTGTGTTGAATTGGAGCAAAATAAACCCGTAGCTCTCAATCTTTGAAAACTATAATTGTCAACTTTTATTTTCTGGAAAATGACACCATGACCCATTCAAATGCTCACTGCAGTGAAGAGTGTCGTCTAATTACAGCAAACGTCATACGCTGACTGGATGTCATCAGCAAATAGGAAAACTATCACCTTCGGTTTCATTTTGGACCATAGCCGAAAAGACAAAAAAATCTAACAGACAGTACATTTATCAAAGTAGTAAATCCACTCTATGAGAAGCCCTGACATACTGTATATTAATTTTAAAAATCCCTGTAGAGAAAAATTCCCATTTTGATGGACACCACACTGTTTCAGCTCACAACATAGAACCATGTACTTACGCTGTGGATTATAGGTAATAATATTCATTTTCTAGCAGAGACTGGTACTGGTCTATGTATTGTCAGGAGCCACAGGTATTAATTTAGTTTTACCTATGTATATTTTTCTCTTTATGAACTCATATACATCTTGGATGGCCTGAAGATGAGGGTTCATTTTTGAGTGAACTCTCCCTTTAAGAATTTCAGCCAACAAGGGTAACAGGTAATTTCTAACTCACTAAATCATCCAAGCTTGTGTTATGTACATTACATTAATGATGTAATTTCATTTTGCATTACTTGCAATAAATGATTTTTTAAAATTAAGTATTTTTAATTAACTGCATGTGTTAATGTGTTAAACTGACAACCCTAGAATAAGTCAACTGAAGGCTGAACAAATGCACAAATAGAATGTGTTTCAAGCTTTCATCGGTGAATGAACTGCATCTACAAATCAGCTTCAAATAAGACTGATCTAATTCACAAAGCTTAAGTAATGCTCGTTCTCTCTGCTCTATCCAACACTGGACAATAAGGCAGATCTCATTGGCATGTGGCCTGCCAATCCTCTCTTTGTTTTTCTGGCCCCACAGTCCAGACTGATAAAGGAATAAGGCGTTCCTGAATGATATTCCTCCGTCTGTCCCTCTTTCTCACTCTCTCTCGCTTTCTCTCTCGCATGCGTGAAGGGATCGCTCACTGGAAAATGTCACTGGCTGTCATTTTTATAATTTGATTTATACCTTGTCAGAAATCTACTTACGCCTCACAAGCTGACGGAGTCAAGAAGCCGTCCAAGAGCTGCTGGAGGTTAAACAGATCATTGTACATATTCTCCCTACATTTTCCTTTAATACCCCTTTAGAAGTACAAGCAGGTGGAAAATGAAATTTTAATATTTGTCATCCTCCCGCCAAACACACTACAGGGTTTTAAAGTAGTCAAATTATATTTTTTATAAGTACATATAATGGAGTTCAAGCATCCGTAAAGACAAACAATTAAAATATTAAACTATAATAAATAAACATGCACTTTAAGATTTATCAACAAATTTATTTGGTTAGTTTGTGTTCATGATTTTATTTTAATATTATAATTTTAATTTTAGATAGGCGGCACGGTGGCTCAGTGGTTAGCACTGTCGCCTCACAGCAAGAAGGTCGAGTCCCGGCTGGGTCAGTTGACATTTCTGTGTGGAGTTTGCATGTTCTACCCATGTTCGCGTGGGATTCCTTCGGGTTCCCCCACAGTCCAAAGACGTGCTATAAGTGAATTGGATAAACTAAATTGGCCGTAGTGTATGAGTGTGTGTAATGAGAGTGTGTATGGGTGTTTCCCAGTACTGGGTCGCTGCTGGAAGGGCATCCGCTGCATAAAAACATATGCTGCAATAGTTGGCGGTTCATTCCGCTGTGGTGACCCCTAATAAATCAGGGACTAAGCCGAAGGAAAATGAATGAATAAAAGAATAAATTAATTTTGGATTTTAATGATAGCCAATGCACAGTCAACGAGGCACTAATAAAACTATTTGATCAAAATTCAAAACAACAGTAAAAATATAGAAATATTAATGAAATAAGAGAAATTTAATGTTGATTTAATGTTAAAATTATCATTTGTGGGCCAGATTTCTTAAATTTCTGGGGGATTTTCTGGTCTTCAGATAAATAGCTCATCAAATGATGTTAATATGCTATTGATATATGCTCTCTCTCTTTTTCTCTCTCTCTTTCTAAGCTTCTTTTTTCAGCTGCTGTCTTACATGATCATATCGGTTCACATTAAAGTGTGTGGGCCTCCTTTAATTCGGCTTATCATTCATTAAATGACATTTGAAACGCAGATAGCATATGAGCGTCAGTAATCCGTACTGATGGTAGTTAAAAGAGATTTTGTGTTGTCAATGTTTAGCTACTAATTTTACCATAAATGTGCAAATAATCATGTAATCAGTTCACCAAATGATTCAACACAGATCTAAGCACAAACACCACTGAAGAAAAAAGGAGGGGAAAACCAAATATCACATTAAGTAAATAATTTTTTTCTGAACTGCATTAGCCATTTTAATATCAGAGTCATATTATTTTAATTATTTAATCATATAACTTAAACAAGTAATCAATTAGTTAAATGATAGCATTATTGGAGGTCATATAATAATAATAATAATAATAATAATAATAATAATAATAATAAAACTAATGCTAATTCAAAAAGAAATACAAAAGTCGAGCACGTAAGCTGTAAAAACGCTGGGTTCCACACAATCCCTTCATGTCATCCCAAACGCAAATCAATTATCTTCATGTTTTTTTTTACAATTTTAAGTGGATTGAACATAAAACAATTAAGCTGTCCCACAAAAAAAAACAAAAAAATTGTCTTGTTTCAGCTTATTTCAACAAGTAGTTAGAACAAGCAGCAAAATTCATGTTTTGAGTGTAGAATCAAATTGTAATTCTCTGAATAAAAACCGACTTAAATCATTAGGTGCCTAAAGACTCTGATTCTGACAGAAGTAACTCCCCTTGATTTATCCCAGTTAAAAATCTCAAAGCTTCCCCACAAGACAAGAAACCTGGAGGCAACTGTTACAGCAACTAGCATCCCAGGCTGGAAACAAATCATTCTTTTCTTCCTAATACATCTCAGAAAAAGACTCTATCTCCTCCTCCCCTTAGTCCTGAAGTACTCTGATCCACTACAAAGTCAAAGCGCATTCCCTGGGCTTTCAAGAACAAAGCCCAAACAGGTAGTCATTCCTGAGAGATTGTGAAGGAGCTCAGTGTGGTGAAGTGGGAAACCAGGAGTGACCAGTTTAACCTCTTGTATCAGAGTTCAGGCCTTTAACAGGTACTTGCAAAAGAAATAAGATCAATGTTATTAGATACAAATCATTCAAACGGAAAGTATATTTTACAAAACGCAACACACGCTAATCGGAAATACGTGGTTCAGTCTACACTTTTGTGAATCAGCAAAACCGTACATACACTTACATTTGGTCAAATGAACACTATGGGGCAAACAACTTTTATTCCTTTTCATACTAATGATATTCACAGGGACATATTATCGATGAATAAAGGATTATTTTCGTACAGTTCTTTGCACTTCACCAAATAAATACTTAATGATGTCCATAATTTGTAATCAAACACGTTTGCGTCACCTGTCAAACTTTTCTGCTGTGGTCAGTTTGCTTGGTAGCTCAATTTATATGGCGACGTAGACATACAAAGTGATGCAGAGTGCTCAGGTTCAAGTGCGGTGAAGCAGCGTTCCACAAAAGAGTCAAAAGCAATGTAAAATCAAGGTAAAACTATGTGGTTGCAGTGCACTTTTCTCTTAAGATTGCATTTGAAAACACTATTGGTTGGGTTTAGGTTAGGGGTTTGCAATTGCAACTTATTTTACGTTGGTAAAATAGGTATACTGAGGCACGTAATTCCAATGAGCTTGGTCTGGTTTTAGGTGATTTATGCTTATAATGTACCATACAAGTTGATTAAGATAGATTATGATAGTGTAAAACCCTTAAAGAGCCCCTATTATGCATTAAAAAGGGTCATATTTTGGTTTGGGGGTCTCCAACTACAGGGTGATATGCATGCAAGGTCAAAAAACACTTTCATTGTCTTATAATATGCATTTATTTTTACCTAATTATCCCAGCGACTCCCATATGATTCGTTCAGCGATTCATTTGTTCCCAAACCCCTCCTTAGCGCGATGCTAATCTGCGCCGATTGGACCGATGACAGTCTGTTGCGATTGGTCCAGCGTTCAGCACGAGAGAAATGCCCACCACGGCTTCAACAATATTGAAGTAGTCAGAGTGTATGTGTGAGCATACCTGCCAAAACTCTTGTTTTTCCCGGGAGTCTCCCGTATTTCAGACCCATCTCCTGCCACCCTCTCGTTTTGTTATTTCTCCCGGAAAACTCCTGTAATTTCAACCCCCCCTTACACTTGTGAAATGGAGGAAGAAACTGGTCCATGAACTGTGTACTGTAAAGTTCCTGACAAGCTCTGCAAAGTCCCATACATCAATAGTCTTTTCTGATCCTTCCTTTAACAAACGAATCCCCCATTGTAAGCATGTAGATTGCTGAAGCACTCTGCAGAAAAATGACGGGAACACAGCACAAGGCCTGGGCTATAATGCTGAGGTATTTTTGCAAAAATAAACTTCAACCACTGACTCTTCAGTTTCATCTTTGGGTAGGGAAAAATAACACAAATTTTCCCTCACACTTCCAATAATATCCAGCTGAGCACAGCGTCTTCGCAACATGATTCAACCGGGGTCTGCTACAGTGTTCTTCTTCTTCTTCTTGGCACTCTGTTTGTGGGTAGGGCCAGAGGTTTCAATTTTGCGCGTGCAACAAATGGGCTGGGCTTAAGTTCCATTTAAGACTCGGGGCTTATGACTCGTTATCAAGACGATTCATTTGAGCCTTAGCACGATATTTCACTTCACTTAGAGCTTTGTTACGCATCAAGTCTCCTTGGGTTCATGTATAAACACTTATCAGCAATCATAGTTTACAGCTTTCAAATTCTGTCACAGAAGTTCATTCATTGGTGTAACATGGCTTCTTTAAGCACCTCCATGAACCAATGAGGTTTGTTCTCATGTGTCAAACAGGTTTGGTGTGGCTTATGTTTATGTGTACAGATCACTGTTTATATGTGAATAAAAGCCAAAATCTTATCTGTTTAACACATAAAACGATCATGTATCTTTGGAAGACTTCAGATCATATCGCTTACTTCATATGGATTTATTTTGTAAGTAACATGTTGACAGAATACAAAATTTTCATTCTCTAAAAAGCTTCTTTTCATCTAGGCTGCTATGCAGACAAGCAGGCAGTTCAATAGGTTTGGGAAAGGAGCTATACAGTATAAACCAGTTGGAAACAGCATCTAAAGCATGAGATGTGAAATTTAAACTATATTAGCAATTACGGTGGCAAAACAATAACGTTTCTCTTCCTTTCGATAAGAGCACACGCTATCATGATTCTTCCTCTCAGTCACCCTCCACCACCCACAGCTCTCGCTCTGCTCTCCCTCTGATTGTTTCAGGATTGTTTTAGAGCTAAAGGAGCTCTTATCTGCATGCCTGTTAACGAGGCCCTTCATTAGCAGCGGTGACTGCCTTTCAGCATGCCTCTGTCACCATGGCAACCGTAAAGCGTTGTCACTCAGCGCCCGGGACGTCTTCATCAGTGCAAGAGTGATGGGGAGCGGTGCATCTCTTAAAGCCATTGTATCCTTGGAGCATTGCATTCTGGGATGTTCTTTTACCCAGCCTATTCCAGCATACACAAACAAATAAATAAATAGCCCCCCTCCCTCCCAACAAGTGTGTTTATTACTAACGACACCATTCGTTTTGATTCCCACATATCTCCCAGATTTCCAATACATGTTAGACATGTAGCGTTGGCGCTATAGCCTCGCCTAGCTAATAATGCTCGGTGTGCTTTGAATATGTGCCATTCATTCAAGTGTCATTACAGCCTTAAACCGGCATCAAAAAAGCTGAATGTGCTTATCTTATTCATTCTCAGGCTGAATTCTCACCTCAGAGACTCACCTCCCATTAATCTTCCTCAAAGCGGCAGGAGCAGGCTGTTTCTCCGGCCGCTCGCAAAAGGGAGGAGGTGTGGATGCGAAGGGTATCTCTGAGCATAATACTATATTCTTCTCTTTATTGAAAGTGACACTTCCCGAATAAAGGCCTGGTGAACACCATAAAGACTATTTCATATACAGATATGGTGATTATTTACCAGCCAGTCGAGACGGAGTAAAAACAAACAAAGTAATCTTATGCTTAGCCTGTCGCTGGAGCAAAATGTTCCCGCTGCTGAGGAAATTAGCTGGCAGAGCTTTCTGCGCGACTTTAAGGAAAAAGTGAGATGCACTCGCTGCATGTGTTAGTTAGAGCTGAGCTTTCGGATCAGTCATATGTGAACAACACGACCGCAGAAATTTGCTACAGATGAAAATGCAGTAGAGAAAAGAAGACCAATATAGAGGAACTTTTTGGGAAAAAAAAAATATCAATCATTATTATTTTTATTTTTTTTCTGTTGCCAAACCTGAATATGTAAATCATTGCATATATCTTCATTTTTTGTTAATAATCACAATTAATTGGTGCCTTATTGTACCATCACAAACATGTTTCCAAGGTACAATATTTTCATGCAAAATTGCTTGTATTTCTAATTTTTATAACACCTTTGACGAATTTTCAAACCTTTCATGTAAAATTTCAAAAAGTGGGTTGCCTGAATGATTTAAGAACACCTGTTTACACAAAATGAATTAACAAATTAATGGGTTGGCCAATTTCAGCAACATACTGGTTTATGACTAAATGTCGCATGTAAATTATCATCCGTCGGCACCAATGGCGTAGTGGTTAGTGCGTCGACACATGCACTCCGGTGCTCACAGCGACCTTCCCCTCTCTTCCCCTCTCTCTCCCACACACTTTCCTGTCAATACTCTCTACTGTCCTATCCATCAAAGGTGAAAAGCCCGAAATAATAATAAAAAAAATATATATTTCATCCAAAAAGAAAAAAATTATTTTCTTACTATTTACCCTCAAGTTGTTTCTTTCTTCTGTTGAACACAGAAGATATTTTGATGAAAGCTGAAAAGCTGTAACCACTGACGTCCATATTATGAAAAACAAACACTATGGAAGTCAATGGTTACAGGTTTGCAGCTTTCTTCAAAATGTCTTTTTTTGTATTCAACAGAAGAACAAGCCCCTCATGTTTGGAATAAGTAAAGGTTGAATAAATGATGACTGTCGGTTTTGGGTGAACTATCCCTTTAAATGTATCAATCCACTGTGTGACCGAATCAACTCAGTCTGTAAACGAATCTATGCAAATTTTGAGGTTGAAGTTCATATGATGGTTAAAGTTTAACACACTGAATCGAGCTAACAAGTTGCACTAGTTCTAAAAGTTCACTGAAAAGAAGATTCAGTCATGACTCCAATTTCCATGTGTTTACATGAAGCTTTTGTGAAAGTGCATTTCACAGACAAAACAAGAGCATACTGGTTTGGAACAACATGAGGGTGAGTAAATATTGACAGAATTTTCATTTTTGCCTGAACCACGCTTTTCAGCAAATAAAGGTCAGTTTCGCAAACAAATAAAGGAAAAGGGTCACGAACAGGGGCGTCACGGACACTGGCTTCAACATTCATAATAAAGACACAGGAGAAGAAACTGCACCGCTCCCAACAATACACCCTTTCCATCTCAAACCGCAGCGAGGTTGCAGGCCTCCATTACGGCTACGCAAAATAATACGACCAGTGCAAGTAAATACTCTTAACAGGCAGTGTCAGAGCACACAAATAAAAGGTGTGTGTGTGTTTATACGTGCGTGTTTGTATGTGTGTGGTGATCAGCGCACATTACTGTGGGGCCTTTGTGCTTCAGACCGCTCCTGATAAGCTTTTCCATTGGCATTGTTCTGCAGAGATAAAGCCTACTGAAATGAAATCTAAAGGCTGAAAGAGCCCATTTTCCTCTCTCTCTCCTTCTCTTATTCATTCTCTCACTCTCTATCTCTCGCTCTCTCTGTGAGCTTATCTGTCAGAAAGGCTGAAGAAAATGGACAAGCTGTGAGAAAAGTCCAGGTCGACCACCTCCCTCTCTCGCTCAGCCTTTTTCAAGCTGACCACGGCCAGACGCTCCTGTATCTCCTGCGCACACGACTCAAAGCCCTCGCCTCGCCGTAATCCCGCCAAACTACCCGCCGAACAGCGCCACGCGGCCGGCGCACAACCAATTATGCCCCCACAGGCTGAAGGACCAGCGTGTAGCAGCCTGCAGCTGTCAAATGCACAATAAAATAGCATCAGGCATTTCCCAGATACCCTCACCCCCGAGTCTGGCACCTCTCAAACAGAATTTAGCAAAAACTCTCTCAACTGCTCATTTCTAGCTGTGTCAGAGCGCTCTCGGTCTCTCATATTGTGTTGCTTCCCTCTGGCGAGTGCCACCTGGGAGAGTTGTTCTCATTAACCTTGTGCACCTGTACTAGGCAGCTTTTAAAGGCAGAAAAATACCCTGCCCGAGTCAGTCGGATTCATTTTGTGAGCCCGTGTTGCTTACTGCTTGATTTGAGTCTGATGAAAGTCTCCCTTTTTTTTTTTTTTCTCCTTCTCCGCTGGCCTCCTCTTTAACCTGAAGGCACGTTTCAGCTAATTTCTCCCCTTAGTATTGACATTTTCAACACATTTACAAAGGCTTCTATCAACAGGTATTTCCTCTCCCCGTGCTGTTATGAAGATGGCTGTTTAAACATGGCAACTTGCTGAGTTGCCTTCAGGCAAATGTGATGCGATTACGCGAAACCCTCCACATGAACACACACATACTGTTTCAAGTGGTCCCACGACATAAGTAGGCTAGTGACAAGTGCATGGGCTGGAAAGAGAAAGAAAATAATGTAAAAAAACAAACAAATAAAACACCCATTAGAAATCTATACAAATGATAGTTTGTGTAAAATATGAAGAAAAATTATCTATATGAAATTGGATGTGTGTGTATAGCTAATTTAATGAATTATTAATTATTTGTAGTAAAATTACAGTGGTAAAATATATATACAGTGCTCAACATATATTAGTGCACTCCATTTTAAAAATAAATATTTTTATCCATTTCTCAGTGAATATAGCTATATTTTGGTGCATTTGAACAAAAGATTCATTAAACAAATATATTTATTAAATGAATATATTAGTTACTGAACATCTCTAGAAATAGGAAGATAATACATTTCAATTCATGTGAAATATTGGAAAAAAATTACGAACTACAAAATTTCAACAAAATTTTATACATTTTAGTTTCTCTTGAATTTAATTTTTTTTAAATATATTTTTCGCTAACATATAAATTTGGGTGTACTAATTTTGGACCGTTATGATAAGTTATTTTGTTAGATTAGCTCCAGATTTGTCTTCAGTACTAATCTAATGTACATGGACAAATATAATATTGTAAAGCTTACTATAGAAAATAATAATTTAAATGAGAGATTTGTGAGGGGTGTACTCATATATGCTGTATATTGATTATTTTAATACAGTATAATTATTGTATTAAAATTTTAATAATAATTATTTACTTAATAATACTTGACATTAATAGAAGAATAGTACATATATCTTATATATCTTGACAGTTAAGATGGTTATGCAATTTTTATTCTTACACTATTATAATGCTCAATTCCATAAATGCTTAGAAATACATCCAATCAGAGAGAATTAAATCCGAACCCACAATATGGACAACCCTCCAACTAGTAGACTTAAAAATACGTAGGTTTGTAAAATATGTAGCCCATTCATTCACTCACCCTCTCACACACATACAGTCAAAACCGTTGACAACTTAATAAGACACATCTCCAAGGAACACTTGACGGACACCTCGATAGCAAGAAATAACTGGACAGGCTATTAATTGCCCTTTCCATGCCAACCAACAGAGCATGGAGCTCTGCTACGTCTACAGACAGGGAAATGTCTCTCTCTCGTGACCCTTACGAAGATTCATGGAAAAGGTTCAGCCCGAGGCTATACTTAGATGCCTCAAAGAGAAAAAAACCCACATATCAATGGTCCAACAAGTGCGGCAGGCCGATGTTTTCTAGAAGACAGATGACATCAAGGGAATTGCTTCCTGTTTCAAGCTACGGGTCACAATGGATTGCTTTAAGGTCACTTAGCAGAAAAAAAAAAGACATTTCTGCTTGAGGGTCAAAGTTCACCAACTGGAAGAGAGCTAAAGGTGTTTTGTCCATCTCAGGACACAATTAGGTGTTTTTCCAAAAAAAAATGATGCATGAACTGCTTGAAAATTGCTTGATTATATTTTACAGAGATTATAGATCTTGTGAGTATATTACTATAATCACTATACATTATAAAGATTATTGTCACTGACCAGACTTCAATTCAGTTTTTTTTTCCTGTACACTGCAACTTAGCAAAATTATTATAATAAATAACAAACAATAACTATTTCTCAAAATGTTGAGGAATCATCTACATGAGGACTCAGTATTGCATCTGGACGTTAGAGGTATGGAATAAATGGTGCATAAAATGACTAAATAATGTATATTGTTTACTACACAAAGGGGAGCAACAGCAAACAGTTTGTTCGTTGGATCAATTTGTTCCCTTTCATTTGTGTAATTGTAATTAAAACAGAGTGTCTGAGCGGCGGGTATGTGGCGGCGTAGACCGGCAACACGGGGCCCTTCTATCTTCCTTCTCTTATCAATTAGTGGAACAATAATATTGTTCCCTCGTCGCAAGATCCATTAGCATTTTGATTGAACATCTCAAACACAATGTGTCGAGGCTGTGGAATGCCAGAGGACTGTCTTGTGCCGTGCTGCTCCCCGGCTTTCTCCATCGGGACCTGTCACTTTCAGCTGACAAAAGCCACGGAGAGAAGGGGTGGAGGTGGGGTGCATTTGGGGGAAATAGAGTGATGAGACACAGAGGGAGAGATGGTGTGGGATGGAGGGAGACAGGTACAACCCGTCTGAGGTGGGAGAGAGAGGGTAGGGAGGTTAAAGTGGAAATGTGTACGAGAAAGAAAGATTTCGGTGGGACTTTGAGAGATTGCACCGGTGCAATAGGACCCCACAACATCCTCTTTAAACAGAGATTCCTCCAGAACAAACCCACTAAATGCATCTCCATGCAGTTCTACTCCAAAGACACTTGGGAAGAGACAGAAAAATCCTCGACTCAACAGAGCATTCCAAGAAAATACTTGCAATGGTTTGATGTAGATTTGGGATATGCATCATTAGAGAGAAGTTAAAGAAAAAAAGACAAAAATTACGCTCAAGTAAATGTACCATTACATGCCAAAACAAGTATGTGCAAGTATGTCTGTTCTAAATACTCATTCATTCATTCATTTTCTTTTCGGCTTAGTCCCTTTATTAATCTGGGGTCGCCACAGCGGGATGAACCGCCAACTTATCCAGCATATGTTTTACGCAGCGGATGCCCTTCCAGCTGCAACCCATCACTGGGAAACATTCATACACACTCATTCACACACATACACGACGGACAATTTTAGCTTACCCAATTCACCTATACCGCATGTCTTTGGACTTGTGGGGGAAACCGGAGCACCCGGAGGAAACCCACGCGAACACGGGGAGAACATGCAAACTCCACACAGAAATGCCAACTGACCCAGCCAAGGCTCAAACCAGCGACCTTCTTGCTGTGAGGCGAACGTGCTACCCACTGCGCCACCGAGTCGCCCTGTTCTAAATAGTACTCAAAGTAAATAGTATCCCTTCTAACTGTAGTCAAGAGTAGTGAGTATTAATTACACTGTGAAAATGATTGCACCATACACACTGCAAATTAAAAATGTAGCTTACATCATTGGCATGTCTTTTAAGGGTGTTTCTAATTGCAAGTAAAATTATTTGCCATTCATGGAATATACATTTAAAATGTAAGTTTAATTTAATGTGAGATCACGCTACATTAAAATATGCGCCTACTGTATAATAAGCTGACACAAAGCAGTTTGATGTGTTTGCAATCTGTGTATCTGCAACGATATACTACATATATAATAACACACAGGTTATTCACGTAACCCTGACAAATAAGCTACTAATGTGTCCAGCAGTTGGTGCCACAAACCAAGATCATGCACTGATAGAATACATGCATTTTGTGCACGTGTTTGAAAACATAACATTTTGTAGTGCATTTAGTTATTGTTTAAGGCCATTTGTCGATTTCAGTCGTCATACATACGTCACACACCTTCATCTTCTCGTCAGTGACATGCAGTCTAAACAATCTTTTGTTAATTGCGTGTAATGATTTTGCGTCTTGGACACTTTAAATGCTTTCACATTGGACGTGTTTGCTGCATTTATAAAATGTCTTATGTCTAATGTTGGTCTGTCTGATGCTATTTTTGTATGCACGATTTGATTGTATGGGAATCCCTGAACTGATTACCCAGCCAATCCACGTAGACAAGAAAAAAATATACCAATTATTAAAAATAGCTGAAATATATCGTAAAAAAACGTACCAGAAAACTACTCTTTTACAGTAATTTGAGTATTTGTAACCCATTACTTTACACAACTGCTTAAGAGTGTAATAAAAAGTTGAAATCACTCGATATCATAAGTATATATTATAAATGTTATGCAATACCACTGCACTGTCAGCTTGACAATCTTTAAATGAAGCAGCCATAAAAAAAACCTTCAAACGTCTGTACTTGAGTCATGACCTTATGCTTTTCTAGAAAATCTGTCTAACACCACATGCATCATCAGTGTATATTTACAGTGCAATTTTCACTAGGTTTCATGTTGGCTCTTAAGACGTGAAATGACATGAACAACATCACCATGTCAGGCGCACTAAGCATCTGCTCATCAGTGTGGTTTCACACCATGCTTTTCTTGAGGGGTTTACATAAATTAAAAAAGACAGAACATAAATGTTTTCTGTACACAAACCTCAGAATATCTCACAGCATTGCAGCACTAAAGGAAAGTGGATGCAATCCGCAGACACGTTCTGTCACACTTGATTTGAACGATCCCCTAACCCTAACTATTATACTTTACTGTGTAACCCATCCTGAACCCCTTACCACAAATCAGGCAGATTGTAGAGCAATAAGTGTGCTATTACTTCTCTAAGCAATCTGACTTTTTTTGTCTGGAGGACAATAAAAATGATGAAAAGATTTGCAACTGCCCAGAATATCGTAGCAACCACATACATTACTGTTTAAAGCAAGCAAGAATGCATTAAATTGCTTTAAAATTAGTTACTTTAACATTGCCCTTACAAAATTTCTACTGTACATCACCCCTGTTCAAAAATATCCTGTTTTCATTCTGATCAAGTGTTTAAATGTTCTCTTGTTCGGAACGAGGAAAAAGGTTAATCCCACCCCTCTAAATCTGATTAAAATTCCGATTGAATTGGACATATTTCTTTTGATTGAGGTGTGTACACTGAACATTTTCATTATGACTGCAACTGGAATTAGATGCTTCACACCTACAGTGTACTAAAACCTGTTTACATAAAGCCTGTAAAGGGCTCAAATTAGAAGAAGTAGTAGTAAACTTTATTGTCCTTGAAAGGAAATTTGTTATGGGCATCCCCATATTGCTGCAGACATACAATAAAACAATACAAAAACACAATAGTTACAATAATTATAATGATAATAAAAAACTGTTGTTAAATAAACCCACATAAAAATTATATACATAGATATATATATTGCAGACTGTTAAAAAAAATCCTGAACTGACTTTTTGTACTGAATTTGAGGCATGCAAATGGTTTTGCTAAGCATCTAGCTGTAACATTCTGGCAATGTTTTACATGTTTGCCACCACAATGACTTAACCACACAAAGGCTATGCTGACTCCTGCTCCAGAGCAGGCTTTCATCAAATAATAAATGTAAAATGTTCCTTTACCCAGTGTTAAAAGCTGTGCTTAAAACAACAATATCCTAGTGTTAAGCACAGCGTGGAAAGCCCTAATATGTCTGGAGCATGTGCACTAAAAATCTCAAGGCCACGGCTCCATCCACTGCCAATACGTTTATAAAAAATAAAAATCCCAGAATCAATGCATAACCTCGCAGGCAGAAATTGAGACTCTTTGCTGGGCGTTTATGTGCAGTCCATCTGTGATAGGAGAATGACTACGTAGGTGCTGAGCTTTGTTCCTTTCTCCTTTCTATTGTCAGTGTAAAGTCATCTACTACACACACCGAGAGATAGCGAGGACAAAAAAGATCGATGTAGAGAAGTGGTGAGTATGAACTGCCACAGCGGAATCCATACTCCACAGTCACACTAAGTGTCAATGGATCATATTGAAAGTAAGCATTCAGGGAAGTATACAGAGTCAATACGGTTTTCTTCCTTCTTCCAAAACACACACACACACACACACACACACACACACACACACACAC
>CAIGQV010019070.1:12882950-12913156 GCA_903798115.1 Danio jaintianensis | reverse complement strand
ATAAAGGATTATGAAACAATGACAAAAAAGTGAAATTTATTTATTTGTTTGTTTATCTATTAGTAAAAAAATTAAAATAAAATCAACTCCTCTTGTACATCAGATACATCCTCCTTATACATCTCTGAAGCTTTAGGCCTCCATCATTCCCTTGAAAACTGAACATATAATTTCCTCCTCACTGTGATTAGAGCGGCCCCAATTAAACGTGGTGCTGAAAAAATGTGTATGATTAACTATGATATTTCGATGACATTCTGCGCTAAACACTAATATCGCGCAAAGAGATCTACAAAGAGAAAGGATATTAATCGCTAATAGAAGAGAATGGCTCGGCCCCCTTTTTTTGAAATCACGCCAGGGAAGGTGAAGGTATATATATCTAATTAGGTTTACTCAGGGATCTCTGATGGGAAGCCATGCCGTACGTGAAGCCGGTGGAAATTGCTGCCGTTACGTTGCAAAAGGCCAAAGCAAACTCGGCTAACCTTTCTGGGCTTTAAAGGACCTTCTGCGGATCAACAGTACTTACATTGTTTACACACCCGGCGCTACATTATTGCCACACTTCCGAAGCGCATTCAGCAGAAAGCGGACGCGATGGGGAGAGATTAAGTACAGCTGATTCACTCGATGTCCCTGATTGTTTTAGCCAACGTCCTTCTACAGTGCCGTCTGCAAAAGCAGACCCGTAGCTGTATTGATTAGAGCAGAAAACACAGATTCAGAGAGACCACGGGGACAAATCTGTGCTACGGAACTCTATAATATAATATCAGTCCTCGGAAAGCTCTTAAAAGAGAGTATTCAGACTGCAGCGTAATGTAAAGGTGTAAATAAAACTGACTTATCGGAATAAAATGACAGAGTTTAAGGTCGATTTAGCATAAGTGATGTAAGATTGGGCGTGTAAACACTTTAAAGCGACGCTAGATGCTTTTAAGTCTGTTGAGATTTCACAGAACGTTTGACAACTGGCTTCTCGTCGGCCACTTAAATGTTTCACCGTGATGTGGCGAATCAAGCCTCGACTTTTCTGAGGAAACCAGACACTGAAGGGTGTTTGCGATCCCTCTCTCTCTCTGTCAGACTGACTGAATAAATAAAGACATAAAGTAAGTTCCTAGTCATCCACATCTACCAATCACCATCCAGCTGATGTGAGCCCGCCAGCCTCTTCAGGTTCAATCAGGGATGCAGCTAATAATCACTCAGCTGTTCCAGTAAACAGAGACTTAAGACTTTGCATCTGAATATTGCAGTTAAGCATCCTCGAATGCAGTTTGCAAATGGACCGTGATTGAGGAGATCTTCAGGGTTTGGGTCTCTTTTTTTTTTTTTTAAATAACACAAAAAGTGGATCAATAAATGAGGGCTGTTGGCATGAATGTGTAAATGCTAAAAAAAGTATGTTTGGCTGTAGAGCAGAATAATGTGATCCATTATTTATTTAAAACTATATTTAATATAAATTGCCATTAAGACATTTTGCAAGGTATTAGTATTCAGCTTAATGTGCAATTTAAAGTTTTAACTGGGTTAATGTAGTTAACTAGACAGGTTAGGTTAATTATGCAAGTCAGTGGTTTGTTAATCAAAAAAGAAAACAAATTTTTAAGGGGCTAATAACATTGTCCTTAGCAGTTTTTTTTATTTTATTTTAATTTATTTTAAAATGTATTTTTTATTACATAATAAAAACAATTATTAAATTCATTCAATCTATATTTTCCAGACAAACTATAATTACAACTTTCTCCAGAAGAAAATTATAATAGGAAATATTTTTAAAAATGTCGTAGCTCTCTTATAAAAAAAAAAAACACACACACACTTTAAACACACTATTTAAAAAAACAACTTAAATTTCACAGGAGCGCTAATAATTTTGTCTTCAACTGATTTCATATTGATTCATTTATATATTTATTTATTTAAATATTATAATATTATTATTATTATTATTATTATTATTATTACAATTATCATATTATTTAGCATTGCAACAAATTTGAAACTATTAAATATTAAACTGATGATTTCATATTTAATATACATTTTTAAATATGAAATTATTATTATTATTATTATTATTATTATATTACAATTATCATATTATTTAGTATTGCAATACATTTTAAACAATTACATATTTTAAATAATATATTAAATATTTCTTTTAATTAGGTCATGTTGATTGTAATATAACTGTGTTTTTATATTTAATTGTATTTATTATTTTATATATAAACAGCATTGCATTTTATATTTTAACTTTGCTATTATATATATATATTTAAGTACAGAGGTCATCAGTTATTTCCTTCGCTATTACATACCAAATGTTACCACTGCAGTATATAGTCGTCATCAATTACATATTCACACACACAAAGATGCAAAACTAAGATGGCTCTGCTTGGCTGTTTACAGATAAACAATGAAGGTCTTCCAATGCCTCCCTAAACACAACCCAAATGTACATCATAACAAAAACGCACGTTACGCATGCCATTGTTCTCAACCCTCACCAACATCCTCAACTGCAGTCACACGAGCTTGAGTCAGATTCTGCAGCAAATGTATGTTTTATGCTATTTATTAAAAGTGAGGGATGTTAGCAGATCATTAAGCTATCAAAATCTGCTTCAAAGCTGAGGATGAAAAGCGGAATCAGTTCATCTGACTAAACGCACACTTTTGAGCATGCTCAGGAACAACTTGTTGGTTGTGTTTGGGTACCAGACGTAAAATCAACCGAGCTATATTACCTCTGGGAACACAGATCAAAGAAAAAAGGGAAGGAAAAAAAAAAAATCCGCACTTCACTCTGGGAGCGATTTGACTAACCTTGATCGTGAAGTTTTTATCATTTCATATTGATCTTGTAAAATCACACTCTGTCTCCTTATCTGCGGAACATACCACTCTTTCAGACGATTTCATCATATAATTTATTATTATCATCCGAGGATGAAATATTAACAAAAGCAGAAATCCACTTGTGGGATGGGAACGATGTCGAGCCGTGTCTTTTTTTTTGGTACTTACAAATGCGAAAACACACATACGGAAACATAACAACAACATATTATCTCTGAATGCATGCAGGCACATGAGACCGAAAACTGGCATGATCGGATGCGCAAACTCTCTTCTATACGCATGAACAAACAACGAGACGACGCACTGTGCTTGGGTCAGCTATGTAGAAAGACAAACATTTGATTGTGGAGGGACACATCTGTTTGAACAGCCTATTAAATGACAATGAGGGGCATCGTTAGCTGGCAACAACAGCAATGAAGCTCTCTCCAAATGCCACGCCAGCAATATTACACGCCAGGAAAACTGAAGAGCTTCCACATTCATTTATCTCCTGCCTTTAAAAGCTCTTTTATTCTGTCAGGTCTGGGAATGTCACTCGTCATATAAATTTATTAAAGTCAAGCAACTGTCCACATGCTCCTTATGCTCATAGTATTGACTAGGAATTTGCACTTGTATTTGCGTAACTGGATAATGAATCTTGAATACACAATAGTTGTGTGATTCAAATTAAGACAAAACAATCCATCCATCCATCATATTTATGAATAAATTACAAAATCAAAAAGCATATATAAATATTTACACAGATAGTTTTACATTTATATTTGTTGCTTTAAATTATAATTAGACTGAACTGTCACGGAAACTAATCAAGATGCACAAACAATTATGAATAAATACAAAATAAATTATTAAATTCCAAATCTAAAAAAAATTCTATTAAACTAGTAAGTCAATTTGCTTTTATTAAATGTAGTTATTTGTTATGATTGGTAGAAAAAGTCAGGGTACTATTGCTGCTTTATTTTAACAAAGTTATTAACAAAATGTAAAAATGGTCAAAATGACTGCCTCTGTAGTTCCAGTGTTATTCTTTTTATTAAATGTAGCTGGTATTAAATTATAACATACAATATACAATACAAAAAGAGGGAGAGACAAAAAAAAAAAAAAAAAAAAAAATTAAAAAATTAAAAAAATCTTCGCCACCCTCCACACACACAAAAACACAACATAAAATTTGAAGAAAAACTAAATAAAATAAAACAAAAATAAAGTTTTTCCCTAATTTCTGTTTAAATGAAAGTAGTGTTTTCTCAACACGTTTCTAAGTATAATATTTTTAATAACTCATTTCTAATAACTTTATAAATAATAAATATAAATAAATATAAATAAATAAATAATATTTTACTACATATTTTTCAAGATGCTAGTATTCAGCTTAAAGTGCAATTTAAAGGCCTAACTAGGTTAATTAGGTTAACTAGGTAAGTTAGGGTAATTAGGCAAATCATTGTATAACAGTGGTTTGTTCTGTAGACAATCAAAAACAATATTGCTTAAAAGGGCTAATAATATTGACCTTAAAATGATTTTAAAAAAATGTAAAACTGCTTTTATTCTAGCTGAAATAAAACAAATAAGAAAAAAATATTATAGGAAATACTGTGAAAAATTCCTTGCTCTGTTAAACGTAATTTGGGAAATATTTAGAAAAAAAATACAAAAAATAAATCAAAATAAAAATAAATCAAAAATATCAAAAATAAATAAATTTTGACTACAACTGTATAAGTATTTATTTATCTATTTATTTATTTCTATATTTTTGACCATCACTCATATGATTTTTTTTTTCTGCCAAGCTTCCCAAGTTGTGAAAATGACCCAAATGCACATGCACTGTGATTCAGTCGGATTTCTGGAACACATAAGAAGTGTCTCCACAGTCAGCCCTGATGAATGTTCGGCGCTGAGATTATCAGAGCAGAATTGTGCTAAGGTGTGTAAAATCAGTCTCAGGCAGCCTTTCACAGCACACACTTTGTTTCTCATTTTGTGAAGCACAGATGTGGCATATTCACTTGAGACTTGTTCGGCGGGAGAAGAAAAGGCAGAAAGAGAGACAGACAGGCAAGAAAGAGAACAGATAAAAGATGAGGAGACTGAAATATGCCCTGATGGAGTGCGAGTGTGTATATGGGCCAAAAGCCTTTCCAGACAGCACAAAAAAAGAGAGGGGGGGCAGGCTTTATTGGCCATTTCTACCAGCAGACAGCTCGATCTCCTCTGCAATCATTCTCACTCTCTCTATCTCTCTCTCTCAATGCAAGACCTTGGCTGTTGTCCTCTCATTCTGGCATGGCTAACGCCCTTTTCACTGGAGGAGGAGAGCAGAGGGGGGGATAAATAGAGAGCGTCTTTTAGCTGCCGCGTGTTCGTCACCTCTGAGCTGAAGGACAGTGTTCAATAGTCTTGCAGGGGGTGTGAAGACAGACAGACTGCGAAGGATTAGAGACTGACTGTCTCTGTCTGTGTGTGCGTGTGTGTGTGCGTCTGTTGCAGATGATGACAGTAATACATCAGCGTGTGAGATTGTCTGCTGCTGCAGTGGAAGGAACAGGGAAGGAATGTCATTGTCTTTTATTTTGTGTTTAACGCACTGTCCTTTTCTTCAACGTCATCATCTGCCTGGGATGCAGTTCTTTTTAGTGGTGTCGAAAGGGGACAGTTTGTCATTTATTGCAGGAGAGGTGGCAAAATTTATATTCTTGTAGTTTTGTATTGTTCCACATGAGCACTTTTGGTTTAATAGTTTATCTTTTAGGCCCAGTAATACTACTACTACTAATAATAATAATACTAATAATAATACTAATACTACTACTACTGCTACTACTACTACTACTACTAATAATAATAATAATAATAATAACAATAATGATAATAATAGAGACTCAACATTTAAAAAGAAATGATTTGGCACTATCGAATAGACCAAATTACAAAAAAAAAAAAAAAAAAAAAAAAAAAAAAAAAAAAAAAAAAAAAAAACTACTATTTTTTAATCTTGTTATCAAAAATGTTACTGAAACAGTCACCATTTTTTAATTTGTCACTTGTAATTGTAATTAAATGTCAATTAAAATGTCACTACAATAAAATATTATATTTATTATTATTAAAATTATTAATATCATTATAATTTCTATAATTATTATCATTACTGCTATTGATGTTGTTATTATGAATAAATTTTTATTAAATTAAAATATTAAATATAGGATCTTAAATATATAAACAAAATTTAAATTAAATATATAAACAAGTTTACTAACTTGTTACCAAATAAGTGAATAAATAAATAATAATTCCCCTTCAATTATTATTAAAATGATCATTCATTCCATATTATCTAATTAAACTTTGATTTAAATAACTATTAATATCAATTTATATAATATTCATTTTTATATTATTAAATATTTATATTATAATTATTATTGCTATTGTTGTTGTTATTATGGATAAATTGTTATTAAATTGAATTAGTAAAAATAGGATCTTAAATATAAAAAACAATCCATGTTTCACAGTTATTACTTTTAATTTTGCTATTAAACAGGAAATAAAAATAGATTAATTTTTTTTTATTGAATTTATTACAAAAATACCTATTTAGTTAAAAGTTTACAAACTTGTTACCAAATAAGTAAATAAACAAATAAAAAATCCCCTTAAATTATTATTAAAATGATCACCCATTACATATTTATTATCTAATTAATCCAGTTTATATGAATGTATTAATATTAACTTATATAATATAGTTACAAATACAGATATTTGTAAATATATAAAACAAAATAAATTGTATAAAATAAAAACAACAACACTTTTTCTGGCGGTCCCAATTGCAATCCATCAGTCACTAAAACTCTTATATAATAGTTCCAGCTACAGAACCACATCACTGTCTGCAGTTATATCTCTTTATTTTCTCCTTTCAGCAAGAGGTTTCTTTCAGGAGAAACAAAACAAAAATGTTCATTTCAACATTAATCTTCAAAAACTATTTTAAATATCTCTCTCTGCCTTCCCATTACCATCCAGTTGACCACTTCGCTACGGCGGAAACCGCAGCCACGTAAAGTAATTGCTGTGAGGCTATTAAAACCGCTGACCCCCACGGCACCTCGTTTAACAGACGATACCATTGGAGAGGGGGGAAAAAAATAAAATTAACGAGACGGACATGGATAAACAAAAAGACAATCGCACATATTCCAATATCGGCAAGTAAACAAAAGCGAAACACATCTGCGAGCGGCTATTGTAGCAGAGCTATTGTGGGCCATCTCTTTGAAAAGCATTTAATGGAAATGGCTTGTCGGCGAACGCCATTGTTTGGCACTTGGTGTTTACCAGCAGCATGTTTTAATGGCAGCTAGTCTCATTTCCGACCTCGCTGCTCTTTGCCACCTCCGCCAGGGTTTGAGAATAATAGCGTTTCTTACCCACTAGGGGTCAAAGCTTGTGCTAAACAGATGCTCTCCATCTTTACTTCCACCCGTCTGCTCTCTCCAACACAGTTTTTGGGCTCTCCAGAGAGTCCCGGGCTCCTCCGAAACCCTTTCTGCCCCATTCGTTCCCTTAGATACGGACACTATCGGCCCCTATGGGAGTATTTACAAGATTGAGTATGAGCGCCTAGACGAAGGGCATGGCGGGGACGAGAGAAAGCGAGAAACAGAAGAAAGTGTGGATCAAAGTTCAGCAAGTGTATTTGTGAGATGCTCTGATCTCCATTTACAAAAGAAAACGCACGTCTTTTTACAGATCAGAGGCTAAGTTGACATTTAGAAACACTCGGTTTGGGTGACTCGGATGATTTGTGATCACCTGCAGACTGTTGTCTGACTTGAGGTTGTGAAGTAGATTTACACAAAAAAAAAAGAAAAGCTTAGGCGCTAATCGTCCCAAAAGGAAGAAGGATCACTGTGACTTTTCAGGCTGTTCTAAGGATGTTACAGTCTGTGATCTGCAGTTGGGAGTGTTGAGACGCTCATGAGGATGCAAGGTAAGAGAGAGAGAGACTTTGAATTCAAAACCCTTTCAATATACACCATTTGTCGAATCATTACAAAAAAATTCACAAAAAAATTATAATACGAATATAATAATAAATCATATAATAAAAAAAAATTAATTAATAAAAAAAAATTTAACCAATTTTTAACCAAACTACATTTCCACACTCAGTTTCATTAAAGCATAACACACCACTTCATTTTGAACAAAAAGGTACATTATCAGTTTGTTTATAATATGCAAACTTAATATACACCATCTGTCAAATTTTGTCAAATCATTTGTCAAATCATTACAAAAAATAAAATCCCCAAATTAAAAAATAAATAAATTATAATACAAAAAATAAACAGAACTTAAAACCAACTTAAAACAGAAAGAGAGAGGGGGTGGCTTTTAAAACCCCTTTTAATATATACCATTTGTCAAATCACTAAAAAATACTAATAATAAAAAAAAAATTTAATCAAAAAATTTAATAAAAATAAATAAATAAAAAAGTCTAACAAAAAAAAAAAAAAAAAAAAGTAATTAACAATTAAATTTAACCAATTTAAAACAAAATTTCCACACTCACTCAGTATCATTAATCATCTCTAACGCACCACTTACAGTATGAGATTGTTTATAATATGCAAATTCGAGAGAGAGAGAGAGAGAGAGAGAGAGAGAGAGAGAGAATCTGAATGACGTTGCACATCAACGCGCCTTTCGAAAACAGACACGCACATGCTCACCTTTAAAATATGACCGATATGGATTAAAAGGCAAATCTCAGGTTGAAAGATTAAAACCGTCCACTTCATTTCCACAAGCTGCCCATCTGTGAGCTCTGAAAGCCACTTATGCAGCATAAAAGACACAGCGCTGCTCCTCGGCCTCTTCATTCAGCCTACACAAAGGCCACTCAAGGCTAAGAATCTCTCTTGTGGCTTTCAGGCCGCTACAGAGGATGCTATACCTGTGAAAACTGTAGCATAAAGCTGCTAACGGTTTCTCTGTGTGTCTGCTTAGCTCTCTCTCAGTTAATGCTGTGGCCACCTTTATAATGTCCTCATGAGAGGCCTCGCTGCTAAAGCCGCACACAGAGACCAGGATCAGAGCAGGATAAAGCCTCACCCCTCCAAATAAAACCACCTCTCCTCTTTTCTTTTGTCTTCTTTCCTGCTCCTCTTATATATTTTTTTCTTTCTACTTCCTCATTCCTTTTTTCTTCTCATTCTAGCCTTAATTTAAAAAAAATGTATTTCTCCTTCATTCCCCCAGTTTTTGTCCATTTCAATTCTCCTCTTCTTTATTTCTCCATCATGCTGCCCATTTCTCTTCTCATGCACCCCATTCCTTCATTTTTTTCCTTCATGCTTCCCATTTCTTCCATTATTTTTCATTCAAGCTCCCAACTTCTCCACGTATTTGTCCTTCACGATTCCCATTTCCCTTCTCTCCTTACCTTATTTCTATTTCAAACTCCCTATTTCTCTCCTACCCTTATGTCTCCTTTACGCTCCCCATGTCTCATCTCACTTTTCCTTATTTCTCTTTCAGGCTTCCCATTTCTCCATTTAATTCTCCTTCATGCTTCCCATTTCTCCTTCATTTCTCTTCTTTCCTCCAAGGTCCCAATTTCTCTCCTCCCCTTATTTCTACTTCAGGTTTCCCCATTTCTCCACTTATTTCTCCTTCAAGCTCCACATTTTCAAGCTTCACGATTCTCTCTCCTTATTTCTCATTCACACTCCACAATTCTCCCCTTTTTTCTCCTTCAAGCTCCCAGTTTTTCTACTTAATTCTCCAAGTTCACCATATTTCTCCTTCAAGCTCTCCATTTCTACACTTATTTATCCATCATGATTCTCATTTCTCTTCTTATTTCTCCAAATTTCTCACCTCTCTTTTCCTAATTTCTCCTTTATTTTTCTTCTCTCCTCCAAGCTCCCAATTTCTCTCCTCCACTGATTACTCCTTTACGCTCCATGATTCTCTCTCCTTATTTCTCCTTTACACTCCACATTTCTCTCCTTATTTCTCCTTCAAGCTCCACGTTTTTATTCTTATTTCTCCTTCAAGTTCCCCATATTTCTCCTTCAAGCTTCTCCATTTGTTTATCCATCATGACTCCCATTTCTCTACTTATTTCTCCTTCACACTTCCTCCTGGTCCAGGTGGGCCTCGAACCAACAACCTTTTTGCTGTAAGGCAACCATACTAGCCATTTAGTCACTGTGCCAATTTCCAAGTTCTTTCCTCCCCTTAGTTCTACTTCATTCATGCTTCCCATTTATCCACTTAAATCTCATTCAAGCTCCCAATTTCTCCCCATATTTCTCCTTCAAACTCCCAATGTCTTCACTTATCTCCTTCACAATGCCCATTTCTCTTCTCTCCTTTTCTCTTTATCGATCATCATTTTACTTCTCACCTCCCCATATTTCTCCTTTATATGCCCATTTCTCTTATAATTTATCTTCTTTTCAACCCATTTCTCATTCCCTCTCATTTCTCCATTCCTCTCATTTTGCTTCCTTCATCTTATTTTCCCTACTACAGAATTTCTCCTCCTTTCCCTGCTTTCTCTTCCACCTCCAACATCTCTCTATTTTCCCTCTCCCTATTTCTATAATCTTGTCATTTTTTTGTCTAGCGTCTAACATCCACACACATCACTTGATCACTCAACTACACTTATTGTAAAACATCACCCCAAATCCCTGGAATGCTTTAAAGAAGTTATCCTTTTTCTGGAGGAAAAAAAAAACCGAACACATACACACAGTCCCAGTAACAGAAATATTGCACAGGTGAGCAATAACCTCAAGTCCAGTATATCATAACTCTAAAGGTATTGTACATTTCTCACGAGCCTGCAGGCGTGAGCGAACATGACCGAGGAACATTCCACCCTGCGCATCCAATGGTAAATGTCGGACTAATCAAATCGAGTCGATGGATTGGCTACAGTGGAAATCGCTGCTCTTTTATTGGACCGTATTAGCCTTGACCTTCAGGGCTCAAATGAAACGTCCTTGAAGATCTAATGCTATAATGTAATGCGCAGCACAGGAGCTCCTGTACTCATACAGAAAACTCACGCTTCAATGTCTTCAGAGAGCAACTGTGAACTGCACGACTAACGGCCCAGCATACCTGAAGGACACTCATAATAACATTACACACATGCAAACGCACAGACGCACACAAACAAAACAAGCTCTTACCTCTATGTCTATTTGTAGTTTTATCAAACATAAGCATAGCATCTTCTACCTGCAAAAAGAAGAGGGAAAACACATTAGTGAGGCCAAAAGTACCAAAGCATATTCGAAAAACACACTAGAATAAAAGACAAAGACATATATAAGGTATAGTACCACTTTTATCACATTCTCTTCAATGTACATTTGTGTATTATCCAGCTATATGTATATCCCGATATGCAGTTTTTCCAGGGTAATACTGTAGATAGGATTGAATTATTTTAATGTACAAGTTCAAAAACACACATTCGTGTATTGGAGTTTATTGCTGCATTGTCAAATCATTTTATTGAACATGGATTAGATCTAGTTAACAGGCCACATAATTTTGTTTTGGACAGATAAAAAACAAACAGTGGATTATGCAACATACAAATGTATCTAAAATGTATCAACAACAGATCAATAAACAATGACTTTACATTTTCTGATATTCATAGTAATTTGCACTAATATTAAAAGCTAAAAGAATCATTTCAATTAGAGTAAGCTGGTTTGCAAGGTCTCCCTGCTTGATTAATTAGTCTTAGAGTAATTTTGGGCACTAACTTGTTTGGTCAAACAGGCCAAATAAAAATAAAAAAAAATGAAGTGCGCATATCAACTACTGACTAGTCACATAAATGAGCATCAAAAATGCAGATATTTCTGTGGAATTTGAGGCATTTGACCGCAGATATTTTTCATATTGTGACATCGTATGCACCTCTACTTTAAAAGATAACCACTAGAGTCTAAAAGCATTTACACACAAACACAGATCTGAAAGCAGCTCATGGCCATGTTCTGTGAGGAATGATATCCCTCCACAGACCCAAGGGTACCATCCTGTCTGACCCTGACAGAAGCCTGCTCATCCTTGAGGAAAACCCTGTCTGCAAGGACAGACTTCAGAATGCATCCAGCCATAGACCCACACACACGCAGAGAGAGAGAGAGAGAGAGAGAGAGAGAGAGAGAGAGAGAGAGAGATTGTTATTTTGTTATTATTGTTTGTTATTATATATTATTGTTATTATGTTATTGTTGTGTGTGTGTGTACAGGTATATGTGGTTTACAGGGACACAAAGTTGTATAATGACATGGGTGTGACTTAGTTGTACTCTATTAAGGTGGTTTACAGGGTCACACTGTTGAAATTCAAATTTTGACACAGGTTTCCTGTAAGGGTTAGGTTTAGAGGTAGGGCAATATGATAAGCGGTTTTTACTGTATAAAATGTATTACGCCTATGGAGTGTCCCTGTAAACCATATATACAAGTATCTGTGTCTGTGTGGATGGTTGTGTGTTTGGGGGGTCGTTAGGTTGTGTGTGTGTGTGTGTGTGTGTGTGTGTGTGTGTGTGTGTGTGTGTGTGTGTGTGCATGGATGGATGGATGGAGGTGTACGTGTGTGTTTGTGTGTGTGCGTGTGCGCGTGTGTGTGTGCGCGTGTGTGTGGGTGGGTATGTGTGTGGAGGGGGGTGGATTGATGATGTCATCATAATCGTATAATTTTATTTTTTATTTGTGCAATTATTTATCAATTTTTTTATTGTTTTAATAACAAATAAAATATAATTGTCACTATATTATTTATTCATTGTTTTTTTGCAATACTTGACAAGCCATGCCAAAAAAGCTCATTTTAATTTGATAGAGAGACAGAGAGGGAGAGAGAGAGATGGAGAGAGCTTTTGATTAAAAGTTAACTTCACTTAATTCAATAAAAATCCATAAAGGAGCAAATACTACTTAAAAGTAAGGAAAGTGAAGCTCTTGTCAATGACGGAACATAGCACAGTATACCATCAGTGCACCAAAGGTTCTCCAGATACAAATGCAGCAGGAACTTCTTTTATGAAAGTCAAAATCAATTAGCAATCTTGCCTTCACCATTGCATTAAAGCAGACATAATATTGAAATCATGATTTCATTCAAACATATCCTTTCTGCTCACATAAATTGCCATTTTACTTTTGCAATCAATAAAATGACATAATTGACACTCTGTCATCTCTGGGTATTTGGTGCCTAAAATAAATGTTTCCATTGTAAACTTTATTAAACAAGATTTTCTACAGGCCACATATGAACCTGTTAGCTTCTATCCCTATCCCACAAACACCCACACCACACTATTAATGTAAAAAGTGCATGCTACTTCTGGAAAACACATGCTGGCGTACATTTGGCTGCTACCTGAGATCAGCCCTAAAGTACAGGTGGTTGGAAAAACACCTTTCCTGCACAAAAGGAGCCATCAGTCACTCGGCCCCATAGAGAACAATAGAGCTGCGAGCTTTAGAGTTCCTCATCACCCTCAATCACTTCCAATAAAGATCACACTGACTGGTGCTCTCGTAGAGGCTGAGGGAAATCTGTTATCCTCCGCCATTACTCAATGCATATTTATGTTCTTCCAACACAGCGCTCAACGTTTCGGAAATGACCGAAACATGAGGTTATCTTAAGGTAAATCTATTCTTTATGTGTAAGCAGAACTATACGATGGTTGGTAGATTACTTACAAATTCAATCAATCAATCTTAGTCCCTTTATTAATCTGGGGTCGCCACAGCGGAATGAACCGCCAACTTATCCAGCATATGTTTTACGCAGCGGATGCCCTTCCAGCTGCAACCCATCACTGGGAAACACACTCATTCACACACTACGGACAATTTAGCCTACCCAATTCACCTATACCACATGTTTTTGGACTGTGGGGGAAATCGGAGCACCCGGAGGAAACCCACGCCAACACGGGGAGAACATGCAAACTCCACACAGAAACGCCAACTGACCCAGCCGAGGCTCGAACCAGCGACCTTCTTGCTGTGAGGCGAACGTGCTACCCACTGCGCCACCGTGACGCCTACTTACAAATTGTAGTTTGTAATTGATTTAATATAGATAATACAGTTTCTGACTACATTTCGATTACTTTTACATTGATGTTGACCCAGCAAATTAATAACTTGTCATTTAAAGTCAGAGACATATTTTAGGTAAAATAGTGACTGACAAAAATATTTCAAAAGCCTTAAATCACATAAAAGAACATTTGCAAGCCTTGCAGGTTGAAATATTTTTAGCCAGACCTCCAAAACCAATAATTAATAATAATGAAGTTCACTGAATATGAACAGATTAGCAGTGTTTAATACTTACATAATTATCTAACATCTGGTCTTAATAATAGCCAACAATTATAATAACAACTACTCTCATGGATTATTATAATCAATAAATAATGATCTTAATAGCTGCAAGGTATTAGGGGGGGGGGGGGGGGGGGGCGGGGGGCCGGTTGGGGATTGAGTTAGGGAGAATTAATTTATTATGAACATTTTACCGGCCATTGTGTGAAAAATATGCATCATACAACCCATAATAAACTATTGTAATCTGACAATGACCACTTTAAACTTCAATAACTTATCACTTATCATTATAACTTAATGATTATATAATTACAGGTGACACGATGGCTCAGTGGTTAGCACTGTCTCCTCACAGCAAGAAGGTCGCTGGTTCGAGTCTTGGCTGGGCCAGTTGGCATTTCTGTGTGGAGTTTGCATGTTCTCCCAGTGTTCGCGTGGGTTTCCTCCAGGTGCTCCACTTTCCCCCACAGTCCAAAGACATGCGCTATAGGTGAAATGAATAAACTAAATTGGACATAGTGTATGTGTGTGAATGAGTGTGTATGGGTGTTTCCCAGTACTGGGTTGCAGCTGGAAGGGCATCAGCTGTGTAAAACATATGCTGGATAAGTTGGCGGTTCATTATACTGTGGCGACCCCTGATGAATAAAGGGACTAAGCCAAAGGAAAATTAATGAATGAATGATCTAATTACAAGTACAGTATAGTTATCAGCTGATAAATGTAAAATGTAAAATTCACTAATATTTTATATATAGCTCAGTGTTTACATTTGCTCTGAAATGTCTTTTTTTAATCAATCATAGGATCAATAACCATCATTTAGACACTCATTTCAAATTAGTTTCTTTAAATTTTTTTCAAGTACTTAAAAATTCGTAATGTGTTGTTCAGTAAATGCTGAATGAATAAATTGTGAACTAACCATTTGAAATTCGATCTTTTTATTTTTATTTTTCAGTTTTAATTTACATTTTATTCATTTGGTTGTATGTTTTAGTAATTATTATTATTATTATTAGCAGCAGTAATAGTAGTGGTAGTGGTAGCAGCATCAGCAAATATATCTATATAGTTTTTTATTAATTTTAATTTTAATTTAGCTATTTTAGTTTAAATGTAAACTATCAATTTATCTAACAGCAGTCTCGTACTGAACTGACTAAACTCATTTCCTCACAGCATCCCTTAAATATATACTACAGTAAACAAGCAGTTTATTCTGACAAAAGTTCTTTGGCCGCAAAATTGGTGGTTTCTTGGTAATACTTAATATCTATCTTGAAGCATGTAGTTAATACATGATGGCATCTAATGAAAATGCTGACACGAATGCAAATGGATTTTTCGGAGAAACTGCTTGCGTTACGAGTGAGATTCTAAGAAGTGTGTAATACTGTAATGCAGAAATATAAACCATCACGTCTGCCTTTCACAATAACAGTGATGTATGTCGGCCCTGTAATTATGTTGTCCCTTCTTGTGGACGCTATTTTATAGGCCTGTAGCTGGATCATCTAGTTCTGTACAGAAAAAGGAGAGACTCTTGACTGCAGCAGCACTAAGGCATGATGGGAGGAGACAGGCCGAGACTCAGGCTCATATGTAACTGTCTCTCCTCATAACCAGCACGAGGCGTCTCTCTCTCTCTCGCACCCCCTGCATCTTTCCTTTACAGTCAAAACCAATGTCACTGTCTGTCTATGGCACATAACAGCCTTAATGAAAAGGCTTATATGAAATCTTTTTATGATTTGTAATCAATTATATATGTGAGTGCATGCATATATACACTAGGGCTGCACAATATATCGCTTTAGCATCGATATTGCAATGTGTAAATGTGCAATATTCACATCGGAGGATCTGTAATGTGGAGTCAGGATTATAGTTGACTAGGTATTGTGGAGTCATATCAGTTTAATCATAAAAACGTGAAAGTTTATTAGTTGTGTGTGTGTGTTTTAAGGCATGTGACTGTGTAAGCATTTTAAAGCATTTGGGCACAAGGAATTATTGCATTATGTAGCTTTAACAAAAATTTTTTTTATTTAATAATATATATAATGAAGGCCATTATTTGATTATTTTATTTCTGTAATACTATTAGACTTCATTTATACCGTTGCTCTACTGTATTTACCTATGCTGGTCTATTATATTTTCTACAGATTCACTCCTCTACAAAACCTTCCCATTCAATATAAATGTATTAATTATTTCAAAATAGAGTTATTTGGTAAAATATCGCAATATAAATCGCTAAAAATATAAATTTACGTTTTTTTTCCAATATCGTGCAGCACTAGTACACACACACTATAATATAATATAAAATAAAATAAAATAAAAAAATATAATATACATAGAAAATAAACATGGTAATCATACAAACCTTTCATATAAAATGTATCTCAATACTTGATTCTCAAAAGCTCTTCAGTTATGCTGGATGACCTAATGCACAACTTCACACTTCCAGTCCAGCTGCCTTCAAACCACCCTGACCCATTCAGCCTTTCAATAGGGGGACTTGTATTCAAGAATAGATTCCTCCTGCCAGTGGCCATCAGATTGTGGGATAAGAAGCTCTCGAGGGCACACACACACATATACAGACATGGCACAAAGGTGAGCGTGGTCCCACACCCGGTCTGTGCCTAATCTTAGGTCCGCTCTCTTCTGTGAAAGAAAAGCCTGAGGGATAATAGCTGTCTCTTCAGTATGTAAGGGGGCCGGGCGGCCCCCACAGATAACAACCCCGCTTTTATATTCACTGAGAGAGATGAGGTAAAAGGGCCGACTGGATTCATGGAAAAGAACAGAAAGCTCTTCTTAGAGTTCTTCCTATCTAGTAACGTAGCAGGGGAGAGGAAGGGGCATTTCAAGTCCTCTTAGAGGGGTGGCGGAAGGTTCCGGAGAGTCTGCGAGGCTAATGGCGCTTGCATATGCGATGGTGCCGCATTGGAAATGGCCCTGACCTTTACTTGTTAGCTCTTGCGCCTGTGCCCGAGACTCTGAGGGGCCGTGGGGTGGCGGTACCCCAGGCTCGCCGCGCACCAATCGATGCGAATCCAGTGGTCTTACAGCGCTCTGATGTGGTTGGGAATTAATTAGCCAACTGCAGCGTCTGGAAGGACGTGGCGGCACATGGTGCAGTATGGCAAATTGCACAAACTCTCCCCAGGCACAGAGGGACACTGCCATTAAAAGCCCCCATGGCACACCATAGGTGGTCGCGCTACTTTGCCATTAAACACCATTACTGATAATTGACTGAACAAGTGGCCTTTTTACTGGCCGTCCTTAGCTTGGTCAGTGGCTAATTCGCACTGTGCACCCAGCACAATGAGTAAATGCCACGGTAATGCCTGTTTTATGACAGGCATGGAAGGGGCAGGTCCTGTCTGAGTGTCGATAAAACTGCGTTTAAATGCAGTTTGTGAAAGCCAACTGTAGCTTGCCTTGAGATTTATGCTTCTTATTAGCAGGAGCTGTACATTCAGCCCTCTGAGACACAGACCTTTATGGGCTTTTATAGCGGGACCGTTATGAAGAAAAGCACACGGGCGTTGTGACCTCATATTGCTAGAGAACATGACATGCAGTTGAGTTAACCAGGGGCCAAACACCAGCCGACCTCAAAACAACAGGAAAAAATAACATGTTTACAGCTTAAGAGTCATTTCTGCGCCATTAACATCACTAGAAAAGATGATTGTTTTCAAATACACTCAGCCTAATTGCTCGAAATCTGTGTTGGGGGATCTTCGGAAGAACCAATTTACAAATAAGCAAATAAATAAACAGCAAATAAATAAAGAGCAAAACAAAAATTGGAAATAACAATCCACCAACCTTTTGTGGGCACAATCTATTTTAAAGCCACAGTTTTCTTAAAATGAAGTAAATACCAAAAGAAAAAAGCAATTCTAAAGAATAAAACCACAAATTTTCAAAGGCCAACCAAACTTTCTTGAAGCTAAACGGCTAGCTCATTCTCAGTCACGATCTGTATGTTCCTGTAAGGCAGCTGTGCACAGCAGCTTGACAACGTTTTCATTTAAGTAAGAAATATAATTGGAAAGTCTGTGAGGCCATTTTTTTTATTAACTCTGGAAGGTATCAGCGGGAGGACAGGGGGGAATACAAGCCAGCGGAAGCGCAGTCAGACAGGGGTTGTGTTTACATGTAGGCGAGGGATGGAGAGAAGGCAATCCAACACTTGGTTAAATTCAGTCAGCCGCCAGGGAGTGGAATCTACCACCTGCCATATCATCGTTCGCTAAATCTCAGACAGTCAGAAAAACAGACTCCACCTCTCTCCTCGTGTCAAACAAACGTGTGTTTGCCTGTCACACCATGGCAGAAATCTTCAAAACACATGCTGCAATTTTTTTTTTAATCAGACATGCTGAATTATTTACCTAGGGACAAAAGCATCAGTGGGTTTTCTGACTCAAAGCATTTACAGACAACAGAGAGGATGGGCAATATGAACTGACAAAGGATTCACAAAGTTTCCAAGTGGGGCCTCTAACTGCAATCTTATAAAAAAAAAAAAAAAGCACTAATGCTAATAATAAAAAAGTTGAAAAAAAGTTTATTCAACTTAAGGCACAAAGTACATTTAAAAAAAAAAAATTCAGATTTTATCAGTCTAATCGAAAATCTAATTTTGGGTCCACATGGAAAATCAAAATAAAACCCCAAATATGGGTGAAATTATAGAACACTGTTGTCCTGCATAACAGATATACTGATATAAAAACAAAATGACATTATGACATAAAAACACACACACACTGATTTCTTATAGGAGGAAGCAGCTCAATACAGACATCATGTCGAACAAACAGGGTTTCCAGCGATATCTTGAGATTCGGCAACAAACACAAACAACCCGCTTTAATATATTGACAAAATATCAAGCCAAAAGCAGAAAACCCAAACAAAACAGCCCAAGTAAACAGGTCTGTGCAGATGCAGGGCACACGGGTGGATCAATGGCACGGTTAGTTACATGAGAGAGGAGTCTGAATGCATCCCAACACCTCATCATACACACGTGCATGTGCGTTTACGTGCATGTGATCTAGCAAACAACCTCGGCGATCAAAAATAAACAGTGGCGGACGAGAAAATGGATATTCAAAGGCAGGTCTCATTTAGCACCACGGCTAGGTGGAAGGGGAAACGTTTATTTGCATAACGGAATTGGAAGTGACTGTCAGTGTCGGCTGCAGAATCTACTTCCTCATCTACTGCAGACACCCTCCAGCTCACCGCTCCCAACCTTTTTATTTTTTTTCTTCGCATTTGTTCTTGCGCTTTTCTTTAGCAAGGAAAAAAAAAAAATCAATGAGTAAGGAATAGGGCTCTCTTTTTCCGCTTAAGGACGATGGATTGAGTTTCGATGACTCTAATTTTGAGAAGTCACTTTCTTTTCGTTTGCAATTTTGTAGTGATATGGCCGGTAACCGACTGGAGAGCTATCGCTTGTGGCCTTGTCTTGAACGCATACTTTATTCACTTTTAGCAGTGGTGATTAAATGCACTGCTCTGGGCTACACTTATGTTGACGAAAAAAACAAAACAATGCCATTAATGTATGTCGGATCAAAACAATGCAATAAAAAGAAAGGATGAACACTTTCTTAATGTTCAATGGTAAAAAAAAAAGACATGCAGTGTTTTCTGCACTCAGCTTATATTTCACATTTTCCCCCTGAAAATGAAGATTACCACAACTGTTAAAAAAACGCCAACTATCTGTCCTTGCTTGGCATAGCCACTTAGATTCTGCAAACATTTGTCCATCCAGCAACCAGAAGCAATTTAAGAACAAATTCCCTCTGAGCGCTGCCTCTAAGGAGACATTTTTCCCATTTTTCCAACGAATGGGCATTTGTGGTTAAGGTTTGCCAATCCATAATAGATGAGAATAGCTGCTCTGATATATCAAAAGCCTCACGCAGAGGTATAAACCTGATATTTATTTCCTTCTGATGTCAAACGTCTATACCTGCAGCTCTGATAACTCATTTCAGGCCCACCAGTGACAAAACACCGGTGTGAAAAGGGAACATATATATTTGACAAACAACAGGTCCTTTATGAGGTGGGGATCACTGCACTGTTTTTGCAGGTTGGATAAGCAGTGATTTCAGTTCCAGTGGTGCCGGAGCTCACCGTTCATGCGGCAAATCTGTTTTCACCGCCTCAAACATCTACATAAAAGGAAAAAAGACCCACACAAAGAGTAAAAAAAAAAAAAAAAGCACCTTCATCTTAGGATGGAGGAACATTAAACTCCAGCCATCCTCCCCAAAATCCACAGCCCGGACATCACTCATCACAGCAGATTACTCTACGTCGTTATCAACTCATCGTCACTTCGCTGTTGTCACACTGACAAGGCATGATGTAAATGTATGTAAATCCACGCTCTTAACTGACAGTCTAAAGATGAGGAACAGATGAGATTAGGTGCAGAGGATCGCTTTCCGCAGGAAGCCCCCCCGATAAGCTCATTATGCCCTTAAAAGGTTTAATTATCAGAGCCATTGCGTATGAACATTGCGTACAGAGCTTTGGACTGAAATCCTGTGTAAATCCTGGCATCTAGCAGTGTCTGTCAGCGAGAAACAGAAACAATCACAATTCATTTTTTACAGACACTAATTATTGTGTGAAAGCAAAAGCTGACCGATTTATGTCTAACGACGTGTTCTGACCTTGAGGAACATTGTGACGCGTTCTTAGTTGCACATTATTCTTGTCGAATCCACAATACATCGGATATACTGCAAATCGATAAATGACTCACTCAGTTACTTGGACACTTAAAAAACTATTTTCTGTGTAATTTATGAATGTTTAAATAGAATTTCATAAAGCAATTGCTGGTTTCAAACATGCTGCCCCAATCCAAAAATGACACCACTGATTCACCCAATGCTCCTGTTCAGCATAGTTGCAAAATAATCAAAAGCAGAATATCTGTGTGTCAGTTTTTTTTTATATCATTGTATTTTTAGTATATTTGAAAGACAAATTTGGCAGAGATACAACTGGTTTATTTCCCAGTACTGGGTTGTAGCTGGAAGGGTATCCGCTGTGTAAAACATATGCTGGATAAGTTGGTGGTTCATTTCGCTGTGGCGACCCCTGATGAATAAAGGGACTAAGCCAAAGGAAAATAAATGAATGAACAAATGTTGAGTTTTGGTATTTTTACAGTAGGAAATTTACAATATAACTTTGTGTAACTCAATCTTTAGTTAATATTAGGGATGGGACTGTTCATAAAAGAAAGAAAAAAAACCGCTTAGTTCTCTTGTTATGGTTCGGTATGCATGTGTATTGTTCGGTTCACAATTTTTGTTTTCTTTTGTTTTTGTTTGTTTGTTTTTTTAAATCATATGAGTGTTTGGAGTGTGTATATTGTGTATATCTATCTATTGCCAAAAATATGTCAGTTGAACATGGCTTTATTGTCCAGCATCACATTTGTTCATCTTAAAGAAACAGATGAAAAGTGGTTTTTGAACAGATAGTGTGAACCAATGCTCAATGATCCTTTAATGTAGACAATCATTTGCTTTATTTGTTAATGAATTAGCCATTTTGAAAGAATTGTTTGAATGATTAAATTGCTCATTAAGAGATGGACTTTCTGCCAACTATTGCTGCTAACTATTGTTTATAGGTACGTTTATTAATCTATGACAGACCTAAACCAGCTGAGAAAAAAGTAAAGAAAAACTCACAGCCAAACATGAATTATCATTATCAAAAATTTTGACCTACACATTCGGGTTAATACTGAGCATGTATGTTATAAAACTACATTTATATTGATGTTATTAGTGTGGTAGATTTAGCATTTAGTTATTGACAGAAACTAGGAAAATATCAAAATGAAGTCCTTGTATTTATATTGGCAACCCCAAAATATACAGTAAATGATTAAAGACAGTCTCACCTCAGTGAGAACCTCTAAACAGGATATTTTAACAGCGGATGACGTCTATGAACTCAAAGGACACCAGTTGATTCAGAAGCACTGCGAATTGTCAACAGGGCGGCTGGGTTCCCAGGCACTGAACATGACTCACTGCATCTTCTGGTGCGCCACTGCAGGTGACGAATCTGATCCGGAAACATGACCCCTTTGCCCTTACCATAGCCCAGAAAACACTGAAGCAGACCTCTTTTTGATTAACTTCAGGCACAACAAACAAACATACGCGATAAAGGCCTAAGGACTCCCTGAAACAAGTATCAGATTTTAGCTAAAGATACTACAGAATAATGGAACCTTTTCAAGACACTGTAAAACCCCAAGACCTTTCTTTCTTTAAGTGCTACACCATCTTATTTAAAGATTAAAAGAAGCTTTGGAGTTAATAAAAATAGTCCGGACAGAACTTTGCTTGTTCCAGTATCATTCATTTCCTGCAGGCATGCAAATGCGCAAGTAATGCGAGATTTGGAGTGTGCAAACACTGTCAATGTGTGGTGCTCTTGAGAAGGTGACAACAGGGGGCTTGGCACAGATTGCTGGCTCCTGTATGAGTGCTCAGGGAAACAAAGCTTCTACTGCATATCAACTACCTCTTAACACAACTGCACTGACAGCGCTGGAGTGTTGCAATAAACCAAAAAGCTGCAAAAAATACGATGGACCACACATTGCATGCTTGCTGTTCCAGCCTCAAGAGAGCTTCTCGCTTTAAGTGAGCCGCCGACTGCCACCGCGGTTTGGATCCAGAAAGAATGAGAGCTGAGCGTAGAGCCAGAAAGCCCCTGGTCAGAGATGGGGTGGCATTAAGAGAAGCTGGCCCGGAGAAGGGGGCAGCAGTTGATGTTACAGCCAGTCATTACTCCACTCGGCTCCAGGCGTGACACTGGAACGGCACAAGTGGGCCAACTAAGATTTATCCGCACTGTCAGGACAAGTGTGGTGCTGACCAGAGGGCCTGCTGATGAATCCCACCCTGCGTTTCTGTTTGCAAGCTGTTCAGGACCAACAGGTCACAATGGTATTTTATTTATGGTGCTTTAACATGGCAAGCTGATCCGCTCTCTTCCCTGCTTTAGCATGGCGAATGGCCCTTCCATAAGGACATATTGTGCCTGGGAGCGAGAGAGGTGCAAGATATGTCACTCTGGTAGCACCAACAAATGGAGACGAGTTGTGTCTTCAAGCCAAAATGGTGGATTGGGAGGAGAGAAATATGGGAAATCTAATAGAGCGGGATAGATCACATAGTTTTTCTTTCTTTTTTTAAATCTATGTTTGACAGGAAAAAAACGGTAGTTCAAAATGGTGCAGAATATAAGGAACTTGAGGAAGTTACTAACTGAAGAATTAGCTTTGTCTGAATTAATGTCAATTTGAATGGAATTTGGCATACTGCAGAGGTAGTCGAATTGGAAGGACATTAAAAATAAACGCAGGTAAAATATTTAGGTAAAAAAACTGTATGTATGACAAAATATTTAAAGATTTGATTGAAAGTTACCCTTTTTATGTTTGAGTTCATTTTAATGTTTCCTCCTTGCACTCAAACTGCAACCTCACATACAGTAGTTTACGACCACAACTCAGATTCGAATCAAATTCAATTCAGAAATTGAGCTGAATTAAAAAGCATTGTCAGATCAACTTTGAATAAATATCATGCATATATGTTTACATGGCAATATTAATCGCACAATATTTCAAATGAATACATTTTTAAAAATTGACCACAAACATCATGATCAAAAAAATGAAACTGCATAAACCACGTCCAATGTGAAAAACAATATACTGACATTTATTTAAAATGACTTAATTTATCTAAATAAATATAATAACAGGTATACGACTAACGTAAAAAGTTGGTTTCTTTAAAATGTTACTGATGTTTCTGTTTATTATTACTGTTCTGATCACTCTGACTGCCACAGTATGTTGTCCATATGGTGCTTTTTGTGTACATAACTGTTATAATGATATTAATAATTTGAAAATTCTGTAATTAAGCCAGTTAATTAGTATGTAAATAAGGTTTCAGAAACACTGGCAGGCCTTCCGTTCAAATCGGCAAATTTAAGAGCAAATCTAGACGTGTCAGCTTTCATTACGGCAGGTGTGAGTGGCAGGTCATGGAGCGTGCGTGAGGGAAATGACAGCAGGACAAAGGTTGTTTTGTTCCAAAATGAAATGGGAGTGGAATCAAGCCGGGCTCCTCAGCGTGGCAAAGCCCCAGCAAACCTCAGGGCCGATGGCCGAGGATCTAGCTTAACCTTTCTCCCTCTCTCTCTGTCGCTCGCCTGCTTACTCGCTTCCTCCCCCTCGCGCCCATCCGCTCGGATCGATGGCCGCACTGCAGAAGTAGTGGACTGGGAGTGCGAAAATTCAGCTCGTTCTCGGAGAGAAGCAGTGTAATTTTCGCCGTGATGAAAAAACCAATAACATTTTTGCTCGTCCTTTACAGCTAGCAATAGACGAGGTGTGCACTCCAACAGCTGAGAACTCACCTTGCCTGCTAGTTGGAGGGGCCGCAGTCACCTTAGCACCCCTGCACAGCCAGAAGACACACATTTCAACCTTTTACACTACTGGTCAAAAGCTTGGAAAAAAATATATAATTTTAATAAGTTTCTTTTGATCCACAACACATTTATTTGACAAAATACCACTGCAAAGCATAAGCATATACTGTGAATCTATGAATTATTGTAATTTTATAATGATAATACATACTACACCGTAAAATAATCTGTTAATTAACAGTTCCCGTATTTTGTGTTTTCTGTTTATTTACAGTTGTGAAATGCATTATGGGACCATGACCTCTGCTCTGTTGACTTTTGATGTTGAAAATTCAACTCTACAGTTTAACAAAGGGACTTTAATTGACATTTTAGTAGTTTTAAATAATATAATGTATAATAAATAATATATAAAGAAATAAATCCGTAAAATAACAGAAAATGTACTGCCAGCTTATTACAAGGTATTTGTAGCATAATATACACCACCAACCCAGATAATATATCACTTTAAACTATTAAAAATGTTTATAAAAGTCATTTTTCCAAACTTTTAAAGTTTAAAGTTGTCAGAAGAAAGATCAAGGTCACATAATGCAATTCAAAAGCATAAATAAACGGGGGAAAAAATAAAATAAAATCATGAATCATAAAATCCGGGAAACTGATAATTTACGGATATTTTTTACAGTGTATAAAATGTATTTATTTATATTATACAACAATGCTATTTAAAACAAGATTTTCAAATAAATGTTTGAAATTTATATAATAAATGTTCCTTGAGCAGCAAATCAGCATACTAGAAAGATTTATGAATTGATTGCTGAAAATATTGCCCATAAAAACATAAATTAGTATAAAAATATATTCAATTTTTTTTCATTTTTGCAAATTGTAAATATTTTACTGCATTTTTTTTTATCAAATAAATTAATTCTTGAAAGTAACAATTATTATGTAACTTTGACCAGTATAAAACGTATCAGCTCGTATAAAACGAGTGACTGATTATCAGATCTGACAAACTTACCGGAATGTTAAAGGATGCAAAAAGACGAGCGAAACCCCTCGATTTCAATAAACAAAATATCAATCTTACGCGAAGGCTGGATGCACTCGCTGTTATATTAGGAGCAGATGTATGTGCCTGATAGAGCGCATTAAGGGTTACATCTCAGCATTCATTTCATTACAGTTCCCACCAGTGCCTTACCCCCCGTAGCTCTTTATTTAGCTCAGCAGTTAAAGCCTCTTTAACTGCAGACTCAATACGACGACATTCGCAGCACGTAGAGGCAGAGCAGAACAATGGCGAATGCAAAAAAAAAAAAAAAAAATCGTGATACTCTGCGATACTGTTACTTCTGCAGATCTCTGATCACGACGCCATGCCGTCCCTTTTATTCAAGGATGAAACACCAGAGCACAATTTGAATACAGTTGTACATCTTTCCATTTATTAATGCTTGGATTAACATGACTGGGGGTTTTGTCAAGGGAGTCTTTACTAGAGCCCAGGGAGCAGTTCAGTGTGACAGTAATAGTCCTCAGTTAATATACTTGAGTGATGCAGATTTCTTAGTGTTGGAAAGCAGAACAAAGGGGGTTTATTTGAAGCGTGAACACAAAGGTAGAATTGTAAAGTGGAGGGTGTAAACGGGAGGGTAGGAGCCACTCGAGATGAAAGCCATGTTATTTGACACAGCGCTGGCAGTGAATTAAAAAACAAAAGGCAGTGGTGGGAGAATCCTCCCGACTTTTTGACAGGAGAAAGATGAGCCACTTTTACTTTCCTCCCATTCTGGCTTTCAGTCTCTCTCACACTGGAAAAACACTATTTGCTCTTGATATCGGTCGTCCGTCCACAGGCACCCTTGATTTCTTACTCCCTCCTTCGATATCGATTTCGCCAGACTGTATGCTGTTAAAAGTTCTTCTCTGGAAATCTTGAAACAAGCTATTTTTGAGGCCTTTGAAAGAACTAGTATCGGTATGAAGGTTTGATTGCACATAAGTCAGTGGGATTTATTATATTATATTATTTATTATAACTTGCATCATTTTGAAAAAGAAAAAAAAATGTCAATTTGTCTAATTTTTGGAGTGGCCTTAATAAATGCTAGCAAAAATATTTGATCAAAAATTACAGTTTGTGAAAATGAAGAAAACATTAAACACTAATTAGAGAAAATGAATTTAATGAATAAGATGACAAAATATTTAGTTTTTTATAAGTTATATATAATATAAGTTTAATATAAGTCTTTTTTATGAATATAATTTATTGTTTTTATTTTCAGTTAGCATGTAGTAAACTAACCAAAAGTGACAGTAAATAGATTTTTATTGTTATACGAAACAATTGCCCCTATTTAACCATTTAATTAGCAATTAAATAATATTTCACAATATTACTGCTTTAGCTATTTTTCATCAAAATAAAAATATAGCCTTGATGATAACAGACTTTAAAAAAAAAAAACTTTATTTCATCGTTAACAGAAAAACTGCTTGGTTTGAAAAGGTTTAATATTCCAGGGGGAAAAAAAATATTGTCAGTTTATATTTATATTTATAATATATAAAATATATTGCGGTTTAGCGTCTCCACACAAATGTCAACTACTTGGAATCCTTCCACATGTTCTCAAACTCTGTATTTCCCACAAACACTCTGAAAACAGTATGCCTTGAAGTAAAACGAAGCATCTCTGAAGTTTGAGTCAGCTGCTTTGTTGGCTCTCATGAACATGCATGTGCGACACAGAGCTGTGGAGGTGGGTAAGAAAGCAGGCAGGCTCCAGAACGAGTTCAAAAGCCTAAAACGGGCCACTCGTTCTTCTGAGGGCCCCTGTAGCACAGCAGAAAAAGCCTCCTGAGAAAAAAAAACAGCTCTGAGAGCGCACAATCAAAGACTCACAGCTCCAGTGAACGGAACCGTAAAACAAAATACCATTGGAACAAAATCAACGAATGTTCCTCCGAATGTGCCTTAAGGTGATTTATTCCAAGTGGCTATTCAATTAGAATTATTATGGGACCCAAAATGGCCTCTGAGAAGGAGACAAGAAAAGGATGGGGAAAGGAAAACCAAGATAATGAGAAGGTCACAGCCATACAGTGAATAGCCGAGTGAATGTTAGTGCAGATAATGCCAAGCTCACGTGAACCCGCTAATATTTGGCGCCTAGCTCTCCATTCAGTGTAAAAACCTTGTCAGTGTGATAGATGGAAAGGAGTCTTGCTGCTCTCTGCCATTTTCTTTCTCTCGCTTCCTACATTGTGGGCAGCAGCACGGCGCAAACTGACAAATCTCAGCGGGTTTTACAGTCTCCTGAGCTGCGGTTGCCAAGAAGTCACATCTTCCCATTCATCAAGGCCAAGAACTGAAGAGACACTGAGACGACACTCACATTAAGAAGTCACTCTGTCTACGTAAAATCTATTCTTAGAGGGGAAAAAAAACTTCACAGAAAATGAAGATTGTCATTATTTACTCTGTTTAACTTTGACTTCCTTTCTTTGGTTTGAGCAAATATAGGGAAATTCTTAAAAATGTGATGCAAGATTGATGCCTTCAAGCTTCAAAAACCAAAATACAAGAATCAAAGTGGTTAATGTTGGTTAAAGATATACCCCAAGTCTTCTTATATAAAGAAAAGCTTTAAGATATAGCATAATACATGTACAATCCTTCTGAATCGCTGAATCAGATTTATGATTGTATCAATCAAGGTGGTTTAGTTAACTAGACAAACCTATTCATAAAGATCTGACTGTCATTAAATATGTTATGTTGATAAATGTCTTCATTTCAGGAGCTCATAATGCTCATGTTATGAAATGCCATTGGCCACCAGTTGATTAGTGACCTTAGTGAATAATGACAAATTGTGTAATACAAGAGTTCAAAAGTTTAATGTGAATCTCATTTTTTTCAGTCTTCAGTTGCCATTCATTGTAATTGCATTTAAAATGGCTACCAGCACACCCTTTAAAATTACAGTATTTTAGCAATCATCACAAATTCAATACATACATTAGGTTGAAAATAACCCAGAATATTGCTTTAGCGTTTAATGGATCACACAGTAGACCTTCATTGTACCAGCTCAGAGATTTCTCCTTTTTTTTTTAACCTTTTTTGTACATTACTAAGAATCCAGCAGGTGAAAGAAAACATCACATTTTACTCAGAGGAAGCATTTTAAGAACCATTTCACTTTACTTAACTATTTCCAGTTAACTAAAATCTCTGCTGACTTTGAACACAAAAACAGACGTCTTTAGGGGCATTGGGAAAGTGCCAATCATTCTAATTGTTTGAATTTATATTGACTCTGGACAAGAAAAAAAAGAGAGAGAGAGATGTGGGTCAAAGCAAATACTTGAAGCCTCAAGCCTAAAAGAAAGAGAGAGAGAGAGAGAGAGAGAGAGAGAGAGAGAGAGAGAGAGAGAGGGAGAGAGAGAGAGAGAGAGAGAAAGAGAGGGGTGGGAGGACAAATGTGTACCTCAGCTGTTCTGGTAGGTTTTCCATTATATTTCTGAAATGGCCTGAGCAGGCAAAAGAGCTTCTTTTCAGACAGCGCGCAGAGGCAGAAATGACTTATAATGAATGAACGCATCAGAATGGGATTCCTCTGCCATACTGCTCTGTTCACACCAAAAAAAGACTCTGAAGGAGGTTGCATAAGAACATAAGGTTAGCAGGAATTATTGAGGATGACCCAAGACAAAAAAATAGCCCACAAAACAAGAAGAGCGCAAAACTCTTTTAATACCCGCACATTTAAGCCCCCAAACTTCATTATAATTGTTGGTGCATCTCATCCTGACCACATTTTATCATACGGCTTCTATCTTTTCCTATGCCCTGCCTCTTATTACTTTCAGGAATCGAGCTGAATCAGTCTTAGCAACGCAGAATTGAATTATGCATTCGTTAGTTCATGCATATGCATGGGTTCCCGAAGTTCATGAATATCTATTACGTTGCCATTTACATTTCTTCCATTTTCCTAATACATAAAAATCTTACACTAATGAACAAATGGAAGGACTGCAGCTTGTAGACAGAGAGTTAGCGATGTGCTAAATAAAAGAAAGGCATACAGGCTTTCTAATTAGAGCTCGGAAACCATGCGGCGCGATTTTAGACAGTGATTCATTTACGAACTTCAATGAAAAGCAGCGAAATTACATGAGAACTTGTGTTTCTAGACGGATTCTCAAGAGAGAATATACACTCTGCCCTCGGGGAAAACCAGATGGCGAGCGTGCGAAAGAAAGAAAGAAAGAAAGAAAGAAAGAAAGAAAGAAAGAAAGAA
>CAIGQV010019070.1:12838678-12864238 GCA_903798115.1 Danio jaintianensis | reverse complement strand
GAGAGAGGGGGAGGGAGAGGGGGAGAGAGAGAGAGAGAGAGAGAGAGAGAGAGGGAGGAAAAACCCTCAGAGCACAGAGGAGCACTCATCTAACAAGGCCTCTCTCTGATCCTTCTACTCGCCTGGCCCTTCTTTCTCTCTCTCTTTCTCTACGTCTTTCTAGCAGCTTCACGTTTCACATGGTCTCCTACGCTCTTGTTTCTCCCTCCCATTCTAATAACCCAGGAATGCTTCATTTGAATAAAATACAGTCATTTATCTACTGGCAGCAGAGATCATAAAATCAAATAGAGGGAAGTGGGAAGTCATAACGCCGGTGGTTCGTTTTATGTCACGTAATACCCCCATGAGCGTAAAGGGGGCCATTCAGAACACGCTGCCATCAAACTCTCCTAATGTTGTTTTGACTTGTACCGAATTGTTATTGTAAGTCCCATCAGCGGCATTAGACACCCGGATCACGTCCCACGCCGCGGGTGCTATTTCTTGGCACAATCTCGCTACACAATTCTCATCGGGCCCCCAGAGGCACTTCAAGTCGAGTCCCCTCATAGCTCAGGAGAGCGAGCACTGGTCATTTTCCTGCATTTTCTCTCCGCTGTCATCGTCAGTATGGAGTGCGGGAAGCGTCAGGCCGTGACTCGGTGTGTAAACAATACTAATGCTTACACATTGATGGGCTCTTTATCTCTATTACAGACGCGAATTTCGCCGAGAACAGAATTGATCGTGTCTGAAAGCCGCTGCCGGTGTTATGGCAGGCCACACATGGAGGTCTTATGAGCTTCGATGAAGAAAATCAACCTATGTGTCTGAATTATGGGGAAGCGGAGGAAATCAATTACTTGTCGTTTATTGAATGTGTGGTGAAGTTTGTCAGAAGCGGGAGAATTACTGGCTTAAGGTAAATGTTACTAAGGAGCTGTTTATTTTCAGTCCAAACCGGGTGTGATTTAAAGTCAAATAAATCAAGTAACAAGATCTAGTGATGCCAGTGAACAAGATGCTGGTGTTTTAATATGTGTATATTTAACCAATTATAGAAAGAGCTACCAAATTAATGCCTAAAAACTAGCAGCATTCTGAGCTAAAAAGTTGTGGTCAAATGCAAACAGCCAAATGACAGGTACAGTACATTCTATGTGCAGCAGAGGAAATTACTGTTAATTGTACCAGGTATCAACTGTCAATATTCATCAGTTAAAATGGGAAAGCATACCTATATATAAACAAACTATAAAGAAATAAGTTCTTGCTTATTTTGAATGTGAATGTTTATATTTATATATTGAAATGCTAAGGTAAGATCATAATTGCATCCCAAATACCACACTATACACTTATACACTGTGCAGTTATGCAGTCAACAGTGTAGAATGACTTTTTTTTGTTTGTTGGTTTTTTAACTAACTGTTTACCAGTGGACAGTTAATGGTTGCTAGATTAGTGAAATAAATTACCAAACTACAAAGTTGAACCTGTCATGTGTGCAACCACCTTCACCATAGGCAGGTGGCAGAATCGCTTACATTGGGGAATTATGCTTGGAAAATCCAAAATAAAGTAATCCAACCTTAGTACCCGATTAGCCCCCTTCCGCGGCATAATTGAAGCTGTGACTGTTGAGTGTTCACCATTATATATTTCTGATTATCTGTTGAATAAGTATATCATCCGGGTATTTTCATTGTGAATGCACTACTTACACTATTTATACAACAAAATGGCATAGATTGGTGCATACTGTAAGTATGTGATTTGAGAATGCACATCATGTAAAATGGATAATGCCTTCTGAAATTGTTTGCTCATTTCATCACTTTTATTAAGATTAACACTTGTTTGCTAAAGAGAACAGCCAATCAGAGTTCTACCTCTGCCAGATGCCAATGCTCACTATTAATATAGGAAAGTTCTGAAAAGCCTTGACGGAGACCAGCAAAACAAACCTCAAAAACAAATCCTGACCAATATTTACCATCAACCTGACATTGGCTGAAACCATTTGCTTGGCGTGTCCTGGCCTTTTGTCTTCTTATCTTTGTGCTCTGCCTGAAGAGGCAACATTTTTTTATCTGGCAAGATAACTCATGTTTTCACAAGTCCAGTCATCTCTTAATTAAATAATAAAAAAATAAATTATAAAATTACAGTTTGTACTTAAACCACATTATCAGCTATTTGCAGTCTTACACATAAAAGCTTGTTTGTCTCATAGAAAATGACAGACTCTTGACAAAAGCTCCAGAGCCCTTATCATACAAATGTAAAACAAAAACAAAAAGATTCATGGGATGAATCATAAAATCTTTGAAAGGCTACAGTTTATGTTTCATCAGTTTGTCAGCCGTTCAACTCTCCTTTAGACGTACAAAATAAAAAAAGACAGCAAATTACTGGGGATATAGATTGTAAATGAGATTAAACAGGTGTCATGAGCATTATAGCTTCAATATGTCAAGATACATATATTGACCACTGCATGTGCCAAGGGTCAAACCCACTATTAGTAGATTTCAAAATGTAAAACGCAATACTGGGGGAAAAACTACCATTATAATCTTCTGGCATTCATAATCTACATTTAGACAATTCCATGTACTTTTTGCAAGATAATTAACGGTCATGAGAGTTCACTTTTTAAAAAAAGGGTTAAAATACCCTTAAAACAACAAGCCTTTCAGACACAGGCAACTGTTATATAGAACCAGCAAGATCTCAAAAGTATATTTCATTTTAATGGGTGTTCAGATTTAGAGCAGGACTCCGAAACAGCCTGTTAGGGACACGGCATGATTATGCAGAGTTATGATGGGCCGTTCAGCTGTAACCAATGATGTTCTGAACATGGTTAACCACCACTGATTTGGCTAGCATGACCAGATTACCAGACGGGAGGGAGATGAATTACTGATCAGGGATCCAGCTGTGAAAAATATTGTATCGTTTCGTATAGCTATCGGTCGTTTTATTGATCGCTTGTAAACACAGCAGCTGGCACTGCATGAAGTATTCATACTTCAATTCTGACAGCATTTAATAATTTCTAAATATTTCAGCCACAACAATGGCGCATACAGAAACGCTCCAACAAATCAGCAGCCAGCAAAAATAAACAAGACTTATGGCTTTGCTGTGTGCACACACACACACACATAGTCAGTTGCCTCCAGAGTGCCACTGAGAGAACTGACAAATGGGCGCCGTGTCACTGAGTGAGAAATCCCGCAGTCACAGACAGCCTCTCATTTATCTGAGTGTGTGTGCGTTTGTGTGTGTGTGTGTGTGTGTGTGTGTGTGTGCGTGCGTGCGTGCGTGTGTGTGTGGGTGGGCAACTCATACGGCCTCATGCAGCCTGGACAGGACCAGTCATTTAGACAGACATCCTCAGGGCCAAATTACATGTGTGTGTGTGTGTGTGTGTGTGAGACATTGTCTTACTAAATGCAAACTCTGGCATAGGGCAGTCATGTGCCTCCTCGTCCTGTTGGATGTGAAATTACCCAAGACGTTTTATCAATGCAAGCGTTAGCTAATAATGGAGAAGAACTTTAACAGATACAATAGCGAATGTCTGGCATCATTTATATCATTTTCATGGAAACGGGTGACAGCTGAAAGTGCTGCAATTTGCTTGCAATGAACAGGGAGGTAGAGTGTCACTTTCTTCTTTTTGCTATAACAAAATATCAGGTGCAAACTGTGCATTACTACAATAAAATGTTACAACTAAAAATAAACAAATCACAAATGTACGATTGTTTTCTTTCAATACAAATTACTGAAATGAAAATATGAATTGCTTTTGAATAAAAAAATAAAATGGTATTATATAAAAATGTACACCTTTAGCGCATGTGAAATCCTCTTTACACTTTAGTGAGCATTACAGAAGAACAGAAAAATGGCTTGGCAACTAGAGATTGTATGTGATGCTCAACAACTGCAAATATGCCAAATATTTTAAGTATATTCTATAAAAAAAAAACAAAAAAAAAACACACATTTAAAAAAAAAAAAAAGTAATATTATGTATTATTACATAGTAATATTGTAATTATTACAAAGTAATAGTCGGCCTCAAAAGTTGTGCTAAAACACTGCAAAGTCAACAGGCAACAGCCAAATAAGTTACATCATGTGTGTATAAGAGAAAATAACTGTTAATTTGAGCAGGTTCTACAGTCAATAATAATAATAATAATAATAATAATAATAATATTAAAAACTACTTTAAAAGCTAAAACTACACTCAGAAAAGGACGTTTGTTGTTTGTTCAAACTACTTAATTAAAAATGAGCTGAAACAACACAATTCTTGAGTTTTTAAGGGGGACAACTTAACTGTTTTAGGTTCAATCCACTTCAGTTTGTAAAAACACAATATGTTAACTTAATTCTTTCATGTTGTCTAAATACAAATCAATTGTGTGGAACCCAGCAGTGTATGCTAAGACAGCTACAAGTAAAGGATCAAAACCTTGAATGACCCTGGTGTTCAAAGGAATGAAAGTTGCTCTGTGCCCACCAACTCAAGGCCTTGGGAGATCAAAAGCTCCAGAGCAAATGAAGATGATTGAAGAGCTCTTAATACAACAATGATTTCGACAAAGGCTGGAGACGGTGTGTAAACACATTTGGTTTCACTCTCTTTTTTGCTTGCTCTGGTAACCCTGGAGACCACCACGCCATCTCTGGCCGGGGCACCAGAGGATCGAGACGCAACCTTGGGATTCTCACATTTGCATAAATTTCCAATTACATTTTATAGTTTCAACAAACCTGGCTAATCACTCGTTTCAATCCATTTAATTACAGCTCAGCGATGGCTGGCTAATGTCATTAAACGCAAAAGCTTATTGTTCCTTATCATGCCGTATTAAGGAAATTACACTGGAGTCATTTTTCACCAGGATGTGTTGACAACATGCAATTCACCTCTTCTACACATACAGTGTCCCCTTTAAGGCTTGACTCTTTTACCATGGCATTTACAGAGGGTCGCATGGATAAAAAACAAAAAACAAAACAAAACAAATCAATACCATCAAATATGAGAGTTGGGACGCTCGGGGTGACATTGTTATTTTGCATAATTGCAATAAAATATATGTATCTCTCTGCCTGATTGAATTGCATCTAACTCAGCAGCAGCAGGCATAAACAATGCTGTCATCTGTCAAGCAGCGAGTTCCCTCGTTTTTTTTCCTTTTTATTGAGCTTCTCGCACGACTCCAAACTTGCATGATGAAAATAATTACGGGTTGTGTTACCTGTGGGCTAAACGCACACACGCGCCTGCACCTCGGTGTGTGCCGATTGTACCCTGCCTGTCATTCAATCAACATTAAGTTAGCAGCATCGAGAGCACTCCATCTCATTCATCAGTGTCTCCCTACACCAGTCAATCTCTCGCACACTAGACGAGCACAGACACACAGTCAACAAATGCAGGCCTTTCATCATAGCACTCTCTGGAGGAAACTGAAAAGACAGAATCGTTGGACAACAAAGACAAGGCACCAAAGACAACACAACAAAATGAACGTTGACCTACAGGTGATCCTCAAGAAAACCCACTGGCTGCATTTACTCAATGCAATTGACTGCTTTCCGTTGCTTTTTACAAAGTCAACAGAGCTGCTTTTTCAAGTGTTGGTTTCTTGCTATTCGTAAATAAATAAATAAATAAATAAATTGTTGAAATGGTAGAGGATTTACAATGGATTATATCAAATTCACAACATTGCAGGTACACAGTAAATTAATTATTAATGAGCTGTAGTTTCACCATGATATGATTTGTACATTTGTAGTTCATGTAAATTTCAAATAAATATATTTTTATAATTACTTGTGGTGAAATGCAGTTAAAAAAAAGTTTACCTGTGAATTAGTCAAATGTCCTTGTAATACCGTATGTCAAGTTGCTGAAATCCAGCTGATATGTCCTGTCCAGTGGTGGACAATAACTTTTTTTTTAGTTCACTGCTGTACTTAAAGTTCAAATTTAAAGAATATCCACTTTATAAGAGTATTTTTATTTGAGAAAATTTTTACTTCACCAAATCCCAAAATCAAATATTGTACTTTAGACTCCATTAATTTTCCTAAATGGAGATGAGTAAAATGTTATTTTGAAGTGGAGTAATTGGAGAGGAGAGATGAGATCGTGGCATTTAATTCATGAAAAAGCTGAATCTTATCAGTTAGCCTGTTAAATTGGTTCACAAATTGCACTGAACAATTAATTTGTGACTTTTCATAAGTCAACAACTCACTGATTCAAAAGATCTGTTCAGAGTGGGTTCTCCAGTAAACAACTCACTGATTCAAAAGATCTGCTCAAAGTGAGTCTCCGATAAACAACTCACTGATTCAAAAGATCTGCTCAAAGTGAGTCTCCGATAAACAACTCACTGATTCAAAAGATCTGCTCAAAGTTAGTCTCCGGTAAACAACTCACTGACTGAAGTGATCCATTCAGAGTGAGTCTCCAGTAAACAACTCACTGATTCAAAAGATCTGTTCAAAGTGAGTCTCCAATAAACAACTCACTGGTTCAAAGTGAGTCTCCAGTGAACAATTCACTAAACGATGTGATCTGTTCAGAATGAGTCTACACACTAAAATAAAATTATGTTTGCTGCTTGATCAAACTACCCATTTAAAATGAGCTAAAACAACACAATTCTTGAGTTTTTTGGTGGACAACTTAATCGTTTTATGTTCAATTCACTTAAATTTGTAAAAACTAAAAAGTTAACTTAATTCCTTTATGTTGTCCCAACACAAATCGATTGTGTGGAACCCAGTCAATAAACAACTGACAATTGACAGTGGAATAAACAACTCACCAACTTCACAAACTGAAAAGGGAATAGGTGTGAATGTGTTTCACATGTTTTCATTTGAATTATCCATGTGGTGATTTGAGTATGCCATGTTTAGCATACTTCAATGAATGCATTGCAAAATAAACATTCAGAGTAATATTTTGTGTGCTAGTCTAAAAAAATTGCTCAAATCCTTAGAGGTCTCACATCAATCTCTGAATCTGTCAAAGCGGTGGTCATATCATCCAAAGATGACAGTCTTTCCCCGAGGTAAGGAAAAACGATACACGGCTACATCTGAAGTAAAAAATAAAAATAAGAGCAAAAAAAAAAAAAAACTTCTCCATTTTTTGCTAGAGTGCTCTTTCAACACAACCTGAGGCACCAGAGCGCCATGCTGGCTGCAGAGTCGCTACAGGCATCTGGGCTTCGAGTTTTGCTTGCCAGCTTTCAAACCCTGCCAGACTGAAATCGAAAATGTCAGGCGCGGAGACTTCACGTAATTTGCAGCCATCTCACTGGCCTATTTATCCCTGTATTACCAAATTGAATCAAATATGAGCTGTGATGAATAACGGCTGGGAAGCCATTGAGGAATGGAGTATGAAAGAAAAGAAAAGAGGGATGAGGGGGAGACAGAGGAAGTTGGAACACTGGGGCTTTTTGCAGTAGACAGCGGCTGATTCGCTCACGCGCTTCCCGGCTGCCATTTTGCACAAGTACATTAGTCCATTGCTCAAATGCGACCGAGCCGCTCGCCGAGGAGCAGCTGCAGTGATTCTGCCGAGCGTCTCCTGGGGAGGGTTCTTATTCTCAATTAAGCCCTTTGCTGATACAGAAGAAGCCCAGATATTCTCCTCTCCATCTATCACAGTTCCACTGAGAAGCATGAGCGGCTGCCAGTTTTGGCTTTGGGTCCCCAGTGTGTGTACAGCTGGATAAACCGCAGATCCACTCTAGCCAAATCTAACATTACAGATATCAGACATCGGTTTCTGCATAATTGTATGTTTCTTCTTGTACGGGCGAGGAAGGTTCCGTTCCTGTATGCTGATTGGTCAATAAGAAAACTTGGTTTCTAATGCTCAAACCACATTTAATCGGCTTTAAAAATATATGCTGTGTCTTTGCTGATATGGTGAGGGAGAAGTTTGTGTAATGCATTAAGAAGTTTGACATGCTCTCAGCTGCCATTTCTGACTTCTTTCTTTTTAATCGTCATGGCCTACAGTGCACTAGTTAAAGATTCTAAATGATTCGTGAAAGACTTAAAACATAAAAATCATTCTGGTGCTGTAATAGTTCCTTAAAACTCAAATGGGGCTCGTTAGAAGCGGTGGAATCCTACCAAGACGGAGATGTTATAATGAGGTCATTTAGACTAGCACACACAGCGACATCCCTAATATGCGGCAGAGAAAAAAAAAAAAAGAATCCAAAAAGAACTCTGGAGGCTTGTTTGAGTTAGATCCAAGACAATGTTATCTAATCCCTGAAGTAAATATTTGAAATCATAAAGATTGTCATCCTACTTTAACATGCTAACATTCAAAGTTAAATAATATTTATTATTTCATTGACAATTAATAGCTTGTCCTGTGTCTTGTACACCCGTTTTACTATTTGTTTTGTATTATGGATTTTTTTTTAAATCTGCTTTTAGTTCACACACTGAGCTGAGAGTGACAGAGAGATAACTGAAAATTCCTCCCCACCTCCTGAGAAAGTGGGCAGATAGACTCTCCAGAATGTGTTAATGAAGGAATAAGGGAACCAACGGTGAATAAAGCTATAGACTCTGGGCCACACATTTTAGCTATGCAGTTCCTTTTGATAAATAGGGCTGGGCGATTTGGCCTAAAATCAAAATCTCAATTTATTGAACATTTTAACTCGATTATTATTAATGAATTATTTTATTTATTTATTCAATTTTTTTGCCCTCATAGTTCACTGACAGGTTTTGTACAGTAAATATGCTCACATATTACAAGAGATTTTTTGAATGGAGGGTGCATTACTTGATTTTAAAATAATTAAAAGAAACACACACTATTTACTATCTATGATTACTTATTGAACATCAACGTTAAACAACTTATACTTTTATGTTTATCATATTAAAAGTAGAAAATAAGCAGTATCTCTTCTAATTAAACTATATATACTATAAACTATATATACTTCTAAATAAATATAACCCTTGTATATTCTGTAAATAATATTTTAAACAGTGGATTTCTTGCATCTTCTGTAAACAAATATTTCAATGTAAATAATAATTTTAATGTAATAGAAAAATATGCCATCTCAAGGCATCTCTGGCGCAGCTTCCAATCATCATCAATGTAGTGCAAAGTAAGGCTCAAGAATGGGTCCATCGCCCGACTTGACCAGAGATCAGATGTGGCTGCAAAGTGGCCTCATAGGTTAAATCAGTCGCGACGTGTAATTACATTTTTTGAGAGGTGTGCATCGGCGTCAGCCACGGCGAGGGCTTTCAGACCACTTGAAGGCTGAGCCGGACCATACGCATGCACTCGATGCAGAACTAAAAACCAGAACGGGGTCACGTGACTCCACACGCGATAGGGAAAGTAATAAAAAAAATAAAATAAAATAATAATAATAATAATAATAATAATAATAAATCGACCTGGAAAAATTATATAGATTATAGGTTCTGAATGTCAATTTCGATTACCAGCCCTATTGATAAGACAACTTGTCAAAGGTACTCGTAATGATGATTAATACAATACAAGTAATACATTTGTAACATTTTACATTACATAATACGAATGAACATGAACAAACAGGTATACCACATACGAGTTAGCATTAACAAAAGACTCAAGGCTGTGATATATGTATATGTATACACACACACATACACACAATTACACTCATTGGTCAAACAATGTAGAAATCATATTGTTATCGTTGCTGCAACTGAGCGTGTTGAGAGCTACAAAAAAGTAATCCTGCAGGTTTCTGTTACTGTAATGCCTTTTTATAAAAATACTGAGAATAGAGCATTTGATACTGAGACCTGACTTAATACCATTAATGTTGTAAATCAGAACGGATCCACAACTCTCCAGCACAGACACCCGAGAGCAGACAGCTCCTCCCATTATAGGCGAATTAAGCTTAATCCAGAGGTGGATTGTGGCTTTGATCTCCAAAGTGTTTGGCTCCATTGTTTCTGATTTGAAACAGGGTAGTGCACTGGGCTTGCTCGGCACGGTTGGCCACAGCAACTGTGGCGCTCGGGCCCTTTCATCTGTGCCTAAGCCCTCTTCCGGAACTGTCACGAGCTGAGGTGCTAGAGGGGGTAACCATAGTGACAGGCGGTAATTGGCCTGAGTGTGAGAGCGTTGGCACAGCTGCCACTGCTTTTGAAGTATTTACTCTAAACGACTGAGTCTTCCCACGTGAAATGGAGGATATCAAATGCTGCACTTCTCATAATGGACGAAAAAGTATAAATTACAGGCTTTTTGGTGTCACATTTTTGTAAAGTATTGCTAGCTTATTTTTAGGACAAGTTGCTATTTGGGATTATTTTCACACCCATACTCCAGATCAGAACGAATTGTGCTATTTTAAGCACCTAGGGAGAGGTGAGTTTAGAGCTGAGAACATTTCAGCTCTTAATGTGTATATGCTGTTTTGGGGTTCAGTCTCACACTAAGGGAATATAATCGACTGTTTTCTGTTTTTATACAGGCAATCACAGGAGCTTTTTAAAAATGTTGGAATGTTGTAAAAGATTTGATGCCACTTATAATGGACATTTACAAGTATGTATACAATTGAACAGGATTTTTATTTGCCATTTAAGTAACCACAAAAGTTACTTAAGATGCTAACAAACTTGATGTTTGCATAAGGTAACCATAGCAACAGTAGACTACCTGACAAAGTCAGTATTATTTCAGACTGCATGCTGAACAAAATATACAGTTATTTTAAAGGGGTCCTATTATGCTTTTTACACTTTTTTAAACTTCCCTTAATGCAGAATGTTGGTGTTTGAGCATGAAAACGATGTGCAAAGTTACAAAGCACAAAGCCAATCCAAAGGGAGTTATTCTCTATATCAAGCAGTTTCTGAACTCGCTCAAACGCTTCCATTGTAGTCTTGAGTTGTCTTCTGAGAATGTACATTTCACAGTATCCTGAAGTTAAAAATTTTTTGTCCAAGGCCTGCCTGAGGGGTCAAGGCCTGGTTAAGTTGTGTTTGTTAGTAGTGTGTTGTCGCTATGTCCAAGAGATGCTGTTTCTCTGGTCTAATATACTGATACAAATGTGATTTGTGTGTGCGCATGTATATGCTTTGAGCTACAGATGAGATAATATACAGATGTATAATTAATCATATAATTATTTCTGCTAACAAGGTTACTGATAAAGTTTTCACTAAAATTTAATTTTAATTAATTATAATACCTTTATTAATTATAATAAACATATATATGTGGCACCATGTTGGCTATATCTCCCCACTATTAAATATTACTGGTCTAAAATCTGGCTCCTTAAAACTCACTGGCTTTGATTGTGTCAAGCAGCATCTGGTAAGGACACAATGGTTTTAAAAAAAAGAAATAAACCTGACATATAATGTTTTGCTCTAAAACGGCTATGACTTTGACTCCACACCTGTCTTTCCCTTTAAAAGTGAAACATAAAAAGATCTGCTTCTTTTTTGCCTAAACCTATTTTGCCTGTCTTTTCAAGCTGGCTGCATTTGAAATATAATTGAAACCTAATCTCCGCAAAGCTGAAGTCTAAACTTACTCTGAGGGGGCAGAGGAAGCAGGAAGTGGACTAATCCCCTTCCTCTCCAGCGAAAGGTCAAGCAGCTCTCTAATATGCAGGATGCTGTCCTGTCCCTCAGAGCATCTCTACTCAAGGCTGAAAGCACTCGATTTATTCACTCGTAGTCTATCGCTGTAGCTTTCCGAGACCACACAGGTCTCCACTGACAGTCCCGATACAGCCCCCCTCCTAAATAAGTACCTGTGCCCCACAGCTATCATTAGAAGGAGACGTATTTCCCCAACAAACTGCTGTTGACATGGGAGGTGGAGGGTGCGGACAGCTTTGAGCAAGCATGATTTAGCTTATACGCTGCCGGGTATAAACCTTGCCCCGAAGAGTAAGCGAGCAAGCAGGAGAAAGACGACTGCTAGCTGAATGGACTTGACAGAAGCGCTTTATAAAAAAACATGTCTGCCAAACCAAACATATTGACTTTGCTCAAGGGTCCAATAAATTTAAACCATGGTTTGATTTCTCTCTCTACTGCTCCTACAGCGACAGACACAGACGATGGGAACACTCTCTCGGGACGGTTCTTGTACTCTACATCCTTACAGTGGAATATTCCTCCGCCAAATGTAGAACAAAACACATCCCCTGAACCTATAACATGATTACCTTTCTCTCTATTGTGCACCTGATGGGGTGAGTTTGAGCGACGTGGACATAAAGGCTCCGAACAATGGAGTAATTTGTGGAGATTAACTGGGCATTCATGGCTTCCCCAGAACATAAGTAACAGGGATGGTGTGGACAGCAATTAGCAGCAAGCAGGGTAAAGCCGGAGAGAGTGCTAATCCTTCGTCTTGCACTCTGTTAGCGACTGAACAGACTATATTGTGGATTCTTATGAAAATTACAAAAAATCTCAAATATAATGAATCGTAAATGTGCATTCTTCTTACAAAGCAGTGTTATCAACTATGGACATAAAGAATGCTACTGCAATATGCAGAAGACGCTGTAAAGATTTTGGCTTTAAAATCATTGATATATTCCTTATATACAGTCATGGCCAAAAGTTTTGAGAATGTCAAAAATATTAGTTTTCTCAAAGTTTGCTGCTAAACTGCTTTTAGATCTTTGTTTCAGTTGTTTCTGTGACATACTGAAATATAATTACAAGCACTTCATACGTTTCAAAGGCTTTTATCGACAGTTACATGACATTTATGAAAAGAGTCAGTATTTGCAGTGTTGGCCCCTCTTTTTCAGGACCTCTGCAATTCGACTGGGCATGCTCTCAATCAACTTCTGGGCCAAATCCTGACTGATAGCAACCCATTCTTTCATAATCACTTCCTGGAGTTTGTCAGAATTAGTGGGTTTTTGTTTGTCTACCCGCCACTTGAGGATTGACCACAAGTTCTCAATGGGATTACAATCTGGGGAGTTTCCAGGCCATGGACCCAAAATTTTAGCCACTTAGATATCACTTTTGCCTTATGGCACCGTGCTCCATCGTGCTGGAAAATGCATTGTTCTTCACCAAACTGTTGTTGGATTGTTGGAAGAAGTTGCCTTTTTTTTTGTACCATTCTTTGTTCATGGCTGTTTTGGTACCATTCTTTATTCATGGCTGTTTTTTGGGCAAAATTGTGAGTGAGGCCACTCTCTTGGATGAGAAGCAACCCCACACATGAATGGTCTCAGGATGCTTTACTGTTGGCATGACACAGGACTGATGGTAGCGCTCACCTTTTCTTCTCCGGACAAGCCTTTTTCTAGATGCCCCAAACAATCGGAAACCGGCTTCATCGGAGAATATGACTTTGCCCCAGTCCTCAGCAGTCCATTCGCCATACTTTTTGCAGAAGATCAATCTGTCCCTGATGTTTTTTTTGGAAAGAAGTGGCTTCTTTGCTGCCCTTCTTGAGACCAGGCCATCTTTCAAAAGTCTTCGCCTCACTGTGCGTGCAGATGTGCTCACACCTGCCTGCTGCCATTCCTGAGCAAGCTCTGCACTGGTGGCACTCCGATCCCGCAGCTGAATCCTCTTTAGGAGACGATCCTGGCACTTGCTGGACTTTCTTGGATGCCCTGAAGCCTTCTTAACAAGAATTGAACCTCTTTCCTTGAAGTTCTTGATGATCCTATAAATTGTTGATTTAGGTGCAATCTTAGTAGCCACAATATCCTTGCCTGTGAAGCCATTTTTATGCAACGCAATGATGGCTGCACGCGTTTCTTTGCAGGTCACCATGGTTAACAATGGAAGAACAATGATTTCAAGCATCACCCTCCTTTTAACATGTCAAGTCTGCCATTCTAACCCAATCAGCCTGACATAATGATCTCCAGCCTTGTGCTCGTTAACATTCTCACCTGAGTTAACAAGACGATTACTGAAATGATCTCAGCAGGTCCTTTAATGACAGCAATGAAATCCAGTGGAAAGTTTTTTTCAGGATTAAGTTCATTTTCATGGCAAAGAAGGACTATGCAATTAATCTGATCAGTCTTCATAACATTCTGGAGTATACGCAAATTGCTATTATAAAAACTTAGACAGCAACTTTTACAATTTCCAATATTTATGTAATTCTCAAAACTTTTGGCCACGACTGTAGTACTCCTCTTTCACTTGTAAGTAAACACATTAGCTGGCTCAGATTTATGAGCTTTTTTCTGGATTGTTAATTAATAGGTGACCTTTGCTGGATGAAGCTAGAGTAAACAGAATCGTTTAAGGGTTTGCTGAGATTTACGCATCAACACAACCCTTGGTGGCAGCATCCAAAAAGGCTCTCAAAACAAGTCTTCCTGTGCTCCCACGGGCCCTGATCTTCTTTCTGCCTGGTGGGTCTGGCCCAGATGGCCTTGACTGGGGGCCCCTGGAGTCACCAAGCTTTGCCCTCTGGCTGTTTATATGACCCCCCCCCCAGATGCAGAGCCCCTCTGCTGGCCCAGGCAAAGGATGGAGAGAATTTGTCAGGATGTGTGGAGCGATATCACTGGTGTAACCTTCTACCCAACAGATGGTGTCATGATTAGAACAGGGTCCTCTCACCTCAGGGACCCTCTGCTGAGCACTGTGCCCGCGGGCATCGCCAGGGTCTAGCAGACCCCCCAGCACACCACCATTGATCCTACTGTCCAACCAGTAAGAAAGAGGCAGCATGCTGGCACTGACAGGTACCCACCCAGGATGGCGTAAAGAGCACGGGCAGGACTTGCAAACACAAACAAGGGAATTCGTGAAAAAGTCAGCCACTGAAAATGAGATGAGAGGGGCAACAGCCCGAAGGGTTGGAAAGCTGTGGGTTTGTACATGTGTACACAGCTGTGTGCCCATCAAAACTTTTTTTTTTATTAAATTCCATTCCAATTACCAAAAAAAATTATAATGAATTACATTTTTAAAATACTGTGATATTTTTCTACAAAAAACTATAGACATCAGAACGATAGTCAGGAACAATATAAAGAATCATAGACAGCCAGTATGACAAACTGAACGATCAGATTTTCAAATGGATCATTAATCAGAACAGACAATAACAGATGATTGAAATGACAAAAAGAACAATAATCGAAAATAGGTGAAAAGACTGATTCACAAGGCAACAGGCATATAATTAGAAAGCAGATGGATGGACAGTCAAAATAACACTCAAAACAACAGATACATAGTAAAAAGCAATTAGTTGATTTTACTGTAAATAAAAAGTGAGCAAACCTATTGACTTAAAATGATTAACTAAATGAACTATGTGAATAATTATTAAAAAAAAAATACAGTTAACAGTTCCAAGTCACAACGGGTGGTTAACTCATATTTTTGTAAGTAAAGTGAACTTGTTGCTTTTAAGGCAATGGGTTAACTAATTACTATTTACAGTGTAGTTGTAATGACTAGTCAGAAATAACTGACGGAAGGACATAGGATGAAAGAGCTGGAACAAAAGAACGGATAAAATTATGCATTGCCAGGCCAACAGAAAGCAGGAACGACAGACAGAGCCGGAACGACACGGACAGATGTTTTGAAAATCTTTGAATTAAAATTCAGTATTTTCTTATAATAAACTTCCAGTCAAATGTGGTCAATACGAGTTAAATTCACACAAATGAACTGAAAGAAAGCTAATTCTTCAAATATAACTTTTGAACAACTTTAGTATGCATATAGGAAAGGGAGGCTTTAAGAGCAAACAGCAGTAAAGACATGTGGCAGGAATGCAGCATGGGCTTGTTAGGAACGTAGGGCAACATCTCACACTCTCCATCCAAGCTCGAAGGATTTAATAGACTAGAAGCCTGGCTGAGTTTTAATTAGCCTCATGAACAATGTGAGATTATGCACCCGGTTGTCCAGGGATTTCTGATAATAAAACAGAGATGATTGAAAAATAAATAAAGGCCCTAAAACTTTGAAACAGTTTGTACCGGCAGTCTGCCAAACCACACAAGCCTGCACTCGCTCGCTTGCTCACTCTCGCTCTCTCTCTCCGGCTCCCACTTCTCGTTCCCCCCAGTTCCTCTCTCTCCCAAACCATCCCACAGTAAAATCCAATTACTCAATGCTAACTCTTATGAATGCTCCACAACTTTCTGATGAATAAATTATAAGCGGGGAGGCAGCAAAAGAGCACCTGAAAGATAAACATAAAGGAGTTTAATGGTTTATACAAACTTAAGGCGCCTTGAAGGACTTTTTCCCGATAGTCATTCGATTGCTTCACGCATGCATATAGCTACTTGTTTTATCAGAGATGCTAAAACCACATTGATGCCCCCAAAGTGAATGCACAAAAACAGAAAAGTGTTAAGACACAAAGGTACACAAGGGTAACGCGAATCTCGTAGGGAAAAAAATCTGTTAATTCATAAAAGGGTCGTAAAAAGCAGGTGCCCCCAGGATGGATGTATCTACAAGTCCATCAGTAGATGTGACAGTCCCAGGCGACGCTTTTTCCCTCTCACTCCTTTTCTAAATAAACTCTGGGCAGGTTCAAGAGAGGAGAAGTGCCTTTGATTGCAGGCAGTTCAGACGGGGACAGAAAAAAGTATGCAGTATTCTCTATGACTGACATTTAACCCAAGGCTCGAGTTGCTGTTTCAGAGATGTCACACCCAGCCGAAATCTTCATGTATTCACGCGGCTTAAAAACTTGCGCATCATCCTTCAGGGAAATGAAAAGTAAAGCAAATGCAGCTGCATCTTCAAAAGGTCCTGCTTGTCCCCTGACTCATATTTTCAAGTCATGCTGTGAAAGGAAGTGCGGTCCCTCTATGGTAATCTGTGTGGATCTGCCCAGTGGAAAAAACAGCACGCTTCCTGGTAGCCAGACATGTGGACTGAACTAACAAAAGTACCAGAAATATTAAGAAGTCAACACAAATATGATTTTATCAACTCAAAGCAACCGAAGGAATGTAGTTCATCTTGGTTGCATTAGGAAAGCACGGCATAATGGAGGAATCTGTGTGACTTTGAATATTCTATATACAAGACAAGTCATTCATATCGGAAGTGACTGTTAAAAGACAGCTCAGATAGTCAGTCAGTTCTTGTAAATTTCAAAGACGCTGATGACAACTTACTATAATCAAAGGCATCTGCAAGACATATCTGACAAAACGCATCAAAAGTTGCAACGAGCATCAAATTTAAATTCTACAATGAATTAAATGAATATATTAGGTTTATAATACATGGAAACACACATTTCAAGTTGCAATATGCAAACTGGACATCTATTTTTTGACAGATTGCATGCTATTTTTGCAAAAAGCGAATAGGGCCGAAGACATAACCATGATGCACTCCAAAACTGCTGACAGAGCTGAAGCGAATGTCAGCCTTGTTGTGAGATGGAGGACGTTCTCAGATGTGATGCAGCCTGTGGCGCTAAATAAAAACCTGCAGACACATGGCTGCCTCAGATCTGCTTGTGTATGCGTCGATATCACAGCGAGCGAGACCGCCACACCACTCCCATTCATTTTCTCTAACATACTTTTCATGTACTAACACCCTCGAGCAGACATACTACACAACTTTCTCCTAAATCACCCTCCCCCTCGCCGGAGGTGATTTATACCCCTGCAGACTATGATTTAAAACACATGGGACCGAACGTGTGTGACTCAGTCAGCATATAGCTAGCGAGAGAACATACTGCTAGCGTCGTCGCTACATGTGTGGGTGAAACTCATTAAGGGCTAACATTGACCCATATATGCAACAGCGGTGTGGTTTGCTAGCTCTTCCAGTGTTGCGTGCGTGCTGTGTAGTGACTGCTTCATCTCTCTAAGTGTCAGCGGCAAGGCCGAGCTTCACATGACTCACAGGCAGGGACACCTAATTGCATTAAGACCCTGTGCAGCTGCATCCCAGGCCCAGGTGCTCCTGGGTCCACAGGGAAAAGGGAGAGTTGCATCCGCCCGGGCAGCCAGGAAGATGCAGACGTGCACAGCAGTTTCTTATAACAGCACTGCTCAGGGAGAATTTTGCTGCTACTTACACAAAATGAAAACAGTTGCTCATCTGAGAGGAGGATATCTAGAGAATATATGAGGGACCGTTGCAATTATACCAGTCCAGTAAGTAACTCAATATGGTTTAGTGGATTTTGGATTTCTACTGTACTAATACTAATAATAATAATAACAACAACAACAACAACAACAACAACATAATACCATTATAATAATATAATACCATAATAATAATAATAATAATTATTATTATATTATTATTATTAATTATAATTTTCATATTCCATAGTTCCATATTTCACATCAGGATATATGAGGACCTTTGTAATTATACCAGTCAAAAATAATAATAATAATAATAATAATAACAATAATAATAATAATAATAATAATAATAAATTAATTGTATTATAATAATATTATTATTATTATTATTCATTCATTAATTTTCTTTTTGGCTTAGTCCCTTTATTAATGAGGGGGCGCCACAGCGGAATGAACCGCCAACTTATCCAGCATATGTTTTACGCAGCGGATGTCCTTCCAGCTGCAACCCATCACTGGAAAACATCCATACACACTTATTCACACACATACACTTCGGACAATTTAGCTTACCCAATTTACCTGTACCGCATGTCTGCTTTAGACTGTGGGGGAAACCGGAGCACCCGGAACAAACCCACGCGAACATGGGGAGAACATGCAAACTCCACACAGAAATGCCAACTGACCCAGCCGAGGCTCAAACCAGCGACCTTCTTGCTGTAAGGCGATCGTGCTACCCACTGCACCACCGTGATGTCCATTGTTGTTATTATTATTATTTAATTTTAAGATCAATTGTTTTATTTTTATTAAAAGTATAAGTATAATCGGGGCGGTGTGGTGGCGCAGTGGGTAGCGCTGTCGCTTCACAGCAGGAAGGTCGCTAGTTCGAGCCTCGGCTGGGTCAGTTGGCATTTCTGTGTGGAGTTTGCCTGTTCTCCCTGTGTTCGCGTGGGTTTCCTCCAGGTGCTACGGTTTCCCCCACAAGTCCAAAGACATGCGGTATAAGTGAATTGGGTAAGCTAAATTGTCTGTAGTGTATGTGTGTGAATGAGAGTGTATGGGTGTTTCCCAGTGATGGGTTGCAGCTGGAAGGGCATCCGCTGCGTAAAACATATGCTGGATAAGTTGGCGGTTCATCCCGCTGTGGCGACCCCCGATTAATAAAGGGACTAAGCCGAGAAGAAAATGAATGAATGAATGAATAAGTATAATCTAATTTACTTAATATTTTATTTTTATTAAAAGTATTAAGTATAATATAGTATTAAAAAATAATCTATTAGTATTATTACATTGTATTGCATTTTATTTTTTTATTATTAATTTTATTCAATAGCCTAATGAGGAAAATAATTTTGACTTTGGCATGAAAAGTGACCTGGATATGAAACTCAGCCAAACACTCATATGCTCATAAACACACAAACGCATACATTCTCTTTATGTCCTTATCACAAGCCTCCTAAACAAACCTGTTTAGCCTCTATTTCCCTGCTCTCTATAAATGCACAGTAGATGATTCAATACATTTCTATTAGCATTTTTAAAGTGAATTAGCACTCAGTAAATTGCTGTGACCCTCAATAGAAATTAAATTGCTTCAGTCTATCAGACCATCAGTGTGATTACATTTGGTGGCTGTGGAATCTTTTCAGCTTTAAACACAATTATGGTATTGTTTGTTGGCTTAATGTCTGTGAAATGGCCAAAATGCAGATTGCAGCGTATGGCGTCTTAAAGGTCAAAGAAACCTCCGCGAGACGGGAATAAATAAGGAACGCAATCCAAATACAGAGCTTTGCGTATTTTAAATAAGTTAACTCCTTTTACGACCGCAAGTCTTAATGTGATCAGTAAATCAAACGGTGCTAATGGCGGGCATATAAACGCACTTACTTTCTTATTGACTCTAACCGTAATGCATTAACACAAATGTGGAGTGTTCGGAATCATTAAACGACACTTAACGCTTTACTCAAGATATTTGTCCGAACCCATATTCCCCACTTAAGCTTTAAATCCCAGTAGGACTGTAAGACCTCTCGGAGACGTGAAGAGATTTCTCTCCTGGTACGAGAGCGACGTTCAGTGCCCACCCAGTGTTTCTGGCCTTGCCCTCTGCGGTCTATGCTTTTGAGAGGGCAATAGACTCTTTCCCACCCTATACAATCTGTCCATTTTCCCTGTCGTTCATCAACCTTTTCTTTGCTCTTTAGTCTGTTCCAGTAATGGCTTTGAACAAGGCTACTTGAAACTGTGCCAGATTTGAAAAGTGAGAGAGAGCGAGAAAGCGACAAAGAGGGAGGAGAGAGCATGGAGAGAAAAGAGAGAGAGAGATGACTTTTTGATTATTTTTCTAAATGACACTTCAGCCCTCCACCCCGGCTGTGTAATTGTGATTACTGTGCCTCTATTTTTGGGTGGCAGAGCTGCGAGCCAGCAACAGTAAATAGCTGATGCTCTCCTCTGGCTTTAAGAGGACACGGGCACAGGGGGCTGAGCAAGGTGAAACGCCAAACCCCCCGTTCTCTGGCTCCAGACCTGCTAATGCACCATTCCTTATCCGAAGAAATGCCAAATTTGCTGATCTAAGGTCAGATAGAAGAGCCAATTTAGACTTTAGACAACCACACCACTAAACTGTTCTCGTAAGCTGATGGTGACTGTATGTGTGTGCGTGTTGGCCCGTAATTTCCAATGTAAACAGGCAGAAGTAACCGCAACAATCCGATCTTTCATATTACAGCTAATCTAGTTTGCCGTGGAGTTAGCTAAGCGCCAAGGAATGACTGATCAAATTAAGAAAACGAGAGGCAAAAGATAGTCCCTCGTTCCATTCTTCCTGGAGGGTGTAATGGGCTCTTGGCAGACATTTAAATGTTCTCTTACACTCGCCGCTGTTGTTTAGCGCATGAAGGTCAGCCTCGCCGCCAAGGGCTGAGGTTACTCTGGCGATGAAGCTAAGGGGACAGGTCTGTTGAAGGAGGGTGCTAACACAGCCAGACGTGTGACCCACACAGCATTCAAGGTCATTCCTGAAACAAAAAAGAAAACACTCCCCTCTGAATACAAAGTCATGCATTCAAATGAGTGTGTTTTGTAATGTCTGTTTTTTTTGTCTCCCTTGGAGGTGGTCACGGAGTGTTCTAGCTGCAGGGTGTCTTCAGTCTGAGCCAGTGGCTACATGCCAACTGCTCACCTTCCAGACCTACCACCTCCTTTAAGTTACCACAGCAACGCTTCCACCAACCACTTAATTACACGTTGTACATTTTGGCCAATGCTAAAAGTATTACACTTCTAATGCTGAAATAAAGTGTTTTTACTGTTGCTTTGGAGCAGTCAGGAAAAGTCTAGACTTCAGTTCACATGCTCAGTTACAGTATTGCGGTTTTCCAACGCATGCTATGGCTTGGTACTGTGCATTTTTGGAGGGTTTTCCTACTGTGTACATTACCTAGTACTTGCTACTTATTTTAATACCACCTCGGCTGAGGATCCCAGGAGCTGTACCAATACTAAGATGTGACATGTAACCTGTAATATTTTATCTATATTTTTATATAAGAGGCACTTACATTTGACGCTTGAGTGTATTTTTAGGCTATATATAGCATATGAAACACTGGCAATATCCAGTTGGCAGGCAATTATTATTATTTTCTTTTTACATAATGTAGTAAGAACGAGTTTTTAAAGGAGATTCACTGTTTCTAACATAGGTGAATCAAATGATCTTTCGTAAAGACTAGATCATTGTGATTGGCTGTTCTGTCATCAATAACAAGAGTGAATCATACAATTGGATACATATGGGCAGATAAATGTAAATGTAATGTAATGTGTATTTATCATGTATTGCCATACACCCAAAGCGCTGTTAAGTTCCATATTGATTATAAAATATTGCTTCTTACCTATAAAGCTTTAAATAATCTAGCTCCTGTTTATCTAACCAACCTTCTGTCTTGCTACAATCCAACCCGCTCTTTAAGATCCCGAAACTTAGGGCTTCTGGTAATACCTAGAATAGCAAAGTCGAGTAAAGGTGGTCGAGCCTTCTCATTTACACTCTCTCAGTTCAAAACTAGATTAAAGACCTATCTTTTTAGTAAAGCATACACTCAATGCATCGCATAACGGTATGATGCATGAATGTGCTCCACGCAGGTGAGCTGGCTCGACATCACCTGTAGGACACACTCCTCAATACACCAGACATTGTGTTAGAAACTCTCATATGTTTTACATGTTTGTTTATTTAACTGCTATTTTCATCTATAACACTCAATTTTTACATCTCATTTAAATACACTATGAACAGCAGCTATGCTAATTATTTTCTTTATTCTCTATTTCCACCTGGGGATACTCATTCCGAGGTCCCTAGAGACTATGCAGCGCCATTGATGCGATCCAAGACCTGTGAAGAGATGATCCCAAGGTATCCATAATCCTGGACCAGGTCATATCATAGAGTGCATGAGACTGATTCCTGAATGACCACCGTGACAAACGAGTCCCCACATTGAGTCCCCACCTGCGGGCCAACCTTACTGGCCGCCGGTGCCCTACTCACACCTGCAGCTTCTCCACGATGGACGTCCAGCTTCTTCAGCCTCCAGCGCCTAGACTGCAGCTCTGAACAGGAAGTTTGGCCAGATGAAAAATGGTCGTGCCCAACAGAGCCTAGTTTCTCTCTTGGTTTTTTTTTTTTTTTTTCCCCTTCACTTCGTCAATTGGTTAAGTTTTTTTATTTATTTATTTTATTTTTTCTCCTCCCCACTGTCGCCGCTGGCTGGCTCGGATCAGGACTTGTGGAGCTGTGCTTCGGTGGATTTGCTCTACAGAGAAATTTAAACCACACTGAACTAAACTACACTGAACTTCAACTCTGAAATCTGGACTTTACTAGAACTATGTTCAGCTGCTTTGACACAATCTATATTGTGAAAAGCGCTATATAAATAAACATGAATTGAATTTAATTTAATTCACAATCATGAGGCGCCAGTGCACTCACTACACACCAGCTATTGATGGAGTGGAGAGACAGTAATAAAGCCAATTTGGTGGATGGGGATGATTAGGAGGCCATAAAAGGTAAGGGCAGATGGAGGGAATTTGGCCAGGACACTGGGGTTACACCCCTACTCTTTACAAGAAGTGCCATGGGATTTTTAATGACCACAGAAAGTTAGGACCTCGGTTTAACGTCTCATCCGAAAGACTTAAGATAAGTTTAGAGGAGCTGTTGGCTAACTTTCTAGATGTTCTAGACTTTCTAGAGCTTTTATCTGTGACATGCTTTATTTTGAATAATTAACTTTTGTTTATTAACTCATTTATTCTGCATAAGCAACATCAGAAAACTGACGGTTCTCTGCTTTTTAGCGAGAGATGACATCTCAGTGACGATGAATGTAAGAGAGGCTGGCTTAAATTTTGGCTCGATTACCATGATGGCCTTTTCCATTTGCTGAAATTATTTAGTGACTGGCTTTCTGTCAATGAAAAGGACTGATTATCTGTTTAAATAAACTGGGAGGGAAAAAATCATAAAAAGAAACAAAAAAAAGTGCTAAAATACGAGTTATTTAAAAAAAAAATGATAATAATAATAATTATTACTGGCCATTAGCATCTCACTATTAATAGGTGTGGCAAAAAAGTTTTTGTTTTTCTTTAAATAATGGCCAAGAAGATTCATAGTACCCAGATGAGCCTGTGTTAATAGATTAATTAGTTGTTTTCTGTGAACAACAATTGGAATTTTGTGATTGGCCAATCAGAATCAAGTATTCCAGAGATCTGCGTAATACATTTCAATAATATCTTATTGATATATATTTTTAAATCATATTTTAAAATTTAAAACTTATTTTGCACACCCAATAGTTGTTTGTCCTACTAAAATCCTAATAAATTGCAGCATCATTTTCATCTACGTCAAAGAAGGCGATGTTCAGTTGTGCCAGACTATTATACAACCGCAATCACAAAACCAAAAAGAGGCAGTGTGAGGATCACAGCTCAAATAAGAGAAATCATGATTCTTCAGCCATTGAGAACACCGCATCACCACCCACCACCGTTGTAAGTGTCACTCTGGATTGGGTGCACCGGAGTGGATTAATGGTCTTATCACCCGTTTGACAAAATAACACTTCACCTGACGTTCAACCCTCCAGCAGGGGTGAGGACTTTGATTTTTTTATTTTATTTGCTTTAAATCATAGTCTGTACCTGTGACGTGATTAGTTCTCACATCCAGAGTGTGATGAGGTGTGAAAGAGTGGCGGAGCTCTGATTCCACAGTTCACGCCCCAGTCACGATCACTCCTGAATCATGGCAGTTCTGCGCCGTTACAGTCACAGAAAGACGCTCCGTTTCCCCCGCTGTGCTTTGAGCTTGGTGACCTTGTACGAACTGACAGGTTTGACTGTTCCTGAAGTACCACTTTTGAAGAGATGCTTCTTCTACATAATGCAAGAATAAACAAACTGACAAGAAGTTTCTGCTACTCTAACAGCTGTATAAGTATGAAATAATCTCCAAGCAGATTTTTTTTTTTTTTGGTGAATAACAGCCAGGGAATCATTTGAAATTAACATGAAACTAATTCTCCATTGCGAATGGATTGGATTGCAAGAGAGAGCTCTATATCTGGTTGTTTGAAGGGAGTGTTTGAAAAATATGTTAATACGAACTATATATTTTTTTAAATACAATGATCTATAATGAAGTCATCTGAACACTCAAATATTTTTGCTGCTTGTTCAAACTACTTATTTAAAATGAGCTGAAACAACACAATTCAAGAATTTTATTGGGACAACTTAATTGTTTTATGTTCAATCAACTTAAAATTGTCACAAAAAAGCCATTAAGTTAACTTAATTGACTTGCGTTGGGACGACATGAAGGGATTGTGTGGAACCCAGCATTTTTTACAGTGAAGGCTAAATTCACTTAATTAAAAAAATAATAATATTATGAAACAGTACTATAATAAGACAACTGATTTCTGTTTTTCATTCGAAAATGTAATTCTTCATTTATGTGATGACAAAGCTGAATTTTCAGCATTGTTACTCCAGTCTTTGGTGTTACACGATTCTTCTGAAACTAATATGCCAATTTGCAGCTCAAAAAACATTTCCTACTAATAATAATAATGTTGAATACTGTGAATTCTTTTCTTAAATATATAAAAGAAACACATTTATTTGAATTATAAATTAACATTATCAATGTTTTCAATGTCACTTTTGATCACTTTAGTCCTAAATAAGTAGTAAATAAAAACAAAAATAAATAAAACCGAAACTAAATAAATAAGTAAATAAACACATACATACATACATACATACATACATACATACATACATACATACA
>CAIGQV010019070.1:12796891-12838668 GCA_903798115.1 Danio jaintianensis | reverse complement strand
ATACATACATACATACATACATACATACATACATACATACATACATATAAAATAAAAAAATATTTAGAGAATAAAAAAGATAAACATGCAAGCACAATCTTATGAATTCAAACAGCAGTATAACATTTGATTTTCATTTCAAGTTGACTTTAACATTACAGAAACAATTGTCAGTTAAATCCAGATAGATAAATCCAAGCAAAATCTGCCACCCTGGAAGGACACATCTGGGTATATGATGCGTAAAATGCCAATGACGTTTTTGTAAATGACATAAAATAAGGACTGCTGCCTGCATGCCAGCTGGCAGAACCTTTGAGAGCGTGTAAGGAATGAAGAGGAGAGAGAGAGAGAGAGAGAGAGAGAGAGAGAGAGAGAGAGAGAGAGAGAGAGCGAGAGAGAGAGAGCGAGAGAGAGAGAGAGAGAGCGAGAGAGAGAGAGAGAGAGAAAATGAAGGGGAAATATTGTGAGGCTGTAAGTGTGTAGGTCAAGTCATTCTTGCTGACTCAGAAAGCTTAGCAGAGGTCAGGGCATCTTTAGATGACTGATACTTGCTGTTCTCTCCTCCTCTCTCTTACAATACTGCTGCTAATTATATCAGCTACTTTCAGACATCAGAGATATGCTTACCTAAGAGACCTTCAGGACTGCCAAAACATTTATAGCAATACAGATGAATGAATAACCAAGCGTGACTCACTGAAATGCTAATAAAAACTACATTTTAACAAATGTGAGGAGAAATGCTTGACATGCACTAATATCTGTCACGGTGCAAATGTGTGTTCTGGGTGGTTGCTAGGCCTTTGCTTGATGGTTGCTATTGTATTCTGGGTGGTTTCTATGGGACTGCTAGATCACTGCCAAGAAAGCAGGCTAATTAATCAATTACTCAATACATTAATAATGCTAATTAAGAGATTTCCAGGATGGAATGATAAATTTAAACAAAAATACTGCAAATGATTACACAATAAATTGTTCAGATATTAAATAATATCGGAATAAGAGCACAGTGTGTCTTCTGTGAGAATTTTTTTAACTATTAATTATAAATAAAGCATTATTTAACAGAGTTGCAATAATGTGAAAATTTCTTTAAAAAAAATTAATGAAAAAAAAAAAAGAAAGAAATTGATGGCTGAAGGAAAACGTACAGCTTAGTCTGACAAAGTGAGAGATAAAAATTAAATGATACATCAACCTCTTGCAAAAGAGTTAACCCTAAGAAATCAATATTATAAATAAAACTAAACTTAAGGCAACGCAAGTTTATTTATATAGCACATTTCATACACAATGGTAAATCATAGTGCTTTACATAAACAAGAAAACAAAAACAAAATACAAGTATAAGAAAATAAAAACAACAAAGAATAAAAATAATTAAAAACACATTAAAATGTGTTAAAACGGGTTTAGTAATAGTGCTATCTGTTGGACGTAACAGTGCTCATTCAGTAAAGGCACAGCTAAACAAATGTGTTTTAAGTCTTGATTTGAATGTGCCTAATGTTGGTGCACATCTGATCATTTCTGGAAGCTGATTCCAGCAGCGGGGGGAGTAGTAGCTGAAGGCAGATTCACCCTGCTTTGACTGACCTCTTGGAATTTCTAATTTACTTGATCCTTATGATCTGAGTGATCTGTTAGGGTTGTATATAGTGAGCATATCTGTAATGTACTGAGGTCCCCGGGCCATTTAGTGATTTATAGACAAATAATAATACTTTAAAATCACTACTAACTATTATTATTAATATTATTATTATTATTAGTCTTCATTCATTCATTTTCCTTCGGCTTAGTCCTTTTATTCATCAGGGGTCGCCACAGCGGAATGAACCACCAACTTATGTTTTATATTTTATGTTTATATCCAGCTGAAACCCAGTACTGGGAAACATCCATACACACTCATCCACACACATACACTACAGACAATTTAGCTTACCCAATTCACTTATACCGCATGTCTTTGGACTTGTGGGGGAAACCGGAGCACCCGGAGGAAACCCACACGAACACGGGGAGAACATGCAAACTCCACAGAGAAATGCCAACTGAGCCAGCCGGGACTAGAACCAGTGATCTTCTTGTTGTGAGGCAACAGTGCTAACCACTGAGCCACTGTGTCGCCCTATTATTATTATTATTATTATTATTATTACAGACATAACATTTTAAAGCAACCCCAAATATATGATAATACATTAACACTACCAATCGAGAAATTACTTGAATGGATAAATATATAAACAAACTGTGTTATCACAAATGGTGTACTTTACCGCTAAGCAATTGAGGTTCGTTCAAATCCATAAGTCCATGTAGTAAAAATCCATAATACTACATGAGCAATAGCAATAGTGCAGCTTGCCATAGCAATCACCACTAAAAATCTGTGTTTATAGGTTACATAAAATGGCTTCTGAACTGAAGTCATTTAGTGAAGTCAATGCTCGGTTATGTGTGTGATGTTTTTAAAGGCGGCCCTAACTCATGTTATCATCACAGTGTGAGATGAGGATTAGCGTGGACCACTTCTCCTCTTACAGGTTTTCTCCATATAAAGCATTCAGATGGAAACCGGCTGCAAAAGAAGGGGGTGATCTGCGTGTGTGTGTGTGTGTGCGTGCGTGCGTGCGTGCGTGCGTGTGTGAAAGAGATGTTTGACAGAATCTAATAAAGCCAGCCAGCAGAACTGTTCAACTCTACAGCTGAAGCTACAGTAATTACAAAACACTGCACCTGACAATCAGACTTTCTCTCTCACTGGCTGTTTCCTTTCCTCGCTCGCTCCTTATTTTCAGACTCTTTTTGCAGAGTTGCCGTAAAATCCAGAGTGAAGAGAAAATGCCATAGAGGTCAAGGTGTGTAATGAAGCATTCTGATAGTGTGAATGGTTATTAAGTGCTGGGAGAACACACTCCATTTCCCCAGTTTGGCCTCTACAGGGGAGAAAAAAAATAAAAAGCACAGTTCTACGGGTGAGGCAGAAAAGTGTGCAAACTAAAGGTCATTCAGTGGCTCAGGAACAAGCCTCTGGAAATTGAGTTTGATGTAGTTGTTAACTGACTGTTGGTGGAGGCTGGCGAAGTTGTTAATAGACTAAGTAATAGTTCTACCGTGCATTTATTGGTTAATGTAGATGATATTCGTAAATGGCAGTAATATATGGTACACATATGTTAATGCAGAAACAATAAATAAAGCAAAAAACATGCTAAAAATATGCCATACAATTGATAAAGGCGATTATAAGAACATTAACAAAATAATAATAATAATAATAATAATAATAATTAAAAAAAAGTCTATCAGCGTCTACCAACAGAGGTTAAAAACATTGGTTTCTTAAAATAAAATATTATAATTAAATTAAATTTAAAAAATAAAATATTTAATTTATAAAAATAAAAATAAAAAATAAATAAAAAATATAAATAAACAAATAAAATAAAAAATTTTTTTTAATTAAATAAAAAAATAAACAATAATAAATTAAAATTAAAATTAAATTAAATTAAATATCATTGTCTATCAACACCTTTATCAGTCTTTACTAACAGAGTTAACAATTGCAAATCTCTTGGTAAACAATAAATACACAGTCAAAACAATGGGCTTTGCATAAACAATAAGCAAACTCTCAGTTTAAACTTTACAATCACCGACTGTTCTATTTTTTATTATTTAAAACCAATAAATAAACAAAAAGTTACTCTTTGGTCACCCCCTCATTGATGCTAGACTTGCACATAACGGATGTGTTTGTTTATTTTTAACTTGGATGTTTTCGATGCTTCAATTAGCAAGCTACGGCCTACCTCATCGATGGCAACCTTGCCAACCAGATGTGCATCTGCTCAAACACGCACGGCTAACGCAAGCACACAAGCAAGCGAGTCCGATCCGATCGTCGCACTTCACAGCAATTTGTCACAGGCTCGAAGAGCTCTTTCCAAGTTGCGCTCCTGAATTAAAAGACTCCTGAGTGAATGTCACATGCGTAGAATGGGGAGCAGATGCGACAGATGGGCTCCAAGAGTCTCTCTCTTTCTCTCCGCCAGCTCTCAAAAGCCACAGTAAAATATTGAGCCATTAGGTCCTTTTGTCAGAGTGAATCAGGTGTGATGGGGTGGGGTGGAAGGGGGGATTGAGAAAACTAAGGATTGAAGCTCGACTCCTGAACTCAGAGGCACAAAGGCACAACTGCCAAAAATCCTGCTTGTGCACACACAAACACACAGACAGCAGCTGTAGGGAAAACTCAGATACAAGTCACTCACTCACTTCCTCCCTCCCTAATTTATCCTCTCTTTTTCTCTCTCTCTCTCTCAAATCCTTCACTCCAAACAAGCTATGCTTTTACACGGTGCATTGTGTTTAATGTTCCAAACGCCAAATCTGAGAGGCTTGAACGCCGTCTCTGAAATCTCTCCCATGGCATGCATAAATTCCCACTAAATTAGAATATAAAAGACGTGCAGAATGAAATCTATTTGCCACAGCGCATGTATATGTATTTTGTGCTTCTGAAAGGTCACATTCAGGCTTGGTGCATTCCAGCAACATGCAATTATTCACTTCCTAACAGGATAGAAGCCGCAGTTTTAATGTTAATTCACCCAATGTTCTGCTTACATTTTTTTTTTCTAAGCCTGCGTTTGTTTTATTTTCTGCAGCATTTAACCATATTTTGGGGACACAAGATCAGGGTATAAAAAGAGTCAAATTACTGTCACTTTAAATTTATAAATCACGCTGTGAAGTAATTTGCATGAATGTCAAAAAACTAAAATAAATAAAAAATAAGAATTAGACCAGTTAGCAGAGAAAAAAGACAAGCATTCTGTTACATTCACAATACACTGAAAAAAAAAAAAGATTCTTTGGATTTACTACATTTATTCAAAGCAACTGGTTGCAAATGTTTTTTAATGGGCTGAATTTAAACAAACAAAAATTAGTAATGTTCAACTTAATTTGTTTGTTTAAATCCAGCCCATATACATTAAAAAAAATTTGCAAATCCTGGGGCGACGCGGTGGCGCAGTGGGTAGCACGTTCGCCTCATAGCAGGAAGGTCGCTGGTTCGAGCCTCGGCTGGGTCAGTTGGCATTTCTGTGTGGAGTTTGCATGTTCTCCCCGTGTTCGCGTGGGTTTCCTCTGGGTGCTCCGGTTTCCCCCACAAGTCCAAAGACATGCGGTATAGGTGAATTGGGTAAGCTAAAATTGTCCGTATCGTATGAGTGTGTATGAATGTTTCCCAGTGATGGGTTGCAGCTGGAAGGGCATCCGCTGCGTAAAACATATGCTGGATAAGTTGGCGGTTCATCCCGCTGTGGTGACCCCAGCTTAATAAAGGGACTAAGCCGAAAAGAAAATGAATGAATGAAATTTGCAAATCCAATCATTTTTCTCAGTGTAGCACAATTCTATTATGAACATGTCAGTCGCCATCAAGGTGACTAAGACAAAGATTTCAAACTAAACTGTTTCCTATAAAACATCCAAACGGGTTTAAAAAGCCAACAATCAAAGTAAATTGCAGCATGTAGGCTTTAAAAGAGAGGGTAGCATTGTTCTCTCTTTTTTTTTCTAAACAAAGATTAGGAGCATGAAACTGAAAACGTATGGATGGAGCATGTGGGTGAGGAAGAGAAGGATGGAGGAAGATATGAAATGAAAGGTCATGGGGAAGCAGGAGAATGGCAGAGAGCAAGCTTGTTATCTGTTTCAGGGGTAGAGAGGGCTTGGCAGAGCAAAGCTCAAGGGAGCAAGGTCAGTCCTCCAGTAAAAGGGAGAAAATGAAAGTCAGAAAGTTCTGCTGTAGCTGTAAAAAGAGCATTATTTGATGTGTGTCAAATTTAGACAGAGTCAAAAATATCACGATGCATTCTGTCCAAGTATTTGATGATCCTGCCATGAACCAATAGAACTAATTTTCAGCAATAATAATAATAATAATAATAATAATAATAATAATAATAATAATAATAATAATAATAGTAGTTCACAATGATCAAAAACAAGCTTGTGTTTATATACACAAACAAAACTTTTTTTGTATAATTGTTATGGGCAAATTATTTCGAACTTTTAAAGTATATATTTAAAATAAAACACTAAAAGCTAAAATCAACCATTTTAATGTTCATAACAACATTTTAAGAGTTGATACTCACTCATTTTGAGAGTTAAAAATGACATTTAAAGAGTTGTTATCTGTAGTAGTTGTAAAGATTCCCATTAAATATGCATCTAAAAAAAATAAAAGGAAATAAATATACACACATATCCAATACAGACAAAGACAAAGGAAAATTACCTTACCAGTATGGTAGCATTGATATCCATATTTTGCATCCATATTTGTGTTTGATTATTTAGTTGTGTCTTAAATAATTCTTATGATAACTATGGCAATATTCTAGAAGAACATCTTAAGCTACTGTGTATCATGCTCTGTATCAAGTGTATAATGTCAAGAGCACAAGTAAACAAATGCATACCAAAGACGGTGACTTATAAAGTATAAAGTCTTTCCAAAATTTTATCAAATTCAAACGGCATGGAACAGCTATGATGGGACGACAGCTAAATCATCTAAAATATCTAAATGACAAACAGCTCATTTCACCATCCATTTCAGTCTATAAGAATATATTTTAAAAAGTCAGTTCAGTGATACAACATGATCATCACTCTCGTTTGTCCAAGTAACAATATTCATCACTAAATCAGGACTGACAATTGTACTTTGTGTGAATCCAGAGATCATAAGAACAAGAAAAAGAAACAGCAATGACAAAAAAGAACAAGAGAAAACATCGCCAGTGTGTTTGACATATTGTAATTTTCCCTTGTTGTGTTGCAAGAGGGCTTTGGTCCATAAAGCCTGGAAAATCCCCTTCATTCACACTCATTCAGTTATTGCCATCCGCCTGTTTCTTCATAAACAAAAGGGATTGGGAGTCTGTGCCAACCATGGGCAACGTGGCACCGTGAGAGAAGCACCCATCGCATCTGGAGGATTGGTAGAGAAAGTGGCATCTGTCACATCAAGGTCTAAAATCCTGCTCACTCCTGATACAAAATAATTAGCAGAGATGGCACCTCCGCCCCTAATGTAAGACTCCAAGCCACCAGGGTGCAGGAGATTGCGAAAAGACTTAAAAGAGCTCCCTTTGACACCCAGGGTGGTGCGGTCAGCCTATTTGGACCACTGCGACAGATCAAACAGAAAAGAAGGTGGGGTGAAAGTCACTTTTTCACCCTCTTTCTTCATGCAGTTGCGCTTTCTATTTATCGTTGTGGAACACGGCATGCATCTCTGCTTGATTCTCTGCAGTGTGTGATAATTTTAATTAAGTCTGGACCCCTAAACTGAAGTCAGTCTGCCTTTCTTCTCTTGACGCGTCACGCTGTGAGTGATTTAGTCTTCGTTTGGGTGCCCTTAACGTTGGCACTTCAAACAGGCATGCGCCATGCAGATCCCAAGCTGTTTTCTGCGCTAGTTGTGTTTACTGCTTTATAATTAATTTTATTTTTGGCTATTTTACACTTTCAGAAGAAAATTGAAACTAGATTGACCCAAAAAAATTCAGGCTAGATTCAAACTTAAAGTCTTTGTGAACCGGAAGTTGCTGAGACTTTTATTTTAATATGTTGGTGTACTTCAAACTGGAAAAGTATACAAAATCCTTGGCATCATTCTCTTTTAGCAAACTAATTGTAAGAGGGGCCTGGCTAAGGATATTGTGGCTGAATCCACCAAACTGATGTCAACAGAGAATGACACAGAAGCAAAAGGTCAGACTAATAAAAAATAAAAAATAAAAAACTTTCAATGGATTAGCTTGAACATTAATTGTTCACCAAAAGAATAACAATGTACGCTAGCAAAACAAACATGGCATATTTTGCTTTCAAACGGACTAACAACCACAATGTAGCTCCAATATTAATTTAGCAATTAATCCCTCAAACCTGATCCTGAATAGCACATTTTAAGGTATTTGCAATGTGTGTCCAATCAGACCTTCAGGACTTCAGCATCTCTGACCAGCCTCGACAGCATTTCGTCAGCAAGCAGACTGAACATCTGCGTGTGTGGCTGCTGTTTGGACACTGGGGAAGCAGCGTGTTGTCATTAAGGCGGGTGACGGGGGCACCAGGCCCAGACCCCTTTCTTGCCAGCCCTCGGGCCACCGTCCCACCAGCTGTTTGGAAGGATGGATGACAACCACCTGCTGTGGAGGGAAATTAGAGCGCTTGTACTCGTCTTCTTTTTAATCATCCAAATCATTCACTCCCTCATTGTGAAGTTCGGCTCCCGAGGCAACAGCACCAGCAGGCCAGCCGATGACTCCACGACGTTGGGATAAAACTAAAATCAAGCTGTCTTTTCAAAAAAGTCCCTGCGACATTTAAAATCGCCGCTTCCCCCCACAGCACTGATAAAGACTGTTGGGAGAGCCTGAAATACACAGCAAAACTTATTCGCAGACCCTGAAAACAATTACAATATGCATCTCTCCTTTAATCCATTTCAAGGTGACATTTAATGGCAAGTTATTCTTGTTGGAAACCTTCAGGGGACAATCAATCAGTCAGCGAAATATAATTCATTTTAATGGATTGCGAGTGTTTTTATTTTCATAAGTCAAATCTAAAAAGGATCACTGCCTGGGAAGGAAGCCAGCATAGGGGAGGAGGGCAGCGGGTGTTCGGGCTCCGTGCTGGAGCGGCTTGCCTAAGGAAGTATCATTTCCTGAAGTCTGGTATATATCTGTCAATGCAAATGTGTTTGTCATTAGAATGTGAAGGGATGTGTGCTCTGGCACATGTGGTATGTCTATCCAATTAGAATCTGATGAAAAGCTTTATGATTTGTAGGCATAAAGATTACTTATTTAACTGAACATAAAAAAAAAAAATAAAAAAAAAATTGTTACTTTTACACATAATTGCATTCCTTCTTTTCCTTCATTCCGTCTTAGCTGCATATTCATGCATTCTGTGAGGGACTACTTAACCTTGGCCTTTCACTACACCACTCCACAGGATCCATCTCTAGCAACAACAAACCCACAACCCCCATGGTGCATATTCAACCTTACCATGCTCTCCAATGACATATTATCATGCCCAACTCTGTTTCATGGAGTGGGACGGCGTGAGTGTTTGTTAAAAAAACAAAACCAAAAAAGCAGCCAGGTAATGCATTGGCATTTGAGTTAATTAGCACAGCAGCCCGGAGAGTCCTTCGCCACTTCCTTGCGTGCTCGCCTCAAACAGCGCAAACAGGCATGAGGAGCTCGCTAACCTGCGCACACACAAAAATGCACGTGATGTGTGCCAGCATGCGCCAAATATATTTATCAATCCAATCTGCTTCATCCATTTATCCTCCTCTCCTCCCCCGCCTCTATCTCTGCATCTACAGAAGCAACACAGCAGAACCCCACAGTTGTTGACACTCATCTGAGAGGACATGCCCTTTAAGAGAGGCTGAGTCTCTGAGCGAATTCTGTCTAATTATGTGCGGATGAGGCTGTTTCTTTTGTCTTATCTGTCTATTTTTCCGTCTCTTCCTCACACCATGTTGGCAGTGGTCCACCGGAGCCCGTACGTTATACAGCCATTCTTCGCTGCGTAAGCCCGGTAATTGTATATGATGCCCAATACCTTTGAGGCTTCATTAAGGCTTTGCATCAAAAAAAAAAAAAACAAGCTGTACCTTCTAGTGAGCATAAGGTGAAAGGAGAAAGGGGGACAGAAACAAGGCCATTTAAAGCTTTCAAAGCATTTTGAGTGAGAGAGGTAGTTATCCCAATGGGACATTGTTTTATGTGTTTTTTCCTACGTTACTCCTGCACAACGTGTAACAGCGTGTTAGTGTTCAGGCGGCCCTGCGCCAAATAAGCACCCATGCTGTCAGCCCAATCAGATTTTGGAGGGACGCTGAGGAGAGACAACTCTAGTTATAATTTCTCTCCCATCGCCACGTCTTTCTCTCGAGCTCACACTGACTGTTTTCACGCTGAGCATTTAAATGTTCTCGTTTCTTCGCATCCGCCTCTTTGAGCTGATGAGAGACGTACGAGCGTATCAATCATCCTTGCTGAAGGAGAAATTAAAAAAATAATCACCCAAAAGCGCCTCGCAAAGTTCACAACGGACCACAGTCTGAATTACACTGCGATAATCCTGTTTTCCAACCGTCACGTCTGAGAGTGAAAAGAAGCTGTCACTCAAGGCCTGCTTTTGCTTCCGTGCTCCTGGACAGCTTTGTGGAATATCAGCCCGGTGCAGACTTCCTGTGAGCTCACAGCGCAACGGGACACAGTGGTGCCTCTCTCTCTAAGAGCCGGCCTGGCAGGTGGAGGCTTATTTGAGGCCACATCTTGGAAGCTTGAAGATCACAGAAGCCCCCCTGAGTCAAAAGTTATTACCACTCCAAGGCTATCTCCACAGGTGAACTGGTGGTGCCAGTAGGGGGATTGGAAATGTCATGGTCTCTATAGAAATGGGTCCCTTTTTCCGGTTAAATCCTAATAGAGCACCGAGCTGATTTAATTGGTGCACTCTATGCCTAGGGAGTGGTGGAAAAGATCGCAATCGGCCTGTGCAGCTCCAGGCACAGTGGGAATGGCCAAAGCTGATCTGATAGTGCCACTCAACGCAGAAGGTTGAGCTGAAGCCAAAGCAGACATTTTGACCAAAGAAAAGAAAAAAGAAAAAATATACATGGGCAATCTACCTGAAACGTTTCCTCGTTCGGCTTCTGTCTTTCCTTAAACTTAAAATGCCCTGCGGTCTGAGGCTTGCTATCTCTTGTAGACTTGCTAGAGTTAGCAGGGTCTGAAAAACGGGGTCAATCAGGTCAATCTTCTTAAAAATGGCTAACACTTTAAACAAACATGACCAGCCCCTGAGGAATATCCCTCTACACATGAACCAATGACTCTGTTCAAAGGCAATCAAGGCCATCCGTGCTTACAAAGAGACTTACCTATAGCATAAGCACAGGAGAATGGGTTTAAGACAATGACAAAAAACAAAAAATACAATGAGGGTATGAAAACTGAATGGACCCTTACTAAACACTAAAATGTTCTTTTAATTTAAGACTATAATCAAACTAAAAGCACAATGTGTTAATGGTGTAACACTATTTGCAAACCTCAAGCTTAAATGCATCTTAATCAAAACCCAAATACTAATTAAATATAGCTTAAAGGTTATCCCCAACTGAAAGCTTTGACGAAGCTCAAATATGCACTTAAAAGTGCAAACCATCTGTTATAGATAATCTAAATCCATAAAACACACTGTCGTTTTAAGGGTCACAGATAAGGCCAGCCGCATGACGCATCGTGGCATCACTACACAGCTCTGACGACATCTACAAGACCTTGATTCCAGCTTTCATGCCCTCTAAATCATCTTAGAGCACAGGGACTTTGACGAGGAAAAAGTAATTAACAGAGAGTGATTAGAGCGATTAAGTTAGCCAAATGTGGTCAAGCTATTTCTATTGGATGATGTGGTTTAAAGGAGTTCAGGTAAATAATGCCATCAAAGATGAAAACTGGCTGTCTGATGGGCAAATGGTAAAAGCATTGGCCTTCTGGTGCATACAAGGCAGCTAAATTCAAGCCAATCCATCACCACAAGGTTATAAATGATGTAGTCTTGGGAGGTCCTGAAAAACAAGACATACTGCCGAACGACAGACTTAAGGAGTCGAAAAGGAAAAGAGCAGAATCAAAATGGAAATCTTTGCCAAGAAGCAGTTTAACTTCCAATTCTCATGTGGCTGTTTTAAAATCATCCCCCCTTGACTTCTGGAAACACAGCCAATACTTAGAGCAAACAAAGGTCAGGGAGAGTGTTAAATCATTTGTCTCATTTTTCTTTCAAACAGCCCCGCTAAGCTAGATCTTGCTGCCTGTGCTTTAGAGCCCACAACCGTGAGCGAGTCGCTGGGTTGAAAGCTTCTGAGCCGCCCTGACAACTAAGGGGAAATCTTCTGGGTACCTTGTGTTTTATTTTTCCTTCAGCAAAATGTTTTAAAGATCATTTACATACCAACTGCTACAAAACAGGCTCCTAGCGCATTCTACCATGAAAGCAGAAATATTAAGCTTTTATTACATACAAACGTGTAAAATGGCATTCAACGCGCAATTAAAACACCCAAAACATTTATGGTTTATGCAAAAGAATGAGGAGCTGAGGTTTTGATGGTTGTTCCTCCATACTGGAAGATGCAGGAAATATATCATTCTGTTGGAAATATGCCTTCACATCAATATAAAGGACAAGAACACATCAACAAAATGAAGGAATCATTCAATGTATAATTCACTTTTCTAATTGACAAAAGAAATTTTTAAAACGTTTAATTCCAAAATGTAATTTGATTAAATACAAATGTCTGCATGCAACAAACCGCAAAAGATTTCATAATTTTATGTCTTTCCAGTAATTTATTTTTTTCGGAGGATTATAAACCAGCGTGAACTTACATTTTACCTGATCTGCTAGCTTTGATGTCACAGCTCAAGATATTCACTACCACATGCATGTCTGCCAAAAAACCACCATTGGGATGAATGGAAATGCAAACAGACTTCCTTGGAGAGGGAGAACACACAGGTTTGAAATGTGAGGTGACATTTTGATAAAAGATCAAAAAACACTTTGGATGTGTGTCCAGCCAAGAAAAAACAATGGATGGAGAAAAAAAATGAAATGAAAGAAGGATAGAGATCAATCTGATAGAGCCAGAGAGCATACAGAGACGGAAAGAGAGCGAGGCATGGGCTGGCGACCTCAGCCCTAACCAAAATCAATTGTGTTTTCAATCTTCACAAGAAGATTTGGTTTCACTGGTTAACACAAGTGCTGTGAAAGTCATTTTGAGACCTTGTTAAAGACTCGGTAGCGAAACAAATACAGGTGTGGGCTCGGATCGCTGAGAATGAGACCAGGAGGTGGCTGTTGGGAGGAAGACAGGACACGGAGGGAGGAGTCTAAAGTGAGCGCATCATCTTAAAACTAATCCCAGCCAGTTCAAAAGCCCCTTCTTTTGCTCACCTTCCCTTTTCATCCCTCACTAGTTCCTCATTTGTTTTCTCCCTTCACTCCAGAGGGCACTGGAGAGCGAGGAGCCCATGATTGAGTATTTCAGCCGCCCTTAAGAATTTCTACCTTTTGTTAGTGACTTCCCACTTGTGCGAGGCCACTGATGTGTGGAGAACATTTAAGGGCTACTGCCTCCATAGAAGTCCACTGGGATTTACTGCTAAACCTTGCAGTGAATAGAGGACACTTCCCTGGCCAGTCTTAAGAAGAAAGGTAGTCCAAAGGGCTTTTTGATAAGAAATAACACATCTCTACCCAGACAATGAAGTTCCTGCTAAGACATTAAAAGAAAATAAACCATGAAACGCTCAGAAAGCTGGAGCTACACACTGAAAATACGGCAAACTAAATCAAGAAAGAGGAAATTCACCACGCAGAACAGTAACATACGGCACAAAGAACTGTGTGAAGTTAAATCTTATCCTTGTTTTCACATGGTCCATTGAGGCTTTTGCTAATCTTTATTATTTGCTTATGCACAGTCACTTTAACCTTTCGCCAACTCAATTTATTTATATAATGTTTTTAAAAATGCAGATTGTCTTAAAGCGGCTTTGAAGGTGTGAGGCCTAAACCCTGAGATGATCAAGCTAAAGGCCAATGACAATGAAAAAACACCCTGATTGTAAAAGAACTAACCTTGAGAGGAAGACAATGCATCTTTAAGACAACTCTGGACGACCGCCATTACTCTCACTGCTGTCATGTTTCCACAGTCTCTCGGTGTACATGAGGAAAATGTGTCTGAAATAAACTCTTCACACCGAATCCACAAACACCTCTCGTTAAACAAGCTTATCAAATCAGACTTTAAGAGTTCAGTGATGCAGCCAGGCTTGCAAATAGAGCGGTGCACTGTTTTTATTACCCGAGCCTGAGGTAAATCGAATGCCGTTATTAAATGTTAGCGGTTCACCAGGTATGCTAAATTAACTAACAGTGAGTGCTCGGGATGCAGTCATTACAGGCAGCCCACTGTCCTCACTGAATACTGAAGCTGAGAGAATGAGAAAACTGTGACATTTCATTACCGCAACATGACAATACCGAGTCTGTCACCAAACCGGTGATTATGGTTTAGTTTGTCCAAAGTTCAACGTGGGCTGGTCAGTGAGTCATGAGTCAAAACCACCACAGAGAAAATGAAAACATGCCCAATGACAAAAATACAGAGTAGGACGTTCTGTGGAGAAAATTATGCTTTGTGAAGAATGACCTTTGATTTCAGTTGAATTTCTTACTTTAAAAAACAAATGTTAACCAACACCATCCAATCAGTTATTCTAGTTGAGAAGATACATAAAGGCCAGGGTTGCGCTGACTAGAGATGCACAGAAATGAAAATTCTGGGCCAAAGTCAAAACCGAAACAACCAAAACTGCTTTGCAATATTTATTTATTATTTTAATATATTACATACATTTATTTTGTAAGACTTTTTAAATGTAATGATAGTTCTTTACTCACTGTCTTCACCCACCTTACCTGAGATGAACGTTCTAATGGTTAAACTTTCCGAATGTTTTCAAATGATATGGGAAAACAAACAATGCTGCATCATCATCATTACACAGTTGGATTGCGGATGCCCTACAGTTTAAACGAAGCAGCATGTAATGACACTATGAAAACCTCCAGATCTACATGCTATGTTATATTATGTTTGTGTACTAATGTTTGTTGAAGCTACAAACCAAACTGTGACCTAAAAGATGCATACGTATACCGTGATATAGATTATGAATAAATTGCAAATTCCAGTTCATGCTTTTAACTACAGTACTGAATAGTGATTTGTGAAAATAGTGCTTAAGGAGTGCTAAGGAACACAAAATATCTTTTTTTTTTTTTTAATCTAGTATCAGCTGTTTTAAAATGTAACTAATATATCATTTTACAGTAATCTTGGTTGAACTGGCTTGATACTAATGATACAAATTTATTTTAAAGTAATTTTTTTTGTAATATTTTAAATACATTTATTTATTACATATTGTTGTTCATACAGTACATGCTTCCAGTGACAATCTGTGTATCTAGCCTGCAGGAGGTTAATGTTTTGCCCCTGAAACGGTAGAAGCTGGCTCTCACCCAGGCCGATATGGGAACCAGGACAGAGGAGGAATAAAGGCCTGATTGTGGCAGAGCACTGGCTTGGAAACAACTCTTAGGTCTAATGAAACTAAAGCCTGCCCACAGCAGCACAGCAAACACTAACGCAAATGAGGTAGAGAGAGAGAGAGAGGTAGAGAGAGAGAGAGAGAGAGAGAGAGAGAGAGAGAGAGAGAGAGAGAGAGATAGAGAGAGAAAGTGAGGGAGGCTGGTAATGAAGTAAACAGGAGTTGTTTCAACTTAGCAGAATAAGTATACTTTGTTTGGAGATCTACTCCAAGCCGATTACATTAAACCTATGACTAAGCATAAGCCATCCTATGTAATTAGGGCACATGAAGGTTTATTCAGGGAACGAGGCGGCCTTTTACATTCTCATCACGACAAATGTGAAAAATATCTTGGCGAGATTTTGAGTCAAATCATGCCAAGTCTGTTGTCCTAACACATATAACATGTTTTGGTGGAAATTATTTAGGCATGCCTACTAAATGTAAAAAAGGCAACATGCTGCATTAGCACGAAATGACTGCATGCTAATGAAAAGTAAATTCAAAGAGCCTTTGTGGAAAGGCTTTTAAAATCTTAATTCTGCAGTGTTGTGCAATAAATGCCCCTTAGTGCCTCTTAAATGCGTGTGTGTGTGTGAGTGTGTGCGTGTGAAGTGAAGTGAAGTGTAGTGTGGCCAAGTATGGTGTCCCATACTTGGAATTTGTGCTCTGCATTTAACCCATCCAAGTGCACACACACAGTTAGTGAACACACACATACCGTGAACACACACCCGGAGCAGTGGGCAGCCATGCTGCGGCGCCCGGGGAGCAGTTGGGGGGAACGGTGCCTTGCTCAAGGGACTCACCTCAGTCGTGGTATTGAGGGTGGTGGAGAGTGCTGGTCATTCACTCCCCCCACCCCCAATTCCCGCTGGTACCGAGTATCGAACCAGCAACCTTCGGATCACGAGTCCAACACTCTAACCACCAGGCCACGACTGCCACATGTGTGTGTGTGTGTGCTGCCACGTGTGTGTGTGTGTGTGCTGTCATAGCATAGAAAAAGCGCTCAGGAAGAACACAGCTTCTAAGGAGACAGATCCTGTGACCCTGCTGCCCCATGCCACCTGCTCTCCTCCCAGGATCCTCGTCTCTCACTACCCACTGCTCACCAGGAGACACTGTTAATTGGCCTACACACACACACACACACACACCACACAACCTCCGGGTATCAGCTCTACTGACACCACAGTGTGGCAAAACCTCCAGGTGGGCGGACTTGCAGAGTCATCAAGAGTTTGCTGCAAATGAGCGTCCAACCTTCTAACAACTCACTTTGAACTGCCTTTACTCACACGTGCGCATCCAACGGATGGTCAATTTGTAATTTTCTTGTCTTCGGAGACAGACACTTCATTAGACTGTGCATTTGCTTCACAACTTATAAACAACGAGACACAGAACGCCGAGGTCTTTAGCGTTATTGGATCACGCTGCCCATTCAAAATAACGATCTACAGCTTTACGTAAGGATGGCAGACAAGTATGCCTCAATAAACCAGGCTGTGGTAAGACTAATATAGTCTTGTGACCTAAGAAGCTACAAATCCTCTGCTGTTCCTTTAATCACAATGATTTAGCGGTTGTCTACTGCCAGCACTGGCGCTGGTGAAAACACCCCCAGGGCAAGACGTACAGAGCAGGGCAAGCAAAACATCTGCATAATTGAGCCCTTCAATCAAGTCAAGTGTGTGTTAGGTCCACTCAGACACAGCTGATTACAAACAAATGGAGCTAGGTATTTATACAGTGCCTGAAATAGAAACAGACAGCGAACTTACTCAAAGTCATATTATACAGCAAACAGAAAAAAGTTCACCTGGGCCACACAAAGATATGGGTTAACAATAAATCTTCTGAATGCGTACAGTAGACATCAGGCTTGCAAAAACAAGTCAGGTAGGCCCAACATCAATCTTTTCCTCTGTGCCTATTCTCAGCTTATACGTGAAAATGACAAATGAGTCTTACAAGCCTGTTGATTTCAGTCATTTAAAAGCATACAGTGTGAATACAGTGATTCCTGAAATGAAAGTCTAACAATTTAAGTTTTTTGTGTGTGTTCGTGTGTGTGATTCAAAAGCATAAGGAAACAGCGTAGTTTGGTTTTTGAACCAAATGGGTCTTACAACTTGGTTCTTTCTAGTAATTCAAAACAATATACAAAGCATAGTTGATTCCTTGAATGGACTCTTCTGATCAAGATATTTTTTAATGCACACGACATATTCAACATAGACAGTGTGGCTTGATTCCCAAATAGGTTCATTTCATTCAAGTTAACAGCAATACAGCATTAGTAGAAAAATTTAAATTCTATTCACAAAATACATTTGTTCGCAAAACTGACATTTCTATTAAAATGTACCCAAATTAACCAAGTTATTTTCAATCAAATCAAATTAAACATTTGTGAATTAGAACCAATTTGGGAAATCTGCATCAACACTCAAAGTCAGAACCAAACACAATTTCAGTTCTAATCAGTGGCTTGCTGATTGTTCTTGCACATTAATTTGGGACTGGGTTTTTTTTTTTTTAACACTGAAAAGTCTGCACGCATCAGCTTTAAGCAAAAGCTCTTGGTTACTTGAGCTAGTGGTGACAGAGACCAGACGAACACTGGGTTTTTCATCTCCAAACAGCCACATCTCAAACGGCCTGTTTGAAAGCCCTCACATGAAAGAGTCCGTTGAAGGACAGCGTTTCTCATCATAAGCAAACATCTCTTCATGAAATTAGCCAATGGGAAATAAGAACTTACCTTGCCAAACTGTTCAAAATACTGCTTCACATCTTCAACTACTGTGTTAGCTGATAATCCGCCTACAAATATTTTCTTTGTTCTTGTGACCATCTGGAAAAGAAGAGAAGACGTCGAGAGATTAGGCCCATGTGAAAGCACTTCAGAGGACTTCAAACACACAGGAGACAAAGAGGAAGCTCAGAACTGAGGAAAAAAAAAAAGGAATTGGGAGATGACCGGTTGTGGATTTTATGTCCCAGAGGGAGACTGAAGAAGAGATACTGTGTGATTTGTTGAGTGTGTGAGAGTGTGCTTGGGAACTGGGTAACACCTAGCTTGCGATGCCCGACGCTGCTTGCGTTACCTGTCCTTTCTCCCTCAGCATTACAGATCTGACACTTTTTTTTTGGTTTCACGCTAGCAGAAATACCCGAGTTGTGAAAGGTATTTTTCTTGTGCTGCGAAAACCCAACATGCAATCCCCAAGTCCATTTAAGAAAATTGGAACAGGAACGTTTCAGAGGACCGTTCTTGAAGAGCCAACTGCTCAGATAGACCTTCAAAGACACTATAATTGAGCTACAAACAAAAGGTGTCAGAAAGCTTGTAGTCTCCAAACCGGGCGGGATCTCAAACCGGCGAGAACAGACAGTAGTAGAGGTCGCAGTCATGCAATCAGGCCCATTTTTCAAAACACAATTAACTCTCTCTGCTGGAGAGATGTATGGAGCACAGAGACTCGACTTCTCTTCATGCAGCAACGTTAATTGTGCTGAGAGCGGGTGCGCTGAGATCAAATAGCCCACCTATCATATAGGGCGATGATAACGGCTAACAAGAGAGCTCCTGAGGCAATGTTAAACCCTTTTTGAAGTTAACAAAGAAAGAAACTTGTCAAATTCCCACTTCTGCTAGACCTGTGCGGATTTCTATTAAATGTGTGCTTATTGTTAGAGCTGTGATGCCGGAGCTGTGAACCCAACATGTTATGGCGCTCATGCAGGAGACAGAGGTTCAAAACTAACAATGAAAACTTGTCAAAACAAACTATGAACAGCAGTCTAAAATTAATGATTAAGTAGTACAGTTAAAGAGATGGAGAGACAAAAGACAAAAGAGAAATGTATACATATAGAAAAAATAGACAATGGGCACAGAGAGGGAGGCATAGATGAACATATATGGGGTGAACGGATAGATATATGGGATGAATGAATAAACAAAAACACAAACAGACAGGCAGACAGACGGACAACAATGGACAGATAAAGATTTACATAATAGAATAGATGGATATAGACTGAGAAACAGAAGTATATAAACAAAAAAGATGATGGATGGACATATGGATGCCAATTCGATTAGCAACAAACTAACTAAACTTTTTCTGTCTTATTATCTTAACTTACACAAACTATGACAATGAGGGAAACTTAAGGACAATGAGAGAAAATAAGGTTCATTTGTGCATTCAAGTAAACCCCTGGTATTTCCCAGAGCTGAGTAAATGGCAAAAGAATTAAGCAACCCTGAGCATTTATTTCGACTTCATTCAGATCCATCATACACAATCTTGGCAACAGGCACTCTCAGCCCTCATCTCAGCTGGCTGTTTCCCAAATCCTCTCCGAAGCACTTTTGCTCTCATCTGCACCCCACCATGGTTAATCTGTCTGTCTTTTCCCCTGTCGTTTTGTGCAGGCCTGAGCCGCCCAACATGTCAGTGGAGAGTTAAGTTTTTAGTGGCATCTTTATGTTCTCTGACAACACCAGCTCCTGGCTGATGGGATTCCTCAGGCCCTGGAACAACGCAATTACTCTGTCCATTTCTCTCCATGGTGACAAGAGACAACAGCAGGCCTTTGCTCTTTCCGTGCTCCCTCTCTCGCACACCTCTCATGGGATTCGTCGAGCAGATATGCCTCAAAAACACTGATTCCGCTAGCTTGCTTAACGCATTAGCATTCAGAGTGCCGGCTTGGATGCAATAATGACCACGGCGATGACAGGAAGGCATGCACATGTGAGAGTTTTGATTTTTTGCAAAATAGGTTGGTTTCGTGACCTAAAGGCCTGCAAGAAATAATCATTAAAAACAGACACCGGGCTACCAAACGCGCAATTTGATTAGCCTCCGCTTAGATGGAAAAACAGATAGCCTGCCAGACGACCCTTTATTACAGGACTTGTCCATCCTCAGTGTCTCCGGCTTGTCCTTGTTTATCTTTGCCACTGTTGACATATAAGGCTTCTGAATACTGGGCTGCATTTAAAAATGTTTGTGCGGAAAAGGAAAAAAGTTATGAGGAAAAGGTAAACCGTTTTGACATTGTCCACTTCAGGATGTAGCCAACAAATGTATTAGATTGACTTGGTTTTATAGAGTAGACACTTATTTGGTTGAATGAGATCAATCTGCCATAAAAGACTACTACATTATGGGATGTGTTGCTAATACTTTTCTATCAAAAAAGATCATAATTGCTTCAGGCTGCCCATAGACCTTGTCCTCAAAGAAATCAGTAACACCTAGTCCAAAACAGGAATGTGTCTCCTGCATCTACTTAAGTTCCGGTCAACCAAAATGCCTCTTAATATCAGGTAAAAACAGGGCCTAAGAGGTGTCAGGTACCGAATCACATGCTCTAGTGAGAGGGACAGGCCCCCAACTTTCTGCTCACTGCTGAGGGATTCACAGCTTCAATCCTCACACCTCCATTCAAAGCCTCTCATTATCCGTGCAAATTTGAAAACACACTTTGTCAGGCATTGGGGGGGAGCCTTTAACACAACTGATATGGGAAAAGATGTTTTAGGCAAATTGGAACGGTGGGAAAAAAAACAATGAGGTGTGAGTGTATATATTTGAAGGAAAAGATGGAAAGACGTGGACCTTGCGAAGGTTTAGCAGAGCGTCTGGCGAAATGATGACATATCGGGGAAACTTTTGCTATCGCAAGACCTTAAAAATTCAGCCGTGAAAAAAATCTATGAATATGAATGAGCACGTCTTGCAGGAGAGCTGAGATATAAGAATACAGCGGCGCTAGGTGTGATAGAGTATAAGCAGCGTGTTTAGATATACTGAGCGTAGAAATTTATGCAGAGCAGCTGAGTTTGTTGCTCTTAGTCGGCTGCTGATGTTGCTGTTTCAGGCCTTGTCATCTTCCGCCAGCATTGCTTGATGCGACTCGGCATGCCTAGAGAACATTTCTTGCCTTCCTCTAGCAAAGGGGAATGTCAGCTGCCAGAATGTTTCTAGATGCAAGTCGTGCTGCAGGTTTCTACCAGTGCCGAGACAAGTGCAGGCGTTCAGAGTTGATGACTACATGAGGTTTAACTAGACGTGTGCAGTCTAATGCATTATAGCGCTCACAGCACATTGGAACGAGCAGGAAAAACTCACAATCTAGAGGACATGCATTAAAGTGTTAGTATTGTCAATGTAATAACAGGATGAGTCATTTGACACAATTTGGCGTCATTCAAATAATTTATTAATGAGGACTATTTCAACGAAAATTGTAAAATGCCAGGTAAAAAAGGCAATTAACCAGTCAAATAAAAGAGACAAATTGTAGCGGACTAAAAATGCATTACAGTATATTGAAAGTGGCTTTGGGTTATTTTTATATCATTTTGCACAAGCAAGACAAAAGCAATAGTAAAATAAATTGCTGTGGACTGCAGACCAGACATGACACAATTCCTTTAAAATCATTATATACAATCATCATATATACAATCATTTATGTTGGATATATATACGATCATGTATACAATAATTTATGTAGTACCGTTGTCCTGCGAGACACGGAATTTCGTTCCTCTGTATGTCCATACATGTAGCAAAATGACAATAAAGCTAGACTTGACTTGATATACAAATAAATAAATAAATAAATTGGTAATAAAGAAAAGAAAGAGAACAATAGTGGCTAGACAACTGATTTATACGTTCCTTCAAAGACTTTGTCTGAGAATAATACAATATCTAGGAGTTAATAATTTGAGGAATTTTTTCCAGAAACATGCGTGCATTAATTGTATCTATTAGTCTCATTATATAATCTTATAGGAACCAGAAAAACATTAGCTATTTGTTACAACATTCCATGCCAAAGTTCACTGAAAAAGAAATGTTAAAGTTAAATTTACCAAGGGAAATTAAAAAAAAAAAAGTCATATTCAAGGACGAGGCTTGTCTGAATTTTGCTGATACCTAAAAAAGAAGGACTATCAGGAAGGCTTCAATTTGGACTCGAAATAAGACAGACAGACAAATGCATGTGCTGCACAAAGAGGGAAATTGGGAGGCAAATTTTAATTTTTCTAATGTTTTATAATATCCAGCAAAGAGAAAGACGCTTTCCTTCCAGACTAAGAGTGTCTCGCTCTCTGCTGAAGATGAGAGGCAGAATGCAGGAGGTAGTAGTGACAGCAAAGTTCACCATTTATCTGTGGCAAAATAAAATGGATCGAGACGTATCCTGCAGCCTAAATTGGAGGAATGTGATAGGAGTGACAATTTAATATTGCATCTACTCTCCTTTGGGCACAAATGGATCTAATTAAGATCTTTCATTAGATGCGGCTCAGCCAAACCCTCCCTGAAAACATGGATTCTTATCAGAGCGCAGGACAATCGTAGGGGATACAGACATACCAAATCAAGTTATATTCCAACAGAGAGGAGGGGGGAGAGAGCCGTTTGACAGATGACTTGATGGGGGTTACGTGGAGTTTAACAAAGAACAGAGACAGAGGAAGACGATAGAAGATCAAGCTCCACTCGTGACACCTGTCGCGCTTCCTGTTGCGAGTTTCCCATGGTTCACCTCTCTCGAAGCGAGCGGTCTGCAGAGGCCCACACTGCGTTTTTATTTGTTTACTCTGGGTCTCTGATGAACTGTGTAGTGGCCTCTTGCCGTTGATTGCGGTTGACTAACACTGGTCCTCACTCACAATAAGCCCATAAGCCTCAGCCAAACGATGCTCTTGTGTTGTGACGAGGAGTTTTTTTTTCTTCTTCTTCTTCTTCTTCTTCTTTTTTTAATCAGTCCTCTTTGCCTGGCTGGATGTCCCCTGATTAGAGTGAGATAATGAGACTCCCCTCCTCATCCTCCCTCCGAGGCCTCTTCATCATCTCAAATCACATATTCATCGCTGATTGCCGTCTCCTTGTCCTTCCACCGAATCACAAACACAACTGTAGGCAAATCTGCTCACAGGATTCAAAACCATTTGGAAATCGGTGACAACTAGGCGGATTGCGTTTAACGTGAGGCGTTGACACTTTCCTTGACTGACAGAATCCAGTGCACTTGCCACATTCTATTCTGCTGCATCTAAATTTAGGCCGCCAAGCTCCAATTTGTACACAATTTTGCAGTGTGGAATTTTAATGTCGACATTCAAATGTACTGGGCCAAACAGCTCCTGCCTCCGCGCCTGCAGCTAACCCTGATTGACAGGCGAGGCAGCAGCTTGACCAAGAGCTGAGAATAACTGATTAGTAACGTTGGCAAAAAACTGTGGATGCACAGCCCCCCCACCCCCCCATGAGACGAGATTTATTTGATTCAGTATCAAACACTCTTAGTTTCTTTCTGAGTGCATCAAGGGCATAAATAAGAGATTTATCTAGTGAACGTTTCTATATATTCACTCGAAAATGCATACAGGACACTTTAAATAAAAGTCTTATTTTCTAATTAATGGTACGTCTGCTGTTGTGAATATGAATGTGGGAGCATAATAATGTACACTACTTTGAGACCACAGTAACACTTGGAATTTTATTTTATATTCCTTTATTGGTCACATTTTTAATGTATTTACTAACATGAACCAATTATTATTAATACGTGTACAGCATTAATTAATCATAGTTCAACATTTACTAATGTATAATTAAGATCCAAATTCCTGCTTGTTAACATTAGTTAATCCAACGTGAGTTAACAGGAACTAACAATAAATAACTGTATGAAAAATATTTTCAGTAACTAACATGAACAAATACTGTAATAAATGTGTTGTTCATTGATGATATTAAATGCATTAACTAACATTAACTAATACAATATTATTGTAAAGTGCTACCTATTTATTTTATATAGCCTAAGACTGTAAATGTCTTGTGCATTATCAAATTGTGTGCAAATTAAAAAAAATAATAATAACCTGAAGAGATCAGGCTTACAATTGTTCTAGATGATAAAATAAATGAATAAAACAAAAACATAAAGAAAAAGTAAAAAAAAAAAAAAAAAAAGAATAATAATATCTACTATTAGCAACACAATCACTAAACTACAGCACAATTGCAGCAATACAAATTGTACATAACATTCAACAATAAGTGTTATTTCTACTCTAATAGAGTCATGAAAAAATTACACACTATTCAAACAGCTTTGACAAAAGCATACCATTAGCAATAAAGTCTAGCACAAGAGATAAAAGTAAAAAGGATCTATTAGAATAATGAAATCACTTCATTATAAAGTAAAAAAAAGAAAAAAAGAAAAGAAAAAAAAAAGAGTTGAAGGGAAGTTTGTTTCCAGGGTAAAACTGGTCAAATCGGATCTCTAGTGTATATTTATAGAGCCCTAATTGATAACCACAATGCCATTACACTGAGTAGATGAGTGGGGTAAAGATGCTTACTGCAAATGGCAGGTGACAGCCCAAAGCGGGGCTCCTTCAAGCTTACAGCAGCCGTTCTCCACGTATTGACAGCAGGTTGGCTGCCAAAGACAGGCCCAAACAACCTTTTGCTGACCCCCGAGGGCATGTAAATGAGTCTCTGGCTCTCTCAATGGAAGATCCCTCCCAAGCCACTTAGTGAACCCCAAGGCAGTTCAAACACAAGGGCTGAATGGAATTAGCAGGTTAGTTACTCGTCATTCGGTTTGGGGACATTTAGGACCATTAATAAAACAACCCAGCATCTTTAGACTGTGTGGATGCACAGTCTCTGTGTGAATAGAGGGACAAAATTACATATACGGATATTGTGTTTCTTCAAAAGACTTCATATAATCACTTGATTCACATATGGATTTATTTTTGATCTCTTTACAAACATCTTTCAAGTACAAGGACAAAAATCTCTGATATTTCATTTTTTAAAAAAATCTTCTTTTGTTTCAAAAATAAAGTCGGTAACACTTTACTTGAAGGGGTGTATATAAGACATGAAACCTTTATAAGCATGACATGAGACGCCATGAATGTGAGTGAGATTGTATGCATGCTTATGACAACAGCTACTAAGTGTCTTTTGCTCAGTTATGTCATTTTAAAGGTAAAGATGACTTGTTTGTCATGACAACTTGACATTACCAAGACAACATAACTTGTCATAAATCTGTCATAAACATGAATGTCACGAGGCATTATAATTGTGTCATGAATATTTTTCTGATCACGTTTCAGTGGAACAAACTGCATTTGCATTAAAATGTCTAATTAAAAGTGTCATTACTCTGTCAAATAATTTTTAACAGCTTCATTAATATTTAATGACATTTAATTTAATGACAAATTCAGCTTGTACCACTGTACCAATGACGATGTTATAAAATTTATGACATTTATAATGGCTTCAGTACAATTATGTTCATGAAAGATGTATGACAAGTTTTGTTGTCTTGGTAAGTTGTGATGACAAAGACAAAAGCAGGTTGTGATGTATTTGCTTATGTCAAGTTGACATAACAAGCAATGACATCCTTGCATTTAAACTCGATGAATGACACTTAATGACAGTTGTTATAAGCATGCATAAAATCTCATTCATGACGTGTCATGCCATGATTATGAAGGTTTAATGACAGTCTTATGAACACCCCTTCAAGTAAAGTATTACCATAAAGGTTTATAAATTGACAGCATTTAGATGAATTTTTCCCAGGTGGTCTAACCTTTTCATCTTTAACTGCTGGCCGTTTTTTTAATAAATCAAAATAAAAGTAAAATCCAAAGACTAAGGCCTACAAAATGTTTTTTTTTTAAAGCACAAGGCAGTTCCAACTAATCCACACCTCGAGGTAGCAAAGGTTGTGCTGACTCTGAAAGTCTCAGCCTATCTACAGAAGTGCCATGAAAAATCAAGAGATATGTGCGAGCACCTCAGTGAAATTCTCCTATTTTAAACTGCTGAGCTGACATACTAAAGAGCTCTTTATATTTGAATTTCATAACATTGTGGGGGGAAAGGGGAAACTACTGCCTCTTATGATTGCTTTAAGCATTCATTAAGTTCACTATTGATTTCAGCAACCAGACTGGTCATTCACAGGGTCTTTTATGAATCATTGCAGCAATTCAGGGGCACTTGAGTGTGCCAAATGAGATGCTGTAGCTTTAAGAGTGACCAGTAGGAGCGCTCTAAATCCTCAGCCACTGATGTCACAATGCTACAAAATACCCTGGTCATCTGACTGCAGCCTTGCCAAAGCTGGCTCATGTGAACTGCGGGAGTACTGGTGACCAGGTCAGACACACATAGCGGTCACATGACACACAATTAATATTAATCAATATCTACACTGCCCCTCTAATGGAGATCAGGACCTGTAAAAACATTGGAAAAGCCACCTTTTATTCAAGAAAAAATATCAAAGGCCATTCAGGGACAGTGACCAATGATTCCATATAGACAAATGTATTATCCTTTGAAAAAAAAAATTTATATATATATATACACACACACAGTTAAAGTCATAATTATTAGCCCCCCTGTATACTTTCTTCCCCAACTTCTGTTTAACGGAAAGATTTTTTCCAACACATTTCTAAACATTATAGTTTTAATAACCAATTTCTAATAACTGATTTCTTTTATCTTTGCCATGATGACAGTACATCATTTTTACTAGATATTTTTCAAGATACTAGTATTCAGATTAAAGTGCAATTTAACTAGGTTGTTTAGGTTAATTAGGCAGGTAAGCGTAATTAGGCAAATCATTGTATAATTATAGTTTGTTCTGTAGACAATCTGAAAAAAATATTGCTTAAGGGGGCTAATAGCAATTACCTTAAAATGGCTTTTTTAAAAAATGTAAAACTGTTTTTATTCTATCCGATATAAAACAAATAAGATTTTCTCCAGAAGAAAAAATATTATAGGAAATACTGTGAAAAAATCCTTGTAAATAAATATTTGCAAAAATAATAATAATAATAATAATAATAATAATAATTTTGACCTCAACTGTACATTGAACATAACATTTACTAGGGTTCTAAACTTTGTCAGGGCTCATTAATTTAAAAATGTGCAAAACATAGACAGCAACATGGAATCCAGTCATAAAAAAAATAATTATCCATATTTACACAATGTCAGAGAGAGTTTGACCAATTTTGGATGAATGAATGAAAAGTAGTGCCGTACAACCAATCAAATCACATTGTAGACTAGTGCCTGCAAAACATATTGTGACAGAAATATGAACTTATGTACAGTTCAATGGATTTCTCAAGATTGATGATAAACAAAAATAATAAAAACAAATAAATAAATGAATTGATTTAGAAAAAATAAATACATTTGGATGGTACCAAATAGCATATTTCGAACAAGCCTCCTCAGTGAGCAGGCCAGTTTACAAATCTTGAACACGTGTACCATCTTTTACCCAACGATGACAAAACACACAGTTTTTGGTTCTAACCTTTGTGGCGTGTCTTTGTAATTCCAAAATGCACTAACACCGATATTCCTCAATGACAAACTGTTGCAATACCCCCTCCACGGCTTTATCTTAATGATCTGATGTGCTTTACACTCAAACCCGGAGTCGATAGATTATTGTACAGTTATGAAGATAGATCGCGGCTGCTCATAGCTCCTTATAGGACCCAGGAGATGGCGAGGCTGATACACCTCCCGGTCTCCATTCAAACCAACTCGCACTGAATATCAATGAGCTTTCAGCCTTGATAAACAGTCTGCAGAATGGGAAAAAATATTTTCGCATAAAGGATAGAGGGGTGAGAGAAGAAATGAAAGAGAGGTGAAAAAAAATTGAGCGCTTGCCCCTCAAAGCGATTCTGAAAAATTAATATGCTAATTAAGTGCTTGCTTGGGGCGAAATCTTCGAAACTTTAGCAAGGGAGTTATAAGCACTTAACAAATTACTTACACCATTACGCTGGAAGCTGTATACATTTTTAAAGCAACTGTACGTTTTCCTTTCCTCTCCTTTCAGTTTTCACAATAGATCTGTTTTTTTTTTCCTCCCTCAGACATTTTCTCCCAAGCTGCCATTTAAGAGTATAAAACGATATCAGACTTTTATGTCCTTCTCTGAAATATTAAGTATAGCGCACGCCGAGGAATTTATCAGCACGCCTCATCGTTTGGAGGCAGGCCTTCAGCAATCCTTTCTACTTCTGAAATGTCTGAACTCGTAGTGAAATAATCTCCACAAGGCAAGACAGAGCTTCACATCAGTTTAATCTGCTCAGGAGAAAGAAAAGAGCTAACAAACAGCATCAGCATCCATCCTGCGGGCCTGAAGTGAACTTTCAATTCACAGAAGCTACTTCCTGGTGAATGGCGTGCTGAATACGATTGTGTTTGTGTTCAAGTTTGTGTCTACGTGTTCGGTTGTCTTGTCGAAGATGTGTGAATGCAAAACAAACAACCACAGGCAATATCTGAATTCAAGATCAGCTTCAATGCTTTCCAGCACTTTGTAGTGGGGAAATCACATTTATGACCTTTACTATCCAGATCACCAGTTATTTTTTATTTAGTAGAAGTTAAAGTGACAGTAATGCAAATAGAATGAACACTCAAGTGCTTGAGAACTCCCTTGAGTTTTATTTTTATTTTTATTTTTATGTGCTTATATATAGAATAGACAAGAAAGGAGAAGGTTAACAGAATGTCTTTGGTATTTCCACATATGATAAAAACAATATTAATTCAGAATATTCCTGTTTTATGTAGTCATAAAAATCCTCAAACCGAGAGATAGTGTGCAAATATGCCAACAATTGTAAACTATACTATATAATAAAATTTTTAATTTTTTAGTAATATTAACAGTGTTGTATTTTATTGATGTAAATTAGTTTTCTAGAAAAAAAAAATCAATATTATTTAGTAGTTTATTTAGCTTTATTTTTTTATTTATTTTTGTAGTTTTTTTTTTATAATATCTTACTTAGTCTGTCTTATTTCCATTCTTTTTTTTATTTTGAATGTACGACAATCGTAGCTATATTAAAATTTAATTTAAAAAATAATATTTTCTTGGAAAATAGCAAAATACAAAAACAAAACATTCAATAAAATAATCATTTATAGCCATTGTGTGAATATTTTTAAATCATGCAATTTATTTTAAAAGTATCTGCAATCTGATGAGTGTTTTTAATATCTAATTACAAGTACCGATTTGAAAAGATCTGATTAGGTAAATTCAGATTATGCGTAATCAGTCATCACCATGTGTGTGTGTGTTTGTGCGTGCGTGCGTGCGTGCGTGCGTGCGTGTGCGTGCCAGTGTGAGAAAATGTGCAATAAAACATCAATACCTCCATTCTCTTTTAAATGTGCCCAAAGCGAGAGGGTGCAGCCATAATCGTGAGCCATACACACAAAAACACATGAGATGAAATTGGTTTGAAAGAAAACAATCTTGTTCCCCAATAAAGGAGTGAATTGCACATAAAGTGTCTGTTTGGCTGGCTGTGGGTAATTAGGGCCCAGCTGGCCAGCGGAAGCCATGGACTGACACAAAGCAAAGGTGATGGACAGGCCAGATATGGCTCATCTGACATCAAACCCTCATCTTCCTCTACAGTCCCCTATAGAATGAGATGCTGAACACAACCTGAGAGTCAAGCAGTGGCCCAAATAACAACCCCTGGAGCAGAACCTGAGGTTGGAACTTGAGACAGCTCTGACTAGAATCTAGTGTGGTCAAAAGTATTGATATTTCAAAATGTACGAATATAAAAATATGTGAAGGATTTTAAAAGCACAAAGTAGAGGCAAAGAACCGCCGGGCACAGTATTTTACTGTAGGACAGTTTTGCGGTCTGTTACTGTATTTTAAATTTGCATTGTAAAACTTAGTGTATATTTTACAGTAAAGATATACAATACTGTAAGTACACAGAGCAAGATAAATGGTACATGTAAATACAGTATTCTTGCTGTAATTGATTTACAGTAAGTTACTGGGGAACTGCTGCCAGTAAGACACTGTAGATTCCACAGGAAATTGTTAACAGTGCAGTATTGCTCTTTGCAGTGCAATATTTGACCACACTTTTGTCAGTTATGACATGTTACAGAGAGAGTGCATGAGAGAGAGAGATTATGTGTGTGTAAAAAGTAACTAATGTTATCTAACTCTTCGCAAATATTTTTATACGCTAGTATACCTCGAAATGAATGAAGTGTACCCCAGTGTACACAGATGAACGAAGGCTCCATCAACTGCCAGTTAGTGAGTTACTATTGTTACTAGTAATGTTTGAGGGTAACACATTTATTTCAAACTGTGATCAAAACTGACTGGAACTTACTTATAACAAAAGTCCCTTTAAGGCAAGTCACTTCACTTGGTGGCCATCTTCGAAACGCCTCTCGGGCATTATGCAAGAAACATCAGAATGAGAGACATCAAATTCTCCAAAATTGCTTGCCAAGTTTACGATTAAATTTCCTATTATTATACTCACCAATAAAATTAAACAACAACTGTCTCTTTAGTTTCATTTGTAAATGTTTGAATCACACAAAATCTGCAGAAACTCACGTCTGGTCCAAGCGTGTAGCTTGCACACACGTAACTGAAGCGCATATTGCGAGCGCACCACTTGAAAACCGCGAGTCACGTGACAAGAACTGATCGATTGTATGGAACATATACATTTCGGTAGACTAATTACCTCAGACAAACGCAGAACATCCAAACACTGCAGTGCTTTTTCATACTATGGATGTCAATGATTACAGGTATCCAGTACCTTCTAAATGTCTTTTTTTGTGTTAAAAAAAAAAAAAAGACAAACAGGTTAGGAACAAGTGAATGATGAGAGAATCTTAAGTTTTGGGTGAACTCTTTAAGTCTCTTGAATATGTCAAGTTGCTGTGATCAACCCATTGTAATGTTTTTCAGTTAATATTAATTTACTGAAAGAGCTGCAGTCTATTTTGTATTTTTTAAAGATGTATTTTATATGTTTTAAAAGTAACTTCGAAGTAATAGAAGTAAGAAAGTAATTAGTAATTTTCAATTTTCCAGTAGTAGTCATTCCATTAGTAGTAGTAATTTGTAATCTATAACTTTTTTAAATAACTTGCCCAACACGGTTTATTATTAACTCTTCAACATATTTTGACTGTTCGCATTTTCAATAATATTGTAACTTCATGCAAGTTAGACTAGAAGTTTTCAAATTTACATAGATCAAATTTATTTGAATGCTACATTGCATAATTTATTAGAATGTCTCATAGTTCAAAACTTGCTGGCAAACAACATTTTAAATTGTACATTATTAAAAATCTTACTCATTTGTACTTTTTTCCCCCAACTTTGCCAGAGAAAGTTCTGTTTTGATTGAAAATTCTGTATATTTTTAAGGTATCATATCAAAGTTCGAAATTCTAGTAGTGTTGTCACGATACTGGGAGCAGACATACTCAAATGTTTTTACTTTTTATTCCAAGATGCTGTCATCTTATGAGAAGATCATCCAAATGTGGGGTCTGACATGAGGGTATTCATATGCGCCAACATGGAGACTCAGCTGTGTTTCTGGTTCACAAACATCATGGCAATCTTCCAGCAGCACTCAAATCCCAGTGCTAATGTACACTCCTGAGCTCTAACTACAGTTCTGACACCCTCAGAGCTGTCAAAAAAATCTGATGGTGGACTCAAGTCAAGACGTTTCTGCAGCCCTTTAGTGGGAGGGCATGTCATATTCACCACTTCCAGGAAGAGCCATCACACACACACACACAGGCAAAAACAACGGCAGTCTCAACGGGGCGTCGAACAGCTGTTGTTATATTAATGACACAACAATATTGACAAGACAAAGAGGAAAAAAAATAATAATCATTCACTGATGCTTCTTTGTGTCTGTTTATATGAATAACTAACAAAATTTATGTTTTTCCCATTAAGAAAAAAAAATTCTAGTCAGTTTTTGTATTATTATTATATTTTTTTGTTCAATAATAATTATTAAACAATATTTTGATTACTATAGAGAAAGAATTATTAAAACCAACAGAAATGCAAAGAAATATGGCATTTTACTTTCCCAACTAACTAATAAAACCATCATAATAAAAAATACAGCTGCAAATTTTTAAATCAATAAAAATAAAAATTATTTAATAAATATAAAATATTTCCAATAAAATGATTTACTTTTCATATATATGTACATTTCTTTATTTTTTAATGCATGTATGTATATGTATATTATGCATCTCAAAAATATAATTATTTTTTTTTCACTGCAAGTGATAGACAAGCAATTCCAGAAAACAAAATAAATAAAAAAATAAAGGACCACTCGATCTTTTCCTGCGAGTACTCAAAGGGTCAAAATGACCTTGCTAATCTATTCCTAATTCTCAACAACCCTAGACAAAATACTGACCAATTACACACCACTCAAGTCGATAAGCAAGCAGCAAGCACTGTCCTAGTTAAATATTAGCATGCACCTCAAAAAAACTAAAACAAAGCTATTGCACAAAACAAACCCATTTCCTATCGGCTTCAGCTTGTTTGTAACAGGTCATAGAGGTATACAGACTATCATCCAAACATCCAGAAACCCGGTGCCTTAAGGCAGTGGCACAGCAGCGGATGCAGCATGAGATTGATTGCTCCGGATGAAAGTAAAAGGGATAAGGTCCAGTCGGAGTGGGCGAGATGGCTCCAGGAGAGGGCACTTTCACTTTAATAGGACGATTGATTGATTGATAGTGGCGGGCTCTCCTCTGCCACCTCCTTCAGTGACTTTTCCAGCGAGCGTCGATAAACAGTTCCACACCCGCCACACTGCAATCGCTCCAGATTTTAGCGTTATATAATCCCTATTGATGTACCAGCATTAAGCGTCCGCATACAATGCGTATTCGGCTAGGGCTAGATTAAGGAAGTTACTGGCCATGGCAAGGATTATTGACCCAGAGCAAGACGAAGTATTGCGTTTTCCTGCTGGTGGGGAAAAAAAAAAAAAAAAAAAAAAAATCACTCTTTTCTTATCACTCACTTGTATGGAGTTCATTTGTCATCGGCGATGAGCAGCATTTGGATTTGAGGGGAAAATCTAGGCGATTAATATCACTTACAAAACACTAGCAAGTCAGAGTGGAAACTATAGTAATAATCAGACGCTAAAATCGAAGTGACATTATTTGTTGACTATAGAAAGATTGCTGGGAGCTTGTAACCAAAACAGCATTTCCTCTCATTGTTACTAGGCAGCGAGAGGATAACTGAACCTCAAGTGAGGGATTAACTTGCAATTAGGACAATGGCTCTTATGAGTGACTCTGCCTAGGGAAGGAGGCCATATTGCTGTCAAGCAACACGCGACACAGATGCTGCCGCTGCTGCTCTAAGGGCAGGATCAACATGAAGTGCAAAATGACATTTGCAAAATCTGTGATAATAAGTGGGTCTTAAGTAGAAATTGTACAATTAGACAGGTTTTGTGATAACCAAAGCTTGATTGGATGCGTTTCATAGAGGGTGTTCTAGTAATAGGCTTTCTTACATCCAAAAAAAGCTTCATGTGTAGAAAGAGAATTTAACAGATATGTTCTCATCAAAATACACTGTGAGAAACAGCAAAAAAGATGCTTGGCTCAAAGCTGATTTTTCAATAAAGCGATTTACAATGCAAACGATCCACATTTACAGCTCAGCAAAGAACTTTAAAATAAATATTATTTTATATTAAGCATTTACCATTTTGATCAATTTAAAAAATATTCTGTAAAGAGGCGGCACAGTGGCTCAGTGTTTGGCACTGACGCCTCACAGCAAGAAGGTCACTGGTTTGAGTCCTGGTTGGGTCATTTCTGTGTGGAGTTTGCATGTTTTGCATGTTTTCCCCGTGTTCGCGTGGGTTTCCTTCGGGTACTCCGGTTTCCCCCACAGTCCAAAGTCATGTGCTATAGGTGAATTGGATGAACTGAATTGGCCATAGAGTATGTGTGTGTGCGTGAATGTGAGAGTGCATGGGTGTTTCCCAGTACTGGGTTGTGGCTGGAAGGGCATCCGTTGCATAAAACACAAGTCGGAATAGTTGGCGGTTCATTCCGCTGTGACAATCCCTGATAAATAAGGGACTAAGCCGAAGAAAAAAATGAATGAATGAATATTCCGGAAAGAAGTCTTTTTTCTCACCAAGGCTACATTTATTTGATCCAAAATAGAGCAGAATAGAAAGCTTTTTTAACATTTTCCTATTCCAAAATGTTTTAAAATTTAAAAAAGAAAAATATATATTAAAGAAGAAAATACTTTAATCGCACATGCACAAATATATAAATGTGTGAGTGTGTACGCGTTTAAATAAAATCTCAAAAATCTAAACAAAGTAGCTGAACTCTCAAATCTGTTAGTGGACCATCGTGGCTTCATGGTTAATGAACACTGCCATGTGCATGTGACTATACATAACTTTTCCATTCAGAGCAGTGGCTTCAGTCACTGTGGGGGAAAAAAGAAAGATCTTTGACATTTTGTGTCTGGACAGCCATGTTTTTCCGAAGGGCTTAAGTAGCCCTGATCAATGGTCGCCCTCTCTGAGTGATTAGTTTAATCCCACCTGTGGTGTTCAAGGACTAATGCCATCAGAGAAGAATTTTCACTCAAGCTAACCAGAAAAAAAAAAGAAAAAAAAAGAAAAAAAAAAAAAAAAAAAAAATTCCACATATGTTCGACCCTGGTGGTTATTTTCAGTGAAAAGCTTCTAGCACAATCTGTACGACTTAAAACAAAGCCAGAGGCTCAATAACAACAATAACCTTGAGTTGTACACATAATTACGTTAACATGGAAGGTATTTAGCAGACACTCTTATCCAGGGTGACTTACAAAAATGTGCTAGAGTTTCACATATCAGACTGTTGCGATCAACAGATGGCACAGATGCAATTTAGACTTAAGTGTTAGGAAAAGAAGTGCTTTCTGCACAGCCTGGAAACAAGTCATTTCAGCCTTTCAGGAAAAAATACATAAAAAAGCAACTAATTAAAAAAAAAAAAAAAAAGTAAGATTTTTTTTATTAATGTAATCATTTTACAAATAACATCTAAAACAAAATATAACAATAGAAGTTAATGTTTAAAAGCAGGATTTTTAAAAAGTAGCCTATCCTGAACACATGATATAAGTGATCAAATCCTTGTGATTTAACTTAAAAAAAAGAACCAAAATTTAATATAAAACATTATGTATGTACTGTATTGAGGACTATGATTTTTATCTAGTTTATTATTATTTAATTTATTAATAACTTTATTTAAATCAAAATATTTAGTTAACCAATATGTAACATAGTTAACTAAAACTTGATAAAAAAATTATAATTTTATATATTTAAAAAAATACAATAATAATAATAATTATTATTATATTATTATTATTTTGGCGTCACGGTGGCGCAGTGGGTAGCACGTTCGCCTCACAGCAAGAAGGTCGCTGGTTCGAGCCTCGGCTGGGTCAGTTGGCGTTTCTGTGTGGAGTTTGCATGTTCTTCCCGTGTTCGCGTGGGTTTCCTCCTGGTGCTCCGGTTTCCCCCACAAGTCCAAAGACATGTGGTATAGGTGAATTGGGTAGGCTAAATTGTCCGTAGTGTATGTGTGTAAATGAGTGTGTATGGATGTTTCCCAGTGATGGGTTGCAGCTGGAAGGGCATCCGCTGTGTAAAACATATGCTGGATAAGTTGGCGGTTCATTCCGCTGTGGCGACCCCAGATTAATAAAGGGACTAAGCCGAAAAGAAAATGAATGAATGAATATTATTATTTTTTTATTGTTATTATTATTTATTACCCTATTATTAATAACTTATAACTTTATTATTTGGATTTACGAGAGCAAACACTTAAGAGTCTATGACTGGATCTTGCTACTCCAGAGGCCAGATTCTTTCATAATTAGACCCTGATGAATGTAGTCACTTCAATTTTCTGACATGGTTGTTTAAAAAAATTTAAGTTATACACTGCATCAGAATACTTTCCAAAAAAAATAAAAAGAATAATTTTTAAGCACATAACAACCCAGAGATGTTTTAAATCACTGCAACATATTCAATCAAACATTTTGCTCGCCAAAAAGCCTTTTTTTTCTTATTTTGGTCAAGCAGTGTATACAGTTAGTAAAAGGGTGCTTTTAGCAAGTCCTTGTACTTAACTTGTTCCCATTTTCACTTATCAACACTAAAGCACTAAACAGTCAGTTTGAACACTAGTAATGCGACGCAGGTTGAATGGTTCTTAAGAGAAATACTAGGGTGGGCAACAACACGCTAGCAGGACTGCAGCAGAGCCCAAAGCATATGTTCTCCTCTCTCTCTCACACACACACACACACACACACACACACACACACACACACACACACACACACACACGCACACACACACGCACACACACACGCACACACACACGCACACACGCACACACGCACACACAGAGCCCTGTTCATCCATGTGTGACCTGCCTCTGCACTGCTGCAGGGACTGGCTGTGGTGGGAGTGTTTTTCTCGGTTGAAAACGCCTCTCTGAGTGCGGTGCTGCTTTTCAGCGGCGAGTCCTCACCTCTCTGAAACACTCCATTACTCTCAGCCGGCCCCGCTCGCACAGCGCGACACTCCAGAGCCCCTCACCTTCACCCAGCTCTGCCTCTGTGACCCCTGGCCCAGATAGAGCCACTCTTTTGGACTGTGACATGAGAGGGAAGCCGCCTCCCTCCAGCCGTCCTCACCTGCTGAAGTGACGCCATGGGTATTTCAGCTCTCACACAACACACAAACACTGTCTGCACTTCACGTTTCACACACAGCCTTTTTCTGGCAAAACACGTGCTGCACTGGGCTGACTAACTAAATGAGATTGTTTTGCCTCCATCCTAATATACGCCGTTCAATGCTCCATCAACAAGGCAATGTGGGCTTCGATAAATAGCTGGTTGCCGCTACAGTCATAAACTCTATGCAGGTATGCAAAGATAAATGCTTGGACAATTTAACATGCACGCGATTATTTTAACTAACCTCAAGGACTTTGTGAAAAGTACAACCCGTTTTGGTCACTTTTGCAAATAATTATGATGCTGCTAATATGGCAGAAACTGCTTTTTTGGATGCCAATAAGTAAAAAAAATTAACTTAGTTAAAAGTGCACATTTAATATCTGAAAAATGCTTTTGACCACAGATTTAGACAGAGTCCCAAAACGTTTGTTACTCTGAACAACTTTCAATTTCTGGAAAAGACAAATGCTTATGAAATATTATCAGACCTTTATAGTACTGTAGAATAAAACAAATATTAGCATTAGCAAAAAACTGAGAATTTTCATGTAGTCTCGTATTTTTTCACACATACAAAGTTTAAAAAAATTAATGTTAAAGGGGACACATTCTACCCCTTTTTACAAGGTGTAAATTAAGTCTTTGATGGCTCTAGAGTGTCTATGTGACGTTTTAGCTAAAAATACCTCACAAATAATGTTTTAGAACTCTTTAAAAGTGGCCCCTTTTAGGCTTTGATCCAAATTGTGCCAACTGATGTAACTGATGTAAAGATAATCACCATAGAAGAACAGTTAATGATAATGCTCACCAATGCGCTTTGCTTAGCTAGCAGCATTCGCATACTGTATATTTTGGGCCAGCAACGTAGTCAATGTAGAGGCGTTGAGCTGGAAACTGAGTAAACCCCATAATCCTTCTTATATCTACCTCCTTAATCAATTAAAATGCTTTATGTGCACATTTGGCGCTCTTCTGAGGTGATCAATACGCCTTTAAAGGCATTACGAACATGAAACGCATCGTATCCCTTTCGCAGCATTTTGATTTGGAGGTTCTGAGAGTTAAAATCCATTCTGCTCAAACTCCCTCACTTCCCCAGAGAAGTGAAAATGCGACGTGCCTCTAATTTAACATCTGTCACACAGTGATATCAGCTGGGGGATAGAGAGAGAGTGAGAGAGAGGGAGAGAGAGAGAGAGAAGGGATGAAAAAATGACTTTGAGAGTTATTTGAACTCAAACAGGCTGGCTGCTCTAATTAATAAAGACTCGCACAACACACAACACAACGAAGCCAGCGATCAGTTTACAGAGTAAACAGGCCAGTGGTTCTGCCTTAGCCAGATAAGGCTTGTTCAAACCGATTTCAAGTGCAGTTCTGAGTGGAGCCGCCATCGGTTCTCTCGCCGCCTCTCCTTCGCTCTAATAGGAGCCATTAACAAGGGGCAAAACCCTTTTCTCGCGCTCTCGGATAACTGTTCTGTATAATTGAAGCCGCGGAATGGCTCTCCATAACTGGGATTTAAATGGCACGGGTGCAATATTTGGATGAACGATTTGACAAAGGTTCCTGCTGCTTTCTCAAGCCTCGCTGCCCCTGCGCCATATTTCAATTGCGCTTTGAGCGTTCTCGTGGAGCAACGTCCAACCGTCTGTCCTGGAACACGTGAAGATGTTCTGAAGGAACTGGCTCTGATAAACGTGCCGTCTTCTTGCTGGAGGAAGTACGGTGGATTCCTCCCACCCTCCTCCTCCCTGCGCCCAACAGCCAAAGGCGCAACAGCATCATACTTGAAACACACACACAACCACACACACACACACACAGATACAAAAGTGTTGCATAAAAAAGCAGCTCTGCCGCCGCATACATCGGGTTCTACTTGAAAAGCCCTCACTCCTTTATCCGGGAGAGCAGCTCCTCTTTTGTTCTGCATAAATGCCAATTACCTAATTCTCTCTAGCATGCAAATCAGATGAAATGAGGGCACGGCAGATTGCCCATGGAGCACGGCACCGTGCCGTTTCCACAGTGACAGGAAGGGTACCTTTTGGGACACTTCTCTACTTAACACTTTAATCAAGCTCCATTTAGAGGCAAAAACTGTAATAGATTTTTTTTTACTGTCACTCTCACTCTCTCTAGCTCTCTTCAAAGCTCGTGAATAATAACAATCACTTAGCCTCCAGACCGGGTATACTTCAATCGTTGCCAATAGCTTACACTCTGCCATCCCCAAATTTGAGAGCGCTAAATTTTCTCTAACCAAATAGAATTTGCCAGTTCATATTACTGTAATTTCATCACCTTTTCACACAATGGGGAAAAACCAATAATTTCCATTGCCATCCGCTAGTGCCTGTTCTATTAGGCAAACCCTGCAGAGTAAATGGCAAGCAAGCCTTCTACGAAGTACTTTTATGTGGATGTGCTTCTGTGTGCCGACAGACATGACAAGGGTGACATGCGTCCAGTATGACAATTATGACTACTGACATTTTAAAATGGTCTTTTTGCAGCAATAATATGGCATACGCATTGAGCTGAAAGGAAACGGACAGTCAAAGACAAGGAACATGTAAGTGGTCCAATCAGGGTGTAATACTGACAGCATTTCTCAAGCCACCTGAAGGCATTCATTTTCAATGAAAGTTTGAGATTTCCATCAACAAGAACGGCAAAGTGCAAATGTGAAAGCAACAGCACAGTTGGGACTACACATAGGTACCATATCACAACTCCTGGAAGATCCATATAGCTACTGATATCTACAGAACATGATGGAATGTTCCATATTGATATATATTACAAACCAATGCCTGAAAAAAAAAGAATGTTTAGAAAATTACACTTTGTTGTTGTTATTTTTCCACAACACAATTTGCAACAGAGTGATATTAACATATCTTTTGGGTCATTTACTGTTTAAAACAAGTGTTTGTTGAATTTTAATGAGACATTTTTTTTATGATTAAATACTACTACACATTGTTATCACATTGGCCACCAGCCAAACTGCTCTATTGATATCGTCCTTGAAAAACCCATAACGGTCAACCACCACATGTTGAAAACCGATCTAGTCTGTGGAGTAAGCCAGTTATAGACTAAACTAGATGAGTATACTTTAAAGACTAATGCTGAGTGATGACTAAATGAATTCAAACTGACATTGCTGCAAAATCAGAGTAATTGACAGAAGTGCACTACAAGCATGATGCTTTAGTTGGTCTTACATCTCCTACAATGCATTTGATCTGCTTAAACATATCAAATTTGGGGGGTTCCAGCCGAAAAAATCTCCTCCATCGAACACGACTTGACAGTGCAAAGAACGTGGATCTTCTCCTCTGCCACATCCTCATCTATATGGATACGCCGGCTCATATCAAACAGATCCGCAAAAAGGTGCAGACTCAAATCCAACCCGGGGCCTATCATAAACAGCTCCGTCAATACAAGCTCTTGGAACTTTCTCCCTCCTGCCCAGACCTAAAACCTCCACGGTGCCGTGAATAACAATGAAGGAGCGCTGATCCGAGCGGGGATGCGGTCTTCACGTTTTTGAAGGCTCCTCTGACATGCATTACACTTCACGGAGCTCTCGAACCCTCCCTCACGGCCACCGGCGAACAGTCGTGTCACAGCCGTCCACTCCAGAGAACGACCTCGCTAATGAGGGGCGAAGGGCATCCGGTTCACCTCTACAGGCCACCGCTCGGCCCCTGTGAATACTAATCACAGCAACAAAGTGAAGGTTAGACGCCGAGATGTAACGGAGTTTGTGGGCGGCAAGCGGAAGGAAGGAAAGAAAGAAAACAGCTCGACAAATGGACCGTGAAGTGTTCGCGGAATAAAGCACTCCCGTGTAGGAGTCAATGGAAAAACACTCCTCTTTCCCAACATACGGCAGTCTTTTGTTATCTTAAAATGTTATTGACACCTCACTTAAGTGGCATCTGGTGGATAAAACGCACAGGCATATTTTGACGAAATAGTCTGATATAAGTGCTGGCATTCAGCAGGGCATTTGGATAACAGAGAGAGAGAGGGAGAGAGAGAGAGAGAGAGAGTGAAAGCTACAGCTGAATATAATGGATGGCTGCTGCTATATGTACTGTATATGTACAAGTTTCCAACTGCTTCTACACCAATTAAAGGTGAAGTGACTTGAGCACTCTTTAATCTTTTGCTTTCAAGACATTATTGAAAGCTTTTCGTGCAGTGTTGGTGGTGACAAAGCATACTTCCAACTGAACGCAGCTGGCATGCGGCGGACAGGCCACGTGTTTTGTTCTGCTTACAACGCTACATCGTGCAGGTGCTTTCAGGCGTCGTACAAGGCAAATTTACGTGTCTGTAAATGCATACAAACACAGCCCTTGACTTCAAAACTAAATCTATGAGCTGAAGGAAGGATTTTTTATATGAATGATTTATTGTGAAAGAAAAAGAGCAATTAATATTCAGCCAAAGAGTTAGTGTTTACGCCCCCCATTTGCTCCTGCCTCAAAAAGTCATCCATCACCAGTACACTTCACATGGAGAGCAACGGACAGGGAGCAGCTTATTACCACACAGAGGAAACAGAGATAGAGAGAGAGAGAGAGAGAGAGAGAGAGAGAGAGAGAGAGAGAGAGA